>CAUYUJ010000004.1:488318-544395 GCA_963575745.1 Prorocentrum cordatum | reverse complement strand
ATCATCATCATCATCATCATCATCCGCCTCCTCTTCTTCCCCCTCCTCCTCCCTCCTGTTCCTCCTCCTCCTCCTCCACCTCCCCCTCCTCCTCTTCCTCCTCCTCCAGGGACATGTCTCTCTCGCCTCCATCGGTCCCTCTTTCGGAGCCTCCTCCTCTCCTTCCCCTTCATTTCTCCCTCGGCGGCCTCGCGGAGTCGGGAGGCCGCTCGGGAGGCCGAGGGCGCTCCAACGCGCTTCGCGCCTCGCAAGCGAACTCGCTTCTCGGAGGCTCATGGAGACCCCGCCCCCCAGACGGCCATCGCGGGCGCGGTGAAGGATATTGCCTCGCGCGGAGTGAAGCGGGCCCCCAGTGTGTATGGGGTTGGAATACAAAGGCACAGAACCCCTGATCCGTTGGTAGAGGTAAGGAGGGGAAGATGGATATCTTTTCCTCCTGCACGATCAAAGGTCTGATCGATCCAATCCAATGCCTGAGCCCAAACGGCCAGGATCAAGAGAGTCAGGATAAGGAGTATATATGAGGGTAACACACGGGTTCTATGCACGCCCCCCGTCCCGAATCCCGCCCGCGAGGGCAGGATTCGGGAAAAGGACAAAAGAACCTGTCACCCATTTACTCCTCAAACCCTTAGCACAGATAGGCAGCTGAGCGGAAAAGCTGCATCGTTGCAGCTGTGCCCCGACCACGACAGCAGTGCGCAAAAGGGAAGCGCAGCACAGAAGCTGGCGTGATCGGGCAAGCGAGGGAAAGCAGGGACACCCAGGGCCTCTGCATCTTCGCCAAGCACGCTTTGGCGCCCCCTCGGTGCGCCCCCAAAAAAACGCTTCGGCGCTCGAGGGCGGAGAAGAATGAGGCACGGGTGGGCGGATCAAGAGGGTCTGAGTAAATTAAAGCAACATCAGAAGCTGCCGCGTCTATACGCGGCAGGTGTTGCCACCAGCTTTCATACTAAAGCTGGGCATCAGATCATTCTCAGCGCAAGAGTATATTCAAATTGCACTGTATAGAACAAGCAAAAGAATGCGATATCAAGTCGCGTTGAGAAACACGATCGCGTTAAGAAGCACGTCAAAATCAATCAAGCAAATGTCTGGCCAGACGTAGAGCCGCGTTGATAAACGCGAAAAGCTGCATTAACAAATTCTGCAATTAGTTACTCCCCATCGGCGATGCCCCATAGGAGTCTGCCTTGGGTTTCACAAGGTATGTATGAATGGCCACTTTTCTTGTATAGCGAAGTGGCCAAATATTATATGAGCATTCACTGCCCGAGGCGAACTTTTGCAAGGATGAAGTTCAAGCCAATCGAGCAGTGGGCCTTGCGGCCAACAAAACTAGGAGGTGCCTGTCATGTAGAACCTGTGGTCCCACACCCGGTAGCCGTCGGCCCCGACGAAGCTCGTCGCATATGTCGCCCAAGGTGTACTTGGGATCCAGTTGCGGAACCGGTCGTTGTACTGTAAGTCGCTGATGTACACGAACTCGTCATTGTTCTCCGCGATGTAAATCCAGCACTTGATGTAGTAGCTCCAGTACCTTGGGCCCCAACGGCTGCCCTCAAGGTTGTGGCGCCACCACGTTGCATAGTCCTCTGTCGCACGTGCCCGCTCGGCACGCGGGGGTGTCGTCGGCCCGCGACTGCTGCCGCCAGTCGGGTCCGACTGCCCGCCATACTGTGGCGCTGCAGCAGCGCCGCTGCGCCCTGCGGGCGCGCCTGCCACTGCGCCTGAGGCGCGGCCCCCAGCAGCATCGCCATGGGCAGCGCGAGGCGGCAGCGGAGGAAGCCGCAGCTCCATGGCGCCATGTGCGTCAGAGGAGTGCGTGTGGGGGGCAGTAGGATCGGTTCTATCTCCTGAACTCGCCCCCCTTGCATCGGCAGATCCCATGGCAGGTTCGACAGAAGCAAGCTTGGAAGGCTTACGCTGCGTGACCTTTTCACAAGTGCCGCCCCCGCGGGGCGCCGCAATTGTGATGAGACCACGTTCTTGCCTGGTGCCGCTGTCCATCCTACCTTCGTTAAGCCACCAGTTCCTGCGACCGGCGAGGCCAAGCGCTACACTGCGAGCATGGATGTCGCAGGCATCGCGCATGTCCTCGACGGTCCAGGCATTCTTGCCAGTTTCCACGCGGGCGGCAGTCATCTGGCGGTGGAACCGTGGGTCGTTGAGGAAGCGCTGGACAACAGTGCGGTAAGGGTGGTACAGAGGACGCTCATCGTCAGATTCGCTCATCATCCTGCACGCACTCGCAGGAGGGGAACCTGCATCGAGCCACTTCTGGTACCTCTCTCCCGCCTTCTTCGCTAGTTTCCTCAAGCTATCCTTTTCTTCTCCGTGCTTGGACCGTTTGCCCGTCATGTAGACGCGCGCTCCATCTGTCATGTAGCGCCTGACGCTGTCCTCAAAGAGGTTGGTCCTGATCCAGTTGTTGAGCTGCTGGAGGTGCGCCAAGTCGTTCGCCTCGGCTCCACCTTTGCCTGCGGCGCCTACAGAGACACTGCATTGCCAGCAGATATCGCAAAGTGTCCCATCATCGGTGACAATCCCCAAAGATAGGAGGCGATCGCAATTCCGACATCGCGGGATATCTTGCTGGAGTCCTTCGGGGGCCCCAGACGTGGCGAGGTCCCTGAGAGAGCCCCAGCGAGTGTTGCCACCAGCTGCTGACGCGAGGGAATGACCAAGCTGGTTCATAGCCTCACGATTGAGCTCAGCGGTGGCACGAGAAGCGATCGATCGTCCGATCCCCTCGATCTCGGTCGGCGATAGCCTTTCTCCCGGTAGTCCTGTGTACTCGGAAGTGTCGATATCCATGGAGTCCGTCTGATCGTAGGATCCGGCCATGTCCGCACGAATGCGAGTGGCCTCTGCCTGCAGGGTGGTCTCGTTGTCGCCCACCTCGCGGTCAATTTTCTGCATTTCAGCCAGGACCTGCACCATGGTCTCTTGATCTGGGGCTGCTGAAGCGACGCTACCTGGGTCCTGGGCAATATCCTGTTTGGCGCCTGGGTCGTCCTGGTCAGGCGCGGCAGGCGTCGCCGCCGGCTCCTCCCATACGGGGGAGCCTGGGTCTCCGTGTGTCTTTTTGCACTCTGTGAAGAGTGCTCGCAACGCAGTAAGAGCAGGATGGTTCTTGCTGATGGAAACGTTGGTGAATTGATGTAGCTCCTTGATACCATCCAACAAGAAAGTCTGGTACACTTTGGAAATCCATTGAAAGATCCCTGTAGTTGATTCCTGAATAACTTCAGGGTCGAGGAAAAGTACCATCTTCTTGAAGAAATGATCTGCGCTGCATATTGGCAAATCGCGTGCCCATGTATGAGTGTGGTCGTAGTCCATCTGGTATGCCTCTGTATTGGTCCCGAATCGGAACTCAAATCGCAAGTATGACCCTATCTCGTCCACTACAAGGCTGGTCCTGCCAGCGTGTAACCCAATAATTTGTTTAACCTGGATCATCGGTGAGGCCACCAGTGGTGCGGATGTCCAGTAATACACTCGGTGGTCGTAAGAAGGAAGAATCCATTTAGTAGGTTCTTCTGGGTCGTAATCGGGGTGGTTGAGGAAATTATCGGGCGGATCGATGATGTTATCGAGGATGGAAGATCCGGTATCTTCATCTGCATGAATTTCCGCCGTCATTTCTGCCCTCATGGCATCATTGGCTGGCTGCTCCTCGTCTGTCAGTGTTATGGTAGAAGTGCCAATGATGACAGTGACTGGAGCGTCGGTGGATTCACCCGCTTCGCGTGGCGTTCCCTCGTCGCCCGCCACAGGATCGTCGGCGGGTGTCGCCGCCAGCTCCTTGTCGGGACCGGGTGTCTGAGGAGCGGGGCGTCTGGTCGGCGCACGTGGGATGCGCGGCTTGTCGATGGTCGGGAGTCCAAGATACGGCAGAGCACCTGTACTGGCGAATTCTGCGATCTCATCACTGCACGAAGACGGGCCCTCCATCGCCACATTCAAGTGGACAGGGTCGATGTCAGCGCGCACTGGCAAAGCGAAGACAATGCCCTTGAGAGGCAGGTTTTTGTCGCAATACCATATGTTTACCCATCGTAGGCCGTAGTTGACTATAAGTATGTGTAGTGATACGAACTTCTCGAAGACTCCGAAATGCATGGCTGGTCCGTATGTATGGCCCTTGTTCATACGAGCTCTCGTGTTGTAGTCGCCCTTGGGTAGTGATTGTCGTAGTGGTAGCAATTGATTGATCCCCAATTTTTGACGATCATGAAGTCTCCCATGCGGACGTCATTGAAGATAGGCCGTCGATCCCAGTCTTTCTGTGTAATATTTGCTGTGATGGGTCTGAGGGCCTCTCTGCATCGCGACATTGCAATCAACCAGTTCTTATCCTGTGTGTTGTGCCCACAACTGCTGACCATCTCGCGGACGATGGCCTCATCTAAGGCGTCGGCGTCAGCAGTATGGCCAGCAGGGGTCGTCCCCAGCGAAGGGGCGATAGGTTGCTGTGCCGATGATGCTGAGGCAGACTGTGTCCGCGGCGGCGGGGCCGTGGCGCACGCCTTCGCAGTTGGGGCTGCACTCGGCAGTGTCTGCGCGATCCCAGGAGGGTCGGCGATCGTATCCGCCTCGAACTCCTGTGCCATTTGTTCTTGTCGTGGTTGTTGCTGAGTAATAGCGCAAATCTCGTATTTGCTCAATGGTGGTATCTGAGCCAGCGGCGGATAGTCCCAGCAGGGGCCCTTCTCTGGCCACGGCTGCTTGCCTGCTTCGCGGTGCCCTGTGATACGGCGAACGGCAAGGACTGCAGCGGCTGGAACCACGTCCTCAGTCATGATAGCGCCCTGTGCGCCAAGCCAAAATCTGCAACCAGATTTCGCGGCAAACTCCATGTCGATCACGAGCTCCACCTCGTCCCTGTAGTGCTTGAACTTGTACGGTTGAACAGAGGTGTGAGGATTCGTTTTGGCGATGTGTGCGTAGGTGCTTGAACTGTAGAATGCCTCCGAACGCTGTGATCCTTTTTGCCGTCTGTCTCTCTGAGACTGATCGACGTAGCCAGAAATGATCCCTGTCTTGAGGATGTTTCTCCAGGCGCGAAATGTCGTGCCGTGGTGGAGGTATTTGACGTCCGTCCATTGTAAGCTCTCCCAGCCCATATTCCATGGCCTGGAGAGTGGATTGACCGAACTGTGTCCTCCAACGCATCGGATAGCAATGACGCTGCTCCAATCGAAGCAGCTGGGATCACTCTCGGCAGGGACTGATTTGGCATATACCTCGGTCCGATTCTTCTCCGGGTCGATGTGCTTCTGGATCGCACGAAGGACGAAGATCGGGTAGCAATCAGTCCAGCAATCGTATCCAGTTGGTTCGCCATCTTTACGAAAGTGTGCCACGGCCGCTTCAGTGGATGGTCCGTTGGATTGGCCACGACGCTCGTTGAATTTCCATTGAGCCATTTCCTGGAAAGATTTCCAACGGCTGGAAATCGCCCAGGACTGCTGTGCCTTCATCGACCTTATGTTGACCCGTCGGTCAGTCAATTGGTCAATATTGAAAGGTTTGTTGTGGTTCGCATGGCGGAGCATGGTCGTGATATCCTTGCTCATGTATGTAGGATCGCCAAGCCACTCTTGCGTGAGCAAGTCGGGTCCGTAACGGGTCTGCTCGTATGGCGGAAGTGACATCCACTTCAATTCTGAGAAACAGCCGGATTGGGCAATGTCGGGCGCGCGGGTAATCACGCAGTCGTCGTAGGCCAATTGAGACGCACAGTCGTCGTTCAAAATGCAGTCCATGCCATTGTGTGCGGATGTGCCCCTCAACGGAGGCGGTGCGTATGGATGATCGTCCGTAAGACCAGCCTGGAGCTTGTACGCGCGAGGAGTGTATGCATTGTTGAATGTAAGTATCTGGCTCGTGTCCTCAGGGTAAGATCGCTCGCAGCAGTCCTGTCACGATAGTATATGCATAGTTTCCAATTGCTGACCAAGCGTAGGCGCATTGTCAGCAGGAATTACGTCCAGCTCCGCAGCCATGTCAGCGTCCTCGTCCGAGGCAATATGCGAACCCATGTCTGGGGGCGCAGCTGGCGTGGCGGTCGGGAGCGGGCCTGAGCTGGTGCTACAGCAGGCCTGGCGGCCGGCTCCGGCGGCTCAGGTTGTACCTCGATGCCATCCAAGGCAGTCCGGGTGTAGAAACCTTTGCATGCCAGGATGGTATCTGAGTTGTCAATGCGAGGTCCGACACGATGAGAGCTCAGTACATTACGCCCTGCAATGATACGCGACTTATTTGCATCGCTAGCCCCAGCAGTATCATTGATCTGGATCACGAGCTGCTCGTATACAATCCAAGTGAGAGCATGCGCATCCTTGGCATTTTGCACTATTGTAGGGTGCAGGAGCTCCTGTTTTTCGCCCGAGTTGTAGGATGCCCAAGGATCATCATCTTGATTGGATTGCGCTGGAGTCGCTGGCGGCGGCTCGTTTGTGATCCAAGGGATTGGCATATATGGATCGCTGGTTGCCAGCGGCATGAGTTGCGGTAGCGTGCCACTGGCGCAGGAAGCCATCCAAGCGCAATGAGCCATTTCCCCTGCAGTCTGGTTCATCAGCGTCGTGAGGCTGCGATGCCTTTTCCACTCGGTAGTCGTTTTCTCGCAGAAGTGGAGAGCGTCCATGATCTCTTTAGCCTGTGTGAAGGCCCGCGATTCTGTGACGGCTGTCAAGAGTGGAGGTCGAAATCAAGCGCACCACCGCACGTCTGGCCGACCTCCCCGTGGAACCGCTGATTGACGAGACGGGCCTGAGGGATGCCAGAACGCTGGGAGCGCTGCGCAAGGGCGGTCTCACTGAGCTCCACCTCATCGTCGCGGGCGATCTGGCCCGGCGCCGTCTCGAGGCTGACCCATGCACGCCCAGGCTCGGGCACGTGGCCACCGCGCGGCGTGTCCGACCCCAGCGCAGGCTGGGCCGCATCTCCCGCGGGAGGCCCCTCCACCAGGGGCTCGGTCGTCTGCAGCGGGGGCGGTAGCGGCACGAGGTCCGCTAGCGGCACCTCTCGACCATCACGACGAAGGTACCTCCGCTCAACCTGCGCGGCGATGCGGATCCCGTCCAGCGCTGCCTCCTCGATAGCCTCGGTGGTGTGCCGCGCGAGGTCATCGTCGCTGGGCAGCGGCTCAAGGGCGTACCACGTTCCCGACGGGATGTCCGCATTGCCGCCCGCGTAGTCGAGGATGGCGAAGCGGGATCCCCATCCCATGCCAGCCCTGATCGGCTCGGCGTATATGTCTCCGTCAGGTGAAGCCACGAACCATCTCCTAGGGGGAAGGTCGGGACTGGTAGGCCACAACAGGACCCGCTCGTGCCAATAACCGGGGTCGGCCGCAGGGAAGATCGCCACGTGGAGGCCAAAGAGCATCTTACCGTACCACTCCGCCGCCGCGCCGGCCTGGCCGCCCTGGCTGAAGTACACCCCCCGAGCTGCGGCCAGCAGTCGCAGAGCCGTCGCCATCGCGCCGCCTGCTCGGGCAGCACACGGGACCGAGGCAGCAGTACGCTCCCGCCCTCAGCAGCTCCAGCAAGCAGCCGCCCAGGAGCACGGAGACCACCGCCGAGACCGCGGCCGAAGCAGCCGCCGTCGGTTCGGGGGGCGGCGGGGGCGAGACTCGGGAGCGGCCGCCCGCGCCCTGAGCAGCTCGGCGAGCTCGGAGACGCGGGCCTCGATCAGGTCGAAGCGGGCGCCGGTCCTCACGCACACGGCGCCTGCCTCGCCCGAGGCGGCCTCCGCCGCTCCGCCGCGTCCGCGGCCCCCAAGGCAGCCGCCGCAGCGTCCAGCGGCTCGTCGAGCTTGACGGGGCGGCTCGGCTCCGCCGATCGCAGCCCAGCCCAGTACAGGTTCGAGAGTGCTCACAGCACCGCGAGAACAAAGGCCTGGGCGTGTGGCTGCACACGCTGGACCCAGAGAGACGATGGAAAATGTGATGCCGCAGGGCTGTCTGAAACCTGCGTCCAACATTCCTGAGACTCTCTCAACCCCAGCTGCAAACCGAGCCCGCTCTATTATCATCAGCATCAGCATCAGCATCAGCATCATCATAATCATATTAATCCGCCGATCCGGCGTGTGAGTTTCAAGGAGTCTCAGCCACAACCTCGAGGCTGAGCCTCAGCCTCTGGGGGGGTTGCCGGGGTGGCTCTGCCGGGGAAGGGGGGGTGGGTGGGGGGGGGGTGCGAGTTTCCGGCGGATGCGTTTTTTGACACCCCTCACAAGGATCGTGGCCTCCGAGGGGGTTCCGAACTCGAGTACCACCCCTCCCGCACCAAGAGGCTCCGAGGAGGCCTCCAAGAGGCCCCAAGGGGCGCAGAAGAGGCCCCCAAGAAGCCCCAAGAGGCTCCCAAGAGACCCCCAAGAGGCCCTCTAGTGGCCCCAAGAGGCCCAAGAGGCCCCCAAGAAGCCCCAAGAGGCGCCCAAGAGGCCCCCAGAAGTCCCAGCCAACCACGAGATCCCAACCAGCATCCATGAGGCCTCTGACCCACCACCCACGCACGGTGGCGGGATAGGCCGACGGCCACTGGATCCGCCGCCCCCTGCTTGCAGGGGTGCACGGCGTGCTGGACGAGCTGTTAGGTTTTGGTTTTGGTTCTTTTTCCAAAAGAACTCCCCAGTGGGCTCCGGCAGAACCCGCCGGCCACCCGGAAAATCCCCAAACGTGCTCAACGACCGCAAAAAATCCTCCAAAAAACGGCCGTTTCGCTCGGGACATCCTCAAAAAATCGCGAAGATGGCCCAAGATGGCCTCCAAGTCCGCCCGAGATGGTCCAAGACGGCCTCCAAAACGGCCCAAGAGAGTCCAAGACGGCCCAAGACGGCCCAAGAGGCCCCCCAGAGGCCTCCCAGACGGCCCAAGAGGCCTCCAAGAGGTCCTCCAGGAGAGTCCGAAGAGGCCAAAATCATTGATTTTCCCTTGGTTTTTGAAGGATTTTGGCATTTGCGCCTTTTCGGCTCTCCGACGGCTCAAGACGGCCCAAGAAGCCCCCAAGATCGCCCAAGAGGCCCCCAAGAGAGCCCCCTGATGGCCCAAGTGGCCTCCAAGATGGCCCCTAGAGGGCCCCAAGACGGCCCAAGAGGCCTCCAACACGCCCAAGATGGCCTCCAAGACGCCCAAGATGGCCTCCAAGACGGCCCTGGAGCGCCCCAAGAGGGTCCCCCGTTGGCCCAGAAAGGCCCCCAAAACGGCTCCCGACGGCGTCAGACGTGCCAGGAACCCACCAAGATGGCCGAAGTTGGCTCGAAGCTGGCCCAAAAGGGCCCAAGAGGCCCCCAAGAGGGCCTCCAGGAAGGCCAAAAGATGCCAAAATCACTGATTTTCCCAAGGTTTTTGATGGATTTGGGCATTTCCCTTCTTTCGGCCTTCCGACGGCCCGAGACGGCCCAAGAGCCCCCAAAGATCGCCGAAAGATCGCCCAAGAGGCCTCCAAGACGGCGATGATGACCATCAAGACGCCCACGTGTTCCCCGAAGGCTTTCCAAACCGATTCGGGGAACACATGGTCCGATGGCTTGGCAGGTCTGGCCTCAACGTTCGGCCACATAGGCGCTTCCACAAAGGCAGGGGGCGGCGGTGATTCGCCGTAGGCGTCTTCGATAAATGCTGAGTGAGAGGAGGGGAGGGAAAAAGAGAGGAGGGACGAGGGCGAAGAAGGATCACATCAGTCGGAGCGCCCCGGATCGGCGGCACTGGCCGAAGGCCACTACAATATTCATCATCAGCATCATCGTCACCATCGTCATCATCGTCATCATCGTCATCGTCATCATCATCCTTTCCCTTCTCTCCTCTTCCTCCTCCTCCTCCTCCTCCTCCTCCTCCTCCACCTCTTTGTCCTCCTCCCCCCCATCCTCCTTCCCCTCCCTTCTCATCGGTCCTCCCTCCTGTTCCTGCGGCAACCGGCGGCGGCGGCCGCGGCCGGCGGGAACGGCAGGCCAGCCTGCCGGTGGAGCTCTGCCCGCTTCAACAGGCTCCCCTCGACCCCCGCGCGCACGCAGAGGTCCTTTGGCGGAGGGCGCGGCGAAAGGAGGTCGCTCGTCGCTCCTCGCTCCTCATTCCTCGTTCCTCGCTCCTCGCCCCTCGCTCCGCATTCCTCGTTCCTCGCTCCGCGCTCCGCGCTCCTCCTCCTCCTCCTCCTTCTCCTCCTCCTCCTCCTCCTCCTCCTCCTCCTCCTCCTCCTCCTCCCTCTCGAAATCGTTCCTCGCTCCTCGTTCCTCGCTCCTCATTCATCGTTCCTCGCTCCTCCTGCTCCTGCTCCTGCTCCTTCTCTTCCTCCTCCTCCTCCTCCGCCTCCTCCTCGTTCCTCGTTCCTCGTTCCTCGTTCCTCGCTCCTCTCTCCTCGCTCCTCCTCCTCCTCCTCCTCCTTCTCCTGGCCTCACCTTGATGACAAATTCAAAATGCATATTCTGCAGATTTGGGATCCCCTTGTGCGGAAAATGCGTGGAGCTGGGCCTGATCATATGTGGCGCCTGGCTAGGGGACCCGTGTGTGCGGTTATAGCTACCATCTTGGGCTTGGGAGGCATGCCGAAGAGCCCCATTCGCTGGGAGCTTCCTGGAAGCATCGTTCGGGTCGGTCGCAAAGATTTCCGTTGTTCCTGGTGGTACGCTGTTGATGCTTGCGTTTCACAATGACAATGGCTAAAGACCGCTGAGCATTCTTGTGGAGATGGCCTGCAAAGAACTGTTGATTTGACCGTGTACCGTAGGCTCCGCAAGCAGTTGCACAAAGACGGAGACACGCAGGGCGTAGGCGTCCTCCACAATCTTACGATTGGAGCACAGTGGCCAGAGCAGCGTTTGAAAGACGGAGGATATGACTCGAATGGGCTATGTCCCAGATGCGGGCTTCAGGCCGAGACGCCTATGCACAGATTTGGGGAGTGTATTTGTAACCGAGAGCTGGATGATCCCCACACTGCCCAAACCCAATGTATGGCTCCCGAAGCCATCCAAAGGACTGAGGATGCCCCGTGCTTCTGGCTCCGTGGGCTTGTTCCCCCTGGTTAGTCCTTGGGTCCCCTTCCTGAGGCCTCGCTGACAGTTTGGAGGTGGGGATAGTTCCTGGAAGCTCTTAATGGCGATGGGCAGATCGTGAACGGCCTTTTCGGTACCGATGGGTCTGGAAGAGATTGTGCCAAGGATTGGAGGATGAGGAGATCTGGGTGGTGTGCCGTTCACTTTCGGCCTGGATCATTGGAAGCAGAAGGAGCTCTGTGTGGTACCCTGGCATGCCCCCATCAGAGTTCGCCCCGTGCCGGGCTTGCCGCTGTTTCTTCTGCTAAGTCTCACGGCTGGCCGAATCGCGTTCTGTACCGACTGCAGGCCAATCGCCGATGCTTTCAACAGAGGGCCCCGAGCCCCTGTTGACACGCCTGTGATGCTCGGTATATGGCAAGAAGTGTGGGACCAGCTCAGCACCAGAGACGGCACTGTATCGGCCCTTTGGGTCAAGAGCAACCCCGCCGAGCGCCATCTCGGAGAGAACCGCCCCGACGCCCGCAGCTTAGTTGAGAATGCAGTGGCAGACATTTTGCAGGAGTTGCTGCGGGCTGGGGTGCCCTAGATCCTCAGTGTATAAGTGGCTGCGGGAAAGAGGATCACCGCAAGTTTTTAGTGCTCCGACGGCTCTCGGCGATCAGTCGTCATGCTGTGCTGACGTGTTTGAGGTCCAGAGACGATCGCCTAGGCCGAGAGCAACACCGAATCAAGAATGTGATCACGTCCCTGAACCAGCGCAAGCTCCGTCTGCTGGCACAGGGACCTGACATCTTGAAAGTGGGAGCTCAGTTGAGTCCAGAGATGCTTTTGTAAGTTCCCAGCCCTCAAGGGCAAGTGAGATCATTTTAAGCCTTCCCAATGTGCAGGGTGCGCTGTGTTGGGTACCGTTGAGCAAGTTGGGCCCGTCGCCGCGGACTGCTCCGCTGGCGGTCTTCCTGGAGAGGCCGTGACTGATCATCCTCTCCTGGTCAAGATGCACCCCACTCATTCCCTTCGAGTGTTTCGGGGAATTGTGTTTTGCAAGCTTAGTGGGAATGTTTGTGCACAACATCCGGTGAATATTGCCAAACCCTGCCCTCCCGAGATGGCTGCCACTGGGAGGCAGAACTCGAGTAGGATGAGCAGGGGACTCCCACCTAAGTATGGCATGGAGTTCCCTGGCAAGTGATGTGGATGGTGGGGCTGAGCTTGCACTCAGGGGTCCCATCGTAGGAAAGGTGCGAAAGGTCCTCCCTTTCCTCTTCCTTCTCCTCCTCTTCCAACCCCTCCTTCTCCTCCTCCTCCTCCTCCTCCTCGTCCTCGTCCTCGTCCTCGTCATCGCTCCTCGCTCCTTGCTCCTTGCTCCTTGCACCTCGCTCCTCCTCCTCCTCCTCCTCCTCCACCACCTCCTCCTCCTCCTCCTCCACCTCCTCCTCTTCCGACGGTCGATCGGTCGGTCGGTCGGTCGGTGGCGGGCAGACAGCCGCAACCCATGCAGAGCAGATGAGGGTAGGCGGCGCGTAAGGAGAAAGAGCAGAGCGAGGCTGCAAGAGCCAACCGCGACAGGATATGCAGCCGAGCGGGGCTCCCAAGAGAGAAAGGATCCTGGACTGAGGGATGAGCCCTTGTAGGGGCCTATGAAAAGGGAGCTCGGAGAAAGGGTCTATTCCAACATGGTTGATGAGTCTTGGGTGTACACTGGTCCTTCTCCTCCTCCTCCGCTTCCGCTTCCTCCTCCTCCTGCCCCTCCTCTTCCTCCTCCTTGCTCTCCTCAGGGGAAGAAGTCAAGGGGACGGACGGGGTCCGAGAGGCGCACATCGGTGTGGCGGTGCGCCTCCGCGAGGTGCTCGTGGTCCTCCCGCTGGCACGAAGGGGAGCAAGAGGGGGCGCCGAACGCGGGGAGCGAGCAGGCGCAACAGGCCCTGGCAGGGAGAGGGAAGGGGGACAACACCGGGGGGAGGAGGGCAGCGACGCAGGACTTTGGGGTGCAAGGCCGCTGCGACGGCCCTTATCAGGCCTAGAGTGCGAAGGTTCGTGCACAGATGAACTTAGCGCATGCAGAGCATCATCCAGTGTTGTGAAAATGATGTGCCACGTGGGCACGGGGGTTCTGAACTAGGGGAACAAAAAGCGACATAAACATAAAAACTCGGAGGTCCGCGCGGATTTCTCGGATCGGCGCTGGACCCCCCTCCCTGGCGCGCGGAGCGCGCCAGGGGCGGCGCCAGGGGCGGCGCCGGAGGCGCCGCCGGGGGGCCCCAGCGCCGATCCGAGAAATCTGCGCGGACCTCCGAGTTTTTCTGTTTATGCCACTTTTTGCTCCCCTATGAACGCAGCAGCGTTGTTCACTGTGCCTGGTGGGCGTGTGCTTACACCAACGGCGGTAGTGAGCAACAAACTTCTACTGTCGCCCATCGGCGCGGAACTTCGACGGCGCCCGCAGACCGTCACGCACAAGCACCCCATCTTGGACTGCATGCCTCACCCGTGAATTCGGGGAACAAAAAGCGACGTAAACATAAAAACTCGGAGGTCCGCGCAGATTTCTCGGATCGGCGCTGGGGCCCCCTGGCGGCGCCTCCGGCGCCGCCCCTGGCGCACTCCGCGCGCCAGGGAGGGGGGTCCAGCGCCGATCCGAGAAATCCGCGAGGACCTCCGAGTTTTTATGTTTATGTCACGCTTTGTTCCCCTATTAATGTATCGTGAGGGTGTTCCCTGACTTGGTAAAGCGTATCCATCATCGGCCTTCGCTTCCTGACCTAGCACCCTCTACACGTGCCCAGTGTCCCGGTTCATCACCGCCCATGTCCTACCAGTTCAACACCGCCCCAGGTTGCTGCAAGAGCCAGCCAGACACCCATCGAGTTGGGGAGCTGTTGTTGTTGGGGTAGCTGGAGGGAGGAGGTGTTCTGGCTCTCACTTGCAGCCGTTCCAGTAGCCACACACTGCCATCCACTTTGAACCGCCGTCATTCATATGATATGTCGTTCCACTCTACCTACGGCATCCGCCTGGTCTACGGTCATGGCGTGTTTGCTGTGCCGCCCTCACTTCCACGCGCAGATGGCTTGATTTGCTCAGTGCCCGTGCGGGCTAGTCTGCTTGCACCACCTCTACTTGCGACTAGCCGTTCCAGACTTGCGGCTAAGGCCGCATCGCAAACATCATATCTGTCAGACGCGACTGCTCTTGCGAATCAAAGCAGTGCAAAATTAGAGAATGGGGAGGAGCGGCGGACGATGAACGTGGGAGGACGAGGAGGACGAGTGGGGATAAGAGGAAGGGAAAAGGAAGGGAGGACACGGGGGTGAGCAAGAGGGCGCGAGGAGAGGCGTCTAGATCATCAACGAAACAACACACGATACACTCAAGGGGGCGGTGGGAACCCCCTGAAGCAATAATGTAGACAGGGAAATCCCCACACCACACCTGCAACGACAGATCTTGATTCCAGGGTGGTTTCCCCATCTGCAGCGGAAGGCCGCTCGAGCGGCACTAGGTTTGAAACGGACATGCCAGGAGCATCTGGGCAAGGATGCCGGCACGACGCTCGACCCGCGTTGAAATTCGCCCTGTCGCATCTGCTAGAGAACTTCTCGCGATCTCCTGCGATGCAAGCTCACCGACAGAGAACCGCGCAGCCCGAGAGAGGAGGGAGGAGCCGTGGTGTACCCGCACATGCGACTCACCGCAGCGCGGGGCAGGCGGGCGCCCCCCCCCACTTCCAAACGAGGAAGATGCCGACCCACCCAATAATCAGCACCATACACGAGGGGACTCTACAGGGCAGTTTTTAATACACAGGATGTTTAAGCATATATGATTTTTAATACATGATCAATGTATGAATAAATCAGCGCATAAAGTCATCATTGTTTTTAATGCTACATCCCTGCATTTGTAATACATAATCCGCACGCGGAGCATGTATTAAAAACGGCACTGTACCCCTATCATAGTTTTGGTTCGAATAGAAGGCATCCGCTTCTATAGACTACATATCCTGGTTAAAAAAGAACGAGTCTGGACTGGACCCTGGGCGTCTTGGTGGAGCTTGCTTTTCGTCCACGTTTAGTATATCTGAACCTGGACTGTTTAAGAGAACTGGTGGAGCGAACTCTCTGTTCTTAGCTTAGCACTTTCTGGAGTCTAAGCAGGGGTGTATAACGACGCCCACCTCGAGCAGCACGGGCACGCAGGCGCTCAATGGCCCGCGTAATGACCACCTTTGCAAACCCAAGCACACACCGAACACACATGCCACAATGACAAAGGCCAACGCTACCGAGTACATATTGTGCGTGCGACCCCCAGCACCGCATAGCGACCGTAGATAAAAGGCGTCACCCTACACCCAGAATGCCCGCAAGCCAAAAACTGGAACATCCCCCCTGGAGGCGAGAACAAGAAACACGGCACCCCATACCTGTAAAGGATGTGCAGGGAATAACATCAACAACCCTTGTAAACATGCCAAATCCGCCGATCCGGCGTGTGAGCTACAAGGAGCCTCAGCAAAAGCTTCAGCTCTGAGCCTAAGCAAGAGCTTCAGCTCTGCTTGGAAGGGGTCGCCCGGGTGGCTCTGCCAGGGAAGGGGGGGAGGAAGGGGGGGGGCATCTGGCATGATTTGCGCATCCGGACCCACCCCAAGGAAGGGGGGGAGAGGGGGGGGGGCGGTCCCCCATCTGGCGTTTTCTTACTGATTTGCGCATCCCCAAAACGTTTCGGGGGGTCCCAGGGACCTCCCCTCTGATCTAGCCGCTACCGCCCCCGGGACCCTCCCCTCGAAACCCTCCCCGGACCCCCCCCGGGACCGCTCCAGGCACCCCCCCAAAGGAGAAGAAAGAGGACCAAAACAATCGAGGAGGGAGGAGGCCACAGAGTCGCGAAGATCACCGAAGCCGGAGCCCCCCGGATCGGCGGCACTGGCCAGAGGCCATTACAACTAACACACCTCGCGCCGCCACAACGACACCAAGCCGACGTAACGCAAGACCCTCAAGGGGTATCCCATAGGCAAACGGCATAGCCCGCCGACGGAGCCGAGCATGCAGGATAGCAACACGCCCAAGGTGATGACAGTTACGCCCAGCGATACCAGAGACACACACGCCAATTAAAGAGACCTCAGCTAGCACGATGTGACTTCCAGACCCTGGGATAAAAAAACAGCCTCAAGTACGCGCGATGAACGGTCAACAAAAGACCACGAACAGTGTCGCGAGAAATGCTGAGACCAGCCCGCCCCAGCTTTTACCTCCATGAAGAAAATCTCCGAATGGGCGCTCGAACATGCACACAAAATGATACAGCCCTGTGGGCATCCGGGGCGAGCAACTGGCAGGAACCAGCGCTACCTTGACCAGATATGATACTTGAGAGGAAGAGGGGGGAACGAGGGGGAGGACGATGAGGAGTAATGGAGGAATGCCGAAGCGCAGACGAGAGTCTCGACTGGACTTCGAAAGACAAGGACGCGTGCTAACGCGCTAACGCGCGCGCAGTGCACAGAAACGCGCATGAGCGAAAGCAAACATTGGAATGGGCGGAGGACGAAGGAAAATAAAAAATGAGGGGAAAAAGGAGGGGGAGGGGAAGGAGGAAGAAACGGAAAAGGACTGTGGGGGAGGAGTATGAGGAGGAGGAGGAAGAGGAGGAGGAGGAGGAGGAGGAGCCCTCAAGGAAGGAGAGGAAGAGGAGAAGGACCTGTGTAAACCCAAGGCGCGTCGACGATGTTGAATGAACCCTCTCGCCAAGTTTCCTTTTGTCACCGGTCCCTGCAGGAATTGGTTTTTATTGTGGGACGTGCCCCATTGGAAAACAACCATCTGATATTCCTCAGTCGTGCCAAAACATCACTCCCGGGTCTTCATCGCTGCGAATTAACGTGGCTGTGGCGCCCGGACATTCGAACTGCGACCGTAGGAACCCTTGAAACGGCTGCATACATTTAGTGCAAACATGCGGGGCACAAGGGCGCCACTTTTCGAAAAAGGAACCATTTTCCATCTATGAAATTGCTGCACACGTTTACGACGATCGCGCGCGGCGCCGAGGCGAGGGCCATACTTTGGAAACGGCCCGCCATCCGTCCTTGAATTTGTTGTTACTGTTGAAACGAGCATGCACGGCGCTGAGGCGAGGGCCATAGTTTGAAAACGGCTCGTCCTGCATCCATACTTGCGGTTGCAAGCGTTGGCGACGATGCGCGAGGCCAAAAGGCGAGATCCACATGCTGAGAAAGCCCCGCTCCCCATGCCTGAAACTGCTAAAACATCTACCTTCGGGATCATACAAAAGTGGAGAACTGCCAGGCGAAACGCCCAGCCCGCCCCGCCGACACGTCAATCGGGGGGGCAACAGGGAAATATTAGTTATAAGGGATATGGATGGAGGAAGGGAAGGAAGATGAGGAGGGGGGGAAGGGCGATGACGACGAAAACGGTGGAGCGGGGGGAAGAGGAAAGAGGGGGGGAAGGGGAAAGGGGGAAGAGGGGAAGGGAAAGGGAAAGGAGAAAAAGAAGGAAGCGGAGGAGGAGGAAGACAGCGGAGTGGGGGGAAAGGGGAGAGAGGAGGGGAGGAGGGGGGGGAGGGAAAAGCAGAGGACGACGAGTAGGAGAAGGAGGATGAAGGAAAGAAAAAGGAGGAGCGAGCATCCCAGCGCGGCCCCTCCTCGCCCACGGCCGAGCCTGCGCCGAGCCTCTCAGGCTCGCGTTGAAATTGTCCAGGCGGTCGCCGGCGTCGGGGACGGCGTAGTCGATGTTGTTCTGGTCGGTGGAGTCGTACTCGAGAGGCTCGGGTAAGTGGTCGGCGTCCGACGGGCAGAAGTCGGGGAAGGCGGCGGCAGCGGTGCCGAAGTCATAGCCATCGATGTTGAGGTCCGCCGCCGCGCCCTCGAGGTCAGCCAGCTCCAGAAAGAGCGGGCCGGTCCCGTGGGCATGAGCAGACGGGCCCAGCTCGAAGACGCTGCCAGGGCTCGCGAGCATCCAGCGGACGTGCTCGCGCTGATCAGGAAAAAAGGCTCGACGATAAAAATGCGCAAGCGCACAGGCGAGTTGCTCGTCATTGGGGAGTGTCGGCGGCCCGACAGGATGCTGAACAGCATCGGGAAGGCCAGGAAGGCATTCGGCGAGATCTTCAGCAGCGCCATGCGCGTGGCCAAGAAGAAGAAGAAGAAGTGGGGGAACGCCAGCCGCTCGGGCAACAAAAATAATGACGCCATGCAGCGCCGCCATCGTCGTCGGCAGGAGGCATGGAACTTCGGCCGCCGAACGAGGCGCCACGAGGTCCGCGTCAGCAGCGGCAGAGCCACCTCGCATCTCCCCTGGTGCGCAGCAAGGTCAGGTGGAAGAACCAGCGCAGGTGGGTGACCCAGCGCAGGTGGAGGACCCAGTGCAGGATGAAGACCCAAGGCAAGGGGGGGGCCGCGTTCAGGTGGATGATCTATCGCAGGAGGAGGATCGGGCTCAGGCGGTCGAGGATCCTCAGGCACGGGTCTCGAACCAGCATGAGGGCCCAGCCTGCGAGGGCGCTCAGGCACAGGGGGGGGCTGGTCGTCCAGGAGGATAGTCCAACGGCAGCGGTTGTGGCGCGCGGTCATCGAGCAGCTCGCCGCACGCAGCACGCGCCATGTCGTAGTCGGCGCTCTGCAATCGGCGTCGCCCGCAGAAGCCAGGGCGCTCGAGCTTAGGTGGTTGAGGACTTTCGGGCGCAGGGCTCGCGCCAGCATGGGCGCCCAGCCCATGAGGGGGCTCAAGCACAGGAAGCGGCGGATGAGAAGCAGCCGGCGAAGCCGAGGAGGTTGCTCGCAGCCAGTCATCGGAGACCACCGCGTCAACCATGTGGCAGCGCCGCCCAGGGTATCATTCCGCGCAAGCACCATGAGCTGAGTTGCTCGAGAAGGAACTTCGACGCGGGCAAGCGCAGCGGGGCCCGCCGGTGGCGGAACAAGCCAGCGAAGGACATCCGCATCACCGCCGGGCGGTATGGGGGTTGGATGAGCCGCCGGCGGGCCGCGAGGGGCGCGTCGCCGAAGCGGCTCCGGCAATCGTGCCAAGGTTGGGCGCAAGAGGCTGGGCGCGCCAGTCGGGATCGGAAGGCGAAAGTACCTGCGGACCGAAGACGCAACCGAATTCGCAATCGCTCATTGCGTCGTCCTCGAGGGGTGGAGGACGCACGGCGCCGATCCTCTGTCGGTCGTCGAACGACGGGCATTCGACGTGGAGCTGCACATCGCTCTTGTTGGGCGGTTGCGCATCGGAATCGGAAGATGATGGCAACAAGCGAAGCTTGGGCCCATGTGGGTCGGTGTCCATGACCTCGGGGGAGTTCTCGTGGAACCAGATCAGCGGGTTCGGCTCGGGAGCAGCAAGGCCCCCCGCCACGGCGCCAGGTTCCTGTCGAAGCAACCTATTCAAGGAACCGCACCCTCGCATCGGAGTCCACGCGGGGCGGGTCAGGCTTCCACGTCAGCATGCGAATGTGGATTTGGAGCCAGTGCCAAGCGGCCTTGAGGGCGTCGTGGTCACGCAGCGGCATCGCGCGATGAAGAGCTGTCGCAGTCTCTCACGGTTGGGAGCAGAGTTGTACCAGACAGCTAAGCATATCTCCTCGGCCGCCTGTCTCATCGCCGCAGTGAGGCCCGCGGTCCCGCCGGCAAAGGCGGGGGCGAAACCTTCGTAGTGGGGCGCTCCAAAGACATGGTCGACACACCAATCGAGCCAGGTGCTGAAGTTGCCCCCAGGCTAGGGGCAGACGACGGATGGCAACCAACCCGACGCCCACATGGAAACGCAGTCGGTGGGCTCTTGCCGTCGACGGCGGGCATCTCGTCGAGGAGTGCGAGGACCAGAACCGCAGCGATCCAGCAGGAGCGGACGCGGTGACGACGAGCCTGGGAGGCCATCTCCAGGACCACTACTTCCCGAACCGTAGCAAAACGTGATGCGACCAGAACCTGAATGCACCATCGGGATTTGCGCCCCAACGCCAGGCACGGCCAGCTCGCCCCCTCCACCACAGCATGGCGGCTGATCGCCCAAAGGCCCAGCAGCGGGCGAGGCAACCTGGGAGGCCATCTCGAGGATTTGCGAGCAGACGCCAATCAAGCAAACGCCGAAGTCTTCTTCCAATGGATCGTCCGCTTGAGCCTCTCCATTAACTTGGTCCTCTCCATCGGCCTCTCCATCTTCCGCTTGAGCCTTGCCAGGCCGTTGGGGCTGAGTCGCGCGAGGTGCGTGATCTCCAGGCGCCCTTCTGAACGTGCTTCGCAGATCAGCAAGCGCACGCAAGTGCTCCATCTCCTGGCGGCACCGCTTACTGGTAGATAGGTTGGCCAGGCTAGCCAATTCCTGGGTCGTTTCTCTACTGGGCCTGCCTGGCCACCGCCGCTGGGGCAAACGTCGCGGGCCCTCATTCCCGAGTGAAGGGGTATTCCTTCCAAGGAGGAACGCGCCGCTGCATCCAGCTGGCGTTGGAGGAGATCACGTTCGTGTCATCGAACCAGATCGCGGCCCGCCGCCCAAGGGTTTCTCGCATTTGGGGCAGTCAGCTAGAGAATTCACAACAGGTGGGAGGCCCGCTGGAGGAAGCCCCATGTTCTGGGGGGCCCATTGAGCGCCTGGTCAAGCGGCTCGTCGCCCCCGACGTTATCGATAGGGACGTGCGATTGCGCGCCCAATGCGCACGCGCCCAACCTCGCTGGGGACGACGCTGCCCCTCGTGATGTTGCCGGAAGAGACGCCTCGAAACAACGCGGTGAGTGAGGATTCGCTCTTCGGGCAGAGGCCAGGGCATGCGTCGGCAAAAGCACCGGAGCCATATCCGCTGGGGAAGGGGTCCGAGGCGGCGCCCCCCAGAATTGCCAGCTCCAGGAAGAGCGGGCCACCCGTGTCGAGAACCAGCGCCAGACGGGCCTTGCTCGAAGACCTGGTCGAGGTTCACGGGCACCCAGCGGGCGAATCCACGACGACCTGGCGAAGGAGCCCGGACATCCACGAGAGCGAGCGCGCGTTTCAGATGTCCGTCGTTGACGAAGGGCGGCGGCCCAGCAGGCGGCGGAAGGACGTTGGGAAGGCCAAGGGGGTGATCCACAATGACGTTGGCCGCGCCATGAATGTGGACAGGGAGACCAAAGCGGGGGAACGCCAGCAGCTCGGGATAGAGCGCCGTTAGCTTCCAGCAGCGCCGCCATCGCATTGGGCCGGTGGCATGCCGCTGCTGCAGCGAGAGGAACCAGCGCAGGTGGAATACCCAGCGCGAGTGGATGACCCAGAGCAGATGGAGGGCCCAGCCCGGGTGGATAGCCCCGCGCAGGAGGATGATCCAGCACAGGAGGGCAATGAGGAACAAGTGGAAGACCCGTGCCAGCAAGAGGATCATATACACGCGGGTGCTCGGGACCTGTAGGCGTGGCAAATGTCGGCGCGGCGTTTGACTCACTGCTTTCGCTCTCGTGGTCGAACTCCGCCAACTCGAAAGCCATGTCGATGATGCCAAGGAGGGGCCAAGGCCCGCGCGAGCTAGACGAGCTGCTCGAGCTCGAGGGGCGGTAGCTCGATGGAGGGGGGGGGATGCAGGAGGAATCCGCCGCAGTGGGAGAGAGCGCCGGCTTGGTCGGTGGCCGCGGCTGCCGCTTCTGAGCTCCGAAAGGAAGCCGGCCCCGCAACTTGGAACAAAAAAGGGGGCGGCCCTGAGAGCAGCCAGCGCGCCAAGGCGGGCAAAGGCAGGCGACCGGATACCTAGCGATGCCTCGCGGGGCGCTGCGTGGTAGGCGAAGTGCACGATGGCGATGCCTAGGCAATCTGATTGAGGTCAACGGCGCTGTCAGCAAGACCAAGTCTTCCAAGTGGGTGCGCCGGGCGCGAGTAGCCCGCGACATGTTCAACGCGGCGATGGAAGCTCGGGCCCCGCAAGCAAGGCAGGCGATCACTGCCGCCAGGGCAGCCGAAGCGGCGCGGAAGCCGCCCGCGATCGCCAATAACGCGGTGAGAAGTGGCCCACCAGGCTGAGATAGGATCGATCGGGGAAACGAGCAGCCACGAAGGTGCCTGCGCATGTCCTTCCACCTCGTCCCCGGTCGCTCAGAAGCGATGCGCATGCCCATGTCGGGGAAGGCGGCGACCAGGCGCGCCTCGACGCGCTTCCAGATCGGGCGCGGGTTGAAGTAGTGCTTCGCCGCTTGGGCGACGATGCGCCGCGCGCCCTTGCCCTGGCGAGGGCTCTCGCGCGCTGTCTGCGCGGAGGCCCGGGCGGCCAGCTGGAGGTCCAGTGGGTGGGCGGGCGAGGCGGCGCAACCGTGCATGTTGACGAGAGTCTCGACGAAGGCCTCGCTGCGCCAGAAGCGCGGGCAAGGTCTCGAAGAGCCAGCCTGAGCCTGGGGCCGATTGTCTCCCAATCTGTCACGTTGCCGATAAAGCTGGTCGTGGAGCCGAGTGGACTCAGGAAGAATGCGGTGGGCCCCGCGAAGAAGCGCGGCCGCACTGAGCGCCAAACAACATGATATCGCCGGGCCACCAGCTGAGCGCAGTCGGAGCCAGGCCGGCAGGTGAAACGAGCGAGCCAAGGCGACACACGCCTCCCTAAGCAACCATCGCGGCATGTTCCGATATTTCGCCGCGCATGAGAGGACAGCGGCGACGCGGGCAAACGCGAGGCGCGAATATTGCTGTGCCCGACCGTCCTCGGCGACTCGGCAATCGCAGCGCTGGCATAACACGGCGCAAGACGACGAGGCGCCGCGCGAACCTCCAGGGCCACTTCCTCAGAGAAGGCGCAGCGTAGAATAACCAACTTGCATTTGTCGATCCTGAGAGCTCGAGCGCTGCGATGAGCTCAGCCATGGCCACGCCCTCCGCGAGGGCGGCGAGGGAGGCGAGACGCTTCGCATAACTGACTGCCTACGTCGTCTGCGCGCTCTCGCGCGACGCCGAGGGGCCCCCGCGCGCTTGCAGGTCAACGAAGAAGGGCGAAGTGGCAGCGGCGTACATCGAGCCACTGAGCGCGCGACCCTGCGCGGAGCCTGAGGGGGCCCACCGCGAACGCGTCGGCCTCTCCCGCGCCAGCGCAAGGGCCTCAAGCTCCAAATGCAGCTGGTCGATGACAGCGAGGAAAGCGCGAAGGGCGCGCATCGCACGAAAGACAAGGTAGATAAACTCTAGGGGCAGACTCGGGCACGCCGCGCCGTAATCGAAAACCACTAGCGCGGGAAGTTCCTCGCGAGCGCGAGGAGCATTGTGGAGGGCCCTTCTCAGCGCGTCTAACTCTGGGACGTTGATCCCGCAGCTCCTGGGGGGAGCGAAGCCCCTCTGCGAACGAGGCGCCCAGTCGCGCAAGAAAGGTGAAGAGCAGACGTCGACCGTCGCGGCGGCGATCTCCAGGTCGGCGTCGCGCAGGCCCGGCACCCTGGCAGCGGAGGGAGTGCGCGTGCAGCCTGCCGCGACAGAGTCAGAGGCCTCCTCGCCCTCGGGCAGCTAGACCTGCGACGTGTCATTCGAGGACTTGAATAACGACTTACCAGGGAGGGCCCACATCATCTCATCGGAGAGGATGTCAAGCCCAGCTCAGAGGACTGATGCGCCGAGCGCGGGGCGCCATCTAGCCCCGGCCCCCAGCGACGAAGGCGTCGCGCGACCGATTGGGAAAGACCAGGGGTCGGAGGGTCAACCGCGCTGTAGTCCGGCGGCCGAGCGCGCTGAGCCGCGCGATCGGCAGCGCGCTGAGCCGCGCGAATGGCTCCCAGTGCTCGACGAGACGGGCGCGCATGCGCAGTCTGTCCGTCGCCGCGTCGCCACCGCCTGCAGTGGCTCGGATGCCTTGCAAGACCGCGCGCCTGGACAACGGTGGCCACGTGGTAGCGCGCCGCTCGAGAGCTTGGAGTTGATGGCGAAGTTTCTGCTTAGGGCGGCAATGGGCAAGGCCAGCCTCGTGCTGCCGACGGCGAAGGTCGGCGCGCCGTCGCTATGCGCTCACTCCACCGCTGGAAGGGCGGCGCGTCAACAAGCGTGGCCGCGCCAGTCGAGATCGATTGAAATTCAGTCGCCGCAGGATGGGCCCCACGCAGGCGAACCGCAAGTGCGACGTCATTACACCAGAACGCGCGCGATATCTGACGAGGGACCGCCAGCTGGGATCCCAGATCCCCCGTCGCACCTGGAAGAAGACGATCGCGGACTTCGCGTGCGACTACGAAAGGCCCAAATGAATGGCTCAACTTGGCGCGGGGGCAAGCGGCCCTGAAAATTCAGCCTGTCCGCGACCTTGCGCAGCAACTCTTGAGGGGCCTTCGACTCGAAGGTACGGCGCGGGATCTTTCGGCGACCAGCCGGCTTCTCCGCCCGCTGTGCGAGGGGGCAGACACGAGCCTAGCGGTCGCTCACTTCCTGCGCATCCATGCGAATATGTCGCGCGTTCGCGTCGGGGGCGACGTGCAGCGAAGCAGCGACTCCAATAAAGGACCCGTGGGGACCTATCCGGAAAGAGAAAACTTCTGGGGCGCCCCCAGGAACCCAGGGGGTCCGGTTTCCGCGGAGGGCAAAAATCCCTGGCGAAGGGTTCGAACACGGGGGTTACCCCCGCCTCAAATTCTGGAAGAAGAATGAATTCTCAGCCGCGGGGGCGCCCGCGCGAGGGGCCCCACCCACCCCGGCGCAACCAGGAGACAAAAAGCGCGAGAGCCCAGACTGTAAGTGCAATGCAGCAACATTCGAGTATAGTGGTTGCAATAGACAGTTGTGCTGGTAATGAAGGATTTGTGTTCCGGAGATGCACTAATACTAAGGAATTGTGCGAGGGACTTGTGCTAGGGAGTTGTACGAATACTGCTTGGACTTGAGAATTAATTGTTTAGGAGGTTTCAATTGGGAGCTGTACGAGTACATTATATCGCTAGGTTGCACTACGGAGTTGTATTATAACTTGTGTTACGACTAGGCAGTTGTACCTGGGATTTGCACTAAGGACTTGTCCTAGCGAGTTGTACTAGCACTCGGGAATTGCATCGAAGAGATGCACTGGTACGATTTGTGCTAGAGAATTGTACCAGGGAGTTGCACTAGGGAGATGTATCAGGGAGTTGTACCAGTATTAGGGCATTGTACCAGGGAGTTGTACTAGGGCGCACAGTTTTACCAGTTGTAATCTGATACCAATTCCACAATAACACTTGCACAGCAAGACACTGTGCTCTCTAGGAACAACTGCACGTTAGTATACGATAGTACCAGTCGTGCTCAAGTATTAATTGTACGGTAGTCGGAGGGGCTCAAGGCTTCCAATGGCAACTCGCGCGCGGAAGAAGGAAATAAATCCATGCGCCGCCAAGGGTCCCGGGCTTAACGGGTCGCCGCGAAGGTTGACCCCCCGCGGAAAAAAAGAAAAAACAAATGGGAATGTCGCGGACACCCGCCGCCAGAACGGCAGCACTCTTGCCGCGGGTCTCGAACTGCTCCGCGAAGGGGCGGACAGCGGCAGCGACCGAGGCAGAGATGGTCTCCAGCATGGACTCCTTATATTATTTGAGCAGATTGGTGAACTCCTTGGCGACGAGCCGAACATATTCATCATGCTCTTCATCCACCTCTTCCCACTCACCCATAGCTTCACCAGCGGGGCCGCCAGAAGCAGGAAGGGCGACAGCACCAAGATCGCGTTCAGCAGCGCGGGCATTGGCTGGAACGGCTGCAGCGTCAGGAATATCGTCATCACCGGACTCACAATCAGCTCTTGGGACGGGCCGCCTTGAGTTCATTCCTCGCTTTCTTCCTCGCATCAGTTTTGAGAACCAGTGCATCAGCGGGCATCCAAGGACCCGACGCGCGCGCGCCGAGGACAAAATAGTTGATCGCGCAAGATTGTATGGCGGCGGACAAGCGGTCTCCACGCTGCCGCTGGGCGACATGGAGACTTGAGCCAAAACGTCTACGGAGGGGAAGGAAGAGGAGGAGGAGGAGGAGGAGGAGGAGGAGGAGGAGGAGGAGGAGGAGGAGGAGGAGAGGCGTCTCCGCCCGAACGATTGGGTGCGCGCCATCCCCCTCAGCTCGCGGCGACGCCCAGGCGCGGCGCCGACGCCATGGCGCCCGCGGTCCCTCCGGCCCCGCCCGCGCCTTTCTCCGCTGCAGGTGAAATCATGAACACGTAGGCCAAGGCCACGGGGGGCTGCCCGAGTGCAAAGCGGCCCGATGCGTACGCATCGTTCCCATCTCTCCCATCAAACACAGCAAGTCATCAAAATCGAGCAGCATGATGCGGACCCTGGAGATCCAATCGCTGGGACCCACGGCTGCCCAGAGGGCTGCCAGAGCCAGAAGAACTGAGACTGCCGAGGCAGCAATCCGGAGGCACATCATGCCAGAGACCGATCGCCCGATCATCGAGACCAGGTACATCGTTGTGGAGGTTGGCAAAACCACGCTACCCTTGCCCATGCCACCCTCAACCCGTACGCGAAGATGTTTGTGCCGAAAGGTTGTCCGCCCAGTATCCCGTCCACCAACATTATCAACGAACACCAGAAGGGAAAGTATCGGAGCCTTGCGTGTAGCTCCACCGTGGCCCTGCCGAACGAGGAAGAATACCACGATCACCCATACTTTGCTGACCCCAGCGCTGCCTTGCTGATCGAGGAGGGCAATTTCGCCATCCCGCTGGAGCCAGCTGACCAGAACAAGCCAGATGACGTGCCCTTCTGCGCAGAGTGCAATCGCGGCAAGAAGCAATACCACTTCTCTTCAGCGAGCAATGCCAGACCGGCCAATCTTGCTCATAACGATTTGATAAACACCGCCAGCCACACAGAGAACGACCATAGGTTGGAGGTACAGGAGAGCGGGGGTCCAGCTCACCGCCCCTCCAGACGGAGGAAAAGGGGAGCCGGCAGCTGGCAGGAGCGACGGCCCGTCCTCCACTGCCTCTGCTGGGACGCATGCAGCGTCCGCGGCGTCGTCGTCACCGTGGCAATCGACGCGGCCATGGAGACCACCACCACCGCTGCCAGCGACGACCAGGGGGACAACTACGAGGACCCTGCCGCCGACGGCTTCAGCGCCAACAACTACAACGACCCTGCATACCCGAGCGGGCTGCACCACGAGCGCGACGTCGACAGTATCGCCGCAGACGTTCAATGCAGAGGCGCTCGAGCAGTCTTCGATGAGCTCACCTCGGCGGAGCAGCAGGATTACGTCAACTGTGCCAACTTCGAGATTGCATCCTACCTGCAGTTCGCGAGGGCGCGGGGACAACAAGGGCTCCTCCCTGGACAGGTCACCTCTGCTTGGAATGCCCTCCACAACCAAGAGAAGATGCGATGGATGCCCAAGAGCCTCGAGGACGCTCAGATGGTGGTCGGCGACACCAGCTGGGACGACCGATCCGTGCCCACCTCCATCCGCAGACCGTGGGAGACATTTGAAGACCACGTCGGCGAAATCCTCGACGCAGCTTCCAGGGATCCCGACGAGGACACCACTCTGAGCACCTGAGAAGCCCCAGCTTGCGCCTCACACTTTAGCCAAGGCGCCCAGCGAAGACATGAGGGTTGGTCGTAAATTGGATTGGGTGGGAGTTGGGATATGCGGGAGTGGGTGAGGCTGGATTGGGATTGGGAGCATGTCACGCCATCGCCCCAGGCGCGTGCCAATTGTCAGCCCGCGCCGACGCCAACCACGCACCGCCTTCCCGACAGCAGCTACCCCCCTTGCCTCGCCATCGACCTGACCTCCCCTCGCCTGCGCTGCGGTCCTTTGGCATGAAGAGGGTGACGGGGCCATCAGAAGCCCCTAGCAACCGAAAAGAAATTCAAGAGCAAGCCAACTGCAGCGAGAGGCCCTGGGAACCCGAATTGTCGCCCTCTGCCCCCGCGTGCCTCTCCAGACGGCAGAGCCGTAGGCTCAGAACACGCCGTCACCTCCCTCGCACGTTTTCCCAACCGCCGGATTTCCCAACCGCCCTAGGTCGGACCCCGGTGACACGCCCAGGAGGATTCAACCCGACCTGAGGCAACCAATTCATCAGGCCAGCCGCCTCAGCGCCGAGCCCGCGCTTTCTGGCGCCGCGCCATGGGGCAGGGGGGGGGGATCTTGACGACGAGGGTGACGATGACGACGGCGGGGGGGTCCAGACGCAGCAGGCAGCGATGTGTATGTTTTTCCCGAGTGAGCCCCCCCAAGTCACGCGGACTCGGGGCTGGAAAGGTGTGCAGGCTTCATCCTCAGGATAGACCGCCTTGAGTCAGTCAGTCAGGAGGAGGAGGAGGAGGAGGAGGAGGAGGACGACGACGACGACGACGACGAGTACGAGTACCAGGGGGGAGGGGGAGGGAGGGGGAGAGCGGGGGGGGGGGGGGGGGCGAACGTGGGAGCGGGCAGTCCTTTTCGAGCTCCTGCACGGGCATGGCCCCAAGGCTCACTGTGAACTCCGAAAAGTGCTCGCCCTGCCGCGGACAAAGGAAAGGGAGGGAACAGAGGGGGGCGGAGGAGAAGGAGGAGGAGGAGGAAGAGGAGAAGAGGTACGAGGAGGAGGAGGAGGAGGAGGAGGAGGAGGAGGAATCTCCAAGATACACGGGCAGCAGCCATGATACACCTGACCAGGTGGCGAGTCTGGTCAGGCGGACTAGCCTGCGTGCAATCAGCACAGCAGGCCAGACAAGCCACTAAGTTGGTGCATAGCGCAGCACATAAACAACCGCCGGCACTGGGACTCACAGCAGAGACAGGATCTGCAATGTCCGAGCTGCATGCGTCCAGCACACAGCAGCAAACGTGGCGGTATGCAACAAAAACTCATCCACGGCCGCCGTCGGCATGCAGGATGTAATCACCCCGAAATCTCACGCGAATGCAGGGATGCCGCCACGGGTGCACAAGCAGCCTCGAGCACGGCTGGGTTTTCAGCCTGTCGAAAACACCGCGAGCCCGACACAAGAGCATCCTAATGCTCCCATGTTCCCTGTGTCGGACTAGCCCCTTTTCTTTCCAGGCGGGGTGCGCTTGGCACGTGTTGCTGAAGCCGTGCTGCTGTCCTGCCAGCAGCAATTGCAATCTCATGTCGTCCGGGCGTATCTGCTGCGTGTCTGTATCATGGCTTTCTCTGGCGCGGGCGTCTCCGCCGATCACGGTATCCTGTGCAAGTCTCTCGTCCTGCTGCCTCGATAATTGGTTGCGTCACTTGGCGGCCGCGGCTGCTGCTCGATCGGTCGGTTCGCCGCGCCGACCTCAGGCGAATGCGCCAAGTCGAGCTTGTGGCGAGGGCGGCCGCCGAAGGACGGAGCACGACGCGATCTTCATCATCCTTCCCCTCCTCCTCCAGGGGCAGGCGGGGCTCGGATGATACATATATATAGATAGAGAGAGAGAGAGAGAGAGAGAAAAAAAAAGAGAAAGATAACAACAAAAGAGAGAGAGAGAGAGAGAGATAGAGAGAAAAAGAGAGAGAGAGAGAGAAAGAGCAGGCACAGGCACTACGCCAATAGAGCCAAGGACTCTGCTCAAGTTTTTCCGGATGCTGGCGCAGTTCGGGACGCCCGTGCTCGCGCATCGAAGCCTGCTCGCGCAGAGAAGCCCACCCCCCGCGGCCGGCTGGTGCAGTAGTCCGCACCATCGACAGGTCAGCTCGGCATTCCCCTAGCGTTTCTATCCCTGCTTCGATGGGCGCCCTCGCATTCTAGGGAAGAGGAAGTCAGCCAGCAGACCTCTCGACGGCGTTGCAGCCGAGCGCTCTTCCACCCCTGCGCCTGCCCCGCTTGAGAAGAGGAGAAGCCGCTTGGAAGAAGGGGCGGACCTCCAACAGGCCTCGGGCTGGGCAGGCCCCCGTGTCCGCCCCG
Source organism: Prorocentrum cordatum (assembly GCA_963575745.1). Lineage (NCBI taxonomy): Eukaryota > Dinophyceae > Prorocentrales > Prorocentraceae > Prorocentrum > Prorocentrum cordatum. The sequence goes on along the minus strand of CAUYUJ010000004.1, from coordinate 514,568 downwards.
CGGCGCGTCCTCAATTCCCGCCCCGTGTCTCCCCGCAGACTCAGCCACGACATCGCCGTCCCGCTCAGGGGTCAGCCGATCTTCGCGCCAATCGTTGCAACGTTTCCTGCGCGCCGCACCCGCCACTCAGCCCAGGCGGCGCCGGGGGGACGCAGCCCCTCTTCAGAGCGAGGAATTGCACAGTCAGCCCGCATAGTAGGGATGGGCCGCCTTCCCAAGGGTACCCTTGCATCCTTGCTTTTCGTTCCGACCAGCATCCAGCGTTGCCTGTTTGGCGAATTGGGCACCCGGGGGTCTGGACCCCTGCCCTAAGGCTGGCTTTCCGTCGCATCTTTTTTCACGGCCCCAGGGCTTGTTAGGGTCTCCCGGAAGCCGGGCGCGCGCGTGCCAACTCGATGACGCATCACAGGTTAATGGTCCGCCCGCTCGATCCAATCCGCCCGCCAGGGCCCGCCCGCCCGGCCCGACCCGCCCGCCCGACCGACCCGCCCGCAAGGGCGCGCGCGTGCCAACTCGATGATGCACGATACTTCAACGCCCCGCCAGCCCGGCCCGACCCGCCCGCCAGGGCCCGCCTGCCCGATCTGATCTGCCCGCCGGGGCCCGCCCGCCAGACTCAACTGGCCCTCCCGAGCGACCCGCCCGCTAGGCTATGATCGCGCCAACTCGATGGCGCATGATACTTGCGCGTCACGCCCGCCCGGCCCGACCCGCAAGTTAGGGCCCGCCCGTTCGACCCGATCCGCCCGCGTTCTCGTTCTCATTTCCGCCCTCGTTCCGGAATCCTTCGCGCCTTCATTCTCGCTCTCGTTTCCGCCCTCACTACCGGTTTGGGGGGGCAGGGGCGCGGCGGAACTCGCAGGAACGCGGCAGACCGCGCGACAGAATGGCGGACCACGCGGGAACACTGCGGACCAGACAGGCGCACGACAGACCACGCAGGAGCAGCGCAGAACACACAGCAGCACGGCAGTCACTGAGGAGCACGGCGGACCACGCAGCAGCACGGCAGAGCATGCGGGAGCACGGCAGACCACGCAGGCGCACGGTTGACCACGCAGGGGCACGGCAGACCACGCAGGAGCACGCAGCAGCGCGGCAGACTATGGGCGAACGCCGCTCACGCCCAAGGTGCTGTTGTGACAGATTTCCCGCCGCTGTTTTGGCCCCCCCCCCACTGCGTTTCGCGCTTGCGACGGGGGCGCCCGCGCGGCGATGAATGATAGGCTGCGGTCCTGCCCATTGCGCGGTCGGCCTCCGCGCGGCTGCGGGAAAATCTGCGGGCCGCGCGCGCCGGGAGTGGTTCTGCAAACGGGTTCGGGAGCCATTCCAAGGTTGCAGCAGGCAGTCGACGAGCGGGCTCGCGGTCCCAGACGTTCGCGCGAGTCACCCAGGCGCGGACCAGGCGGCTTCGGTAGCGCTGGCGGCCGAGGAGTGTCAGCATCGTCAGTGCCGCCTGCTTCAGTGCGCTACGCTCGCACCATATATTTCGGCGGTTGGGCTGTGGGCGCTGTCGCCGACGGCGCCAGCGACCGGCTCGCCGAGCTCGGCGGCGGGGCTGCGTCTGCTGCGCTGACCAGAGCCGCCCGCGCGCCGCTCGCCAGTGACGGGCCGCCAGGGCGCGCGGAGGGGGCGGGCGCGGGCGCCGCGAGCGGCGCGCGTCAGGGTAGCGCGGATATACACTTGGACGTCCAGGTGGCGGACCTGGCCCAGCGCAACATCGACCGGTCGGGTGACAATCTGGCCCGACGCGCGCCCGCGCAGGTCGACCCGCCCACCCAGCATTATCAGCGTGTGTTGCTCGGGGGCCCGGCGCCCTGCTCGGAAACGCGCGCGCAGGCTGCTGCGAGGCTGTCGTCGCTGACGCAGCCTGGGTTGCATCGGCGTTCGGTGGTGGTCTCAGCGGCACAAAGCAGGCCGCGCCTGCGCGTGCGTGCGTTTACACGGCTGGCCAACCAGCCACAGGACAGAAGAAAACAGCTTCGCCTGCTGCCATCCGTTAATGTCACTCGCTAGATTCAATATCCGTGCTCTGCGCTATCATCCTTCTAGTGCACTTCTTTATCATTTCTCTCTCTGTCTCGTTCACATTTTTTATGTCTTTTGCGCTCCTCTGAGCGGAGCGCGAGGCAGGCCAGCCCGCGCGTAAAGGGGGCGCGACGACGGGGGCCGGCGGGCGCAGACGGCTTCTCGAGGCCGCGGTTGGGCGCGCTGATCCGGGGGGCAATTGCGAGATTCATGGCATTTGGTTCGCCCCCGCAGGTTTCATCTGGGCGCGGCTCGGCGAGGGGGCGCGCGGGGGGGGGGGGGGCGACGTCTTCCACCAGGCACGCGGCTGGGGGGGGGGTAGGGGAGGAGGAGGAGGAGGAGGCACACCAGGACGAACGCTGTCAGGAGGACCGCCACGACGAGAAATTCGCTTCGTTCTCGCTTCGTTTCGTTGGTGTTTCGCTTTCGTTTCCGCCCTCGTTCTCGCCTTCGTCTCCGCTCTCGTTTTTCGTTTTCGCCGTCGCCTTCGTTTCGTTTCGCCCTCGTGTCCGCTCTTGTTCTCGCCTTCATTATCGCCTTCGTTTCGCTGTTCTTCCGGTCTCACTATTGCCTTCGTGTTCGCCTTCGTGTCCGCGTTGTTTCGCCTTCGTTTCCGATCCCGCATTCGCTTTCGTTTTCGTCTTCGCATCGTCTTCGTTTCGTCTCGCCCTCGGTTTCGCCATCGTTCTCGCCGTCGTCTCGTCTGCGTCTTTGTGTCCGTCCTCGTGTCCCGCTTTCGCCTCGCCCTCATTTCGCATTCGTTTCGCGTCGTCTCCGCTCATGGTCTCGCCATCGCTCTCGCCTCCGTTTTGCCTTCGTTTCGCGGTCGTGCCCGCCTCTTTCCCTTTGATTCGTTTCACTTTCGTTTCGCTTTGATTTCCGCTCGCGTTTTTGCCTTGATCTCGCTTTCGTTTCGCCTTCGTTTGGTCCTCGTTTCCGTTTTCGCCCCCGCCCCGTTCTCGCCTTCGTTCGGACGGTTGCACCCGAACCAAATGTTTCTTGGCTGACCGAGGCCCTGGGCTTCGGCGAACCGGCCGCGTTTTCCCGAACCGAGCGGGCCTTCCCAAACCAAGCCCCTGTATCTTCCCGAACCGACCGGGTCTTCCCACGCCAGAAACCCCGGGTCTTCCCGGAACAACTGGGTCTTCCCAGACCATCGTCCCCCCAAACCACTGGGCCATCCCGAACCGACCGGGCCTTCCCAAACCAACCGGGCCTTCCCCTGCTTGGATGGCCGCGGCGGTTGCTAAGTACTTAACATACTTACTACGCTAAGTTAAGTACTTAGTAAGTAGTTAGCGGACTTAGCTAAGTACTTACTCAGTCATTACTAAGTGGCCCACTTAGTAATGACTTAGTAAGTACTTAGCTATCCACTTATAACCAGTTAGCTAAGTGCTTAGCGCACTTAGCTAACCACTTATAACCGCTTATAGCTAGTTTGCTAAGTAGGTTATAAGTGACTTAGCGGTTACATTGCACTTGTTATCCAAGGGCCATGCACAGGGAAAAAAGGTAAATCCACGTCTTGAAAGAGCTGAGTTTGTTCGTTGAGCGCTGCAGCGCTACAAATTTTGCATTTTGATTTGGAGTCGGTGTCCTGGATTTTTGCTTTAAATATGAGAAGCGCTGCAGCGCTGCCTTCGGATTTATATGAACATGAAGCGCTGCCTTCGGATTTATATGAACATTTATATGAACATGAACATGGATTTATATGAACATGAAGATGAAGCGCTGCAGCGCTGAATGTTGAGTTAAATGCATGTTTTCTAGTTGCGCGTTGTTCGGATCTTCATTTTCGCCCAGCTCCGTTTGCAAGGAATTTGAATGCACATGTCAATTATGTTTTGTTGTATTCGTTGTTTTTCAATGGTCGCATTGAGCGCTGCAGCGCTCCAAATTTGATAGCACGTATGTTACTTTGCGCTGCAGCGCAAAAAAATGGTTGTCGTCGTGATGTCGCATCGCGCTGCAGCGCGTGCGCGCTCGTGCTTCATGGGCCTCGGGCTGCAGCCCAGATCAACATTTTTGCTCGCAAGTTGCATGTCCATGCAAGTCGATGTTCACGCGCACGCCGCGCGACAGCTTGTCTCAAGCTGCGGCCGCGCGCCGCATCCGCCGTCGCGCCCGCGGGCTCGCGCGTTGCATTCGGCGCTATATATAGCGCTGGCATGGCGCTGCAGGCGCGTCAGGAGGAGCAGATCTTGCAGTACATCGAGGAAAGCAATTCCTCGGGGAGGTTGGCATCGGGGTGGGATCAACTGAAGGAGTTCCTGCTGGCGGAGGGGCTAGCGTATTACCAGCAGGTCCCACCGAACCAGATGGGCATCGACATTCGGAACCGCAGCGGTTCGTTAGTGAACCCTGCGCGGGCTCACAATTTAGGCGCGAAGATTTGCGCCCAGGGCTTCGTCTTGGCCAAGACGGCTGCAGCCACTGCCTTCGAGGCCCCGCAGGGGGCGCAGTTGGAAGAGACCGCGATGGCGAACGACCGCCTTTCGCGGCTCAGCGGGGGTCGGTGCCCCCCGCTGGACTCATTGCGGTATACGTCAGTGGGCGGCTCCCACACGAACGTCTTCCTCCGCTGCGTGCTGGCCAAGGCGCCGACCACAGTGAAGGCGCTGGCAGACTCTCGGGACAACATCGACTCCGAAAAGCTGTGCGCGTTGCATCCGCAACTTGCGACGGCAGTCAAAAAGGGCCTGACGTGGTTGATCATCAAGCACGCGGTGGCCAAAGTGAAGGGCCCCAAGAACTTCGTGCAGAGGGCTTTGGACGCCGACGTCAGGGAGGCGGTTCACGAGACCGAGATCATTCGGTCAGGCTGCAGCCTATCCCCACTATAGTATATAACGGTATGTAGTAAGGACCAGGATGATGCACGAGGAGGGTGATGAGTGGGAGCGCGTTGGGGAGGAGGTGAGAACGAGGAGCAGGAGCATTATATCTTACAGTGCTGCAGCACTTGATCGGCTCGGCGCTTGCTGCAGGCAGGTGGGCGGATGCTCTTGGCACACAGCCTCGCTGAGGGTTCCAGCAAGCCCGATTGGCGCGACATCGCCGAGCAAGCGGGCCACGCGAACCCACCTTGCAAGGCGTGGATCGCTGACTTGTGCAAGTTTGTTGAGCTCGGGCCACAAAACGGAGAACTTCTCCGTGAAATAGATGAAGCCCTCAAGACCTTCACGAATGTGGACGTCTCGGGGCAAACTTTGATGTGCGGCTCTGAATTTTGGCGCAAGTTGAATTCGATTAAATGGGGGAAGCACCAGGAGTCGTACCCGTATGTCGTAGCGGCGCTCGTGAAGGCCAACTATTCAGGCGAGCACGTGGTGGATAGCATGTGCAGGACCATCCATAAGCTTGTCGGCGCCCCCTTGTAGTGACATGCGCTGCAGCGCATCTATGCATTGCGCTGCATTGTTAGAACTGCGTACCCACCCCTCCCCCCTCCCCACACACACACACGCACCGTTACATTGCTTTATTCCCAAACGCAATCGCTGAAGCGATGGGCGGATCAAGGCAAACGAGATCGTCCACGTCGCGTCCCGCAAGGCGGACGTGGCTGCGGCCGACAACCTCATGGCCGACGCAAGGTCGCTCGTGAAGAGGTTGGATATCGGAGCGGAGCAGGGCTTCTTGCACATCACAAAGTTGGATGTCCGCTGTGCCATGTACCTGGTGAAGAAGCGAGCGCCAGGAGACCGCACTTTCGGATGCGTAGCAGATATAGCACAGGTATCTTCTCACGCCACCTTTCGTGTGCTCCTTGTTTCCCTCCCTCCCTGCTTTTCGCCATTCAATGTCGCTGCAGCGACCCTCCAGAGAGGTCTTCCTCCATGAGCTCGGGGAGCCAGCCCAGCTGCAGATGAAGAGCTTGGGGATCGAGTTCGGCAAGGCGGTGCAGACCGACAAGCAAGGCGATGGCGCACCCGAGTTCCCAGCGAGCGCCGATGCAGACGCGCCGCGCGCGGCAGCGTCGTCGGCCGCTGAGTTGAAGAGCAACGTCTTCCGCATGCGGCGTGCAGGGTTCGACGTGGGGAAGCACATCGTCCAGAAGAAGGAGGTGGATGACGTCTTCGAGGTGCTCTCCATCTCGGAGAATGGGATCACCGCTCAGAAGAAGTTGCACGGCGACCTGGTGGGCGAAGAGATCTCCATTGCGTGGCTGCAGCCACCCCGCCGCCCGTGCAGGGAGCAGGGAGGGGGGAGGAGGAGGTAGTAACTGCGATATTGTATTTCCTGTACTTAAGTTGCAATGGGTTGGTCGATGCGCTGCAGCGCACGGAGCAGTTAGCCGAGCGGGCGGATTGAAGTAAACATATTGCTCGAGAATTACAAGTTGACGTCCAGGGTGCAGGAGCAGTTGCCGTTCACGAAGGAGCACTTGCCGCCAGCCCACGAGGGTTGGGCGATGGACGCGTTCAAGGGGGCATGCAACATGGCGCTGCGGCTCCAAGCGCTGAAGTACCAGGCGAACATTTTGCACTTGGAGATCCTGCAGGACCCACCTGCCGTGCGCTGCAAGCGAGCGTTCAAAGTGGGTGAGCTCGTCAGACTTGTGCTTCCGCAATCGTCCGCGCCCCCCTCCGACGACGCCGCGCTGCAGCGCTGCGCTGAGCACGAGGTAGCGAGGATTTCGGGGCACGTCAGGCCGTAGCGACGAGGTCAGTGATGTTACCGACTGCGCGCCATGTAGCTCCACGCGGTGGGAGTGGTCGCATTTCAGCCTCGTCCACGCGGGTCAGCACGGGCTGCGTTGCGGAGAGCATCTCGTTGGGGAAGGTTGGCCTCTACGAGTTCTTCGTGGGCCCGCAGTTCGCAGGGCCCCCCGCTGAGGGGTCGCGGGGCCCCGACGCCTTTGTCAGCCCCTTCTGGGTGGTGGCAAAGTCCGACTCAGAGCCCAACATGGAGCTCCGAAAGGAGACCGTGACGTTCGGGACAGGCGTCAACAAGGTGCAGGTGGGGGTGCCCCAGATGCATAACACTTGCGCCCTGTCCGCGGGCGACTTCCTGGTGGTGAAGCCGTGGCCGCGGCTGCAGCCGCGGCCAGCCAAGAAGCTCAGGACGGCCTGAGCTGGCGATATAGAGGGACCACGCGGGAGGATGAGGCAGGAGGGAGGGGTGATGCGGAGGAGGAGGAGGAGGAGGCAGGGTAAGGTTTGGCATAGGGAGGAGGATGAGGGGGCTTAAGGAGCGGCGAGCGCACATGACGGCACCGAGCGTGGCCCTCCGATTGGTGTAAACAGTGTGCGGGTTGGTGCGAAGTGCGATACTTGCCGCGGCGCTGCAGCGCGCGGAACGATTCGTTGCGCCAGCATCGTCGCTGCAGCGACTGTACAATATTGGTGCTGACATCAGCCTTTCCCACAGACATGCCGCTGCAGCGGCTTCGTCATCACTGTTGTGCTCGATGTGATCGTTGCTCTTCGCTTCATCTTTCACATGCGCTGCAGCGCACCTCATCATGAGCACCTCGTCCGCGCACATGTTGCCTCATCACTCCATCGCAGCAATTTTGGCGCTGAAGTGCGACCGCGCTCGGGCTGCAGCCTCGGCGCGCCGCGCGCGCGATGACGACGATCAAGCGCGACTGCGTCGTGTTGCACGACAACCGTACGGGGCGCGAGCTGGTCGCGGCCGTCGAGGTCATCGGAGACCGCGAGTGTATCACCGTGACCACCGCAGGTTGGAGCAAGTGGGTGTGCGGCAAGGCTCAGGGCTTGCGAGGCACGATGTTCCTAACGTGGCTGAAAAATCAGCGCACCGCGTCGTCGGGGCCAACGGCGCCGACGACGCTCTTCGCTGCAGCGGAGCCAGGCCGCCGCCCGACCACGCGGTCCGGCCGCGCCAGTCGCCAGGTTCCAGTGGACAAGTGCTTCAAGACAGTGCAGCTGCCGCCGTTTGGCGATACTGAGGCAACAGAGCTGCAGATTGTCATTCCCCCACCTCATAGGGGGGGGAGGGACAAGCTGCAGGTGGTGCTGCACGAGAAGGGCGTAGAGTACATCAAGGCCAAATTGCTTCAGGAGGCGGCGGAGGCGGCAGAGGCGAGCACGGTGCTGAAGCGCCCGCGGCGCCACGAGACCGACGTTCCTTGCGGCACCCGCATCTATTGGGTGCAGCGGCTCCAAGCTTGGCGGGCCGTCCGCACAGACTGCGGTTGCAGCAGGACGGCCTTGTTCCGCACAAACCGCGGCTGCAGCAAGGATGACGCTGAAGCGGCCGCGGCGAAGTGGTGCACCGCCGAACTCAAGGATTGCGAAGCGGATGAGCTCCAGGAGATGGAAGCGGAGGCGGAGGGCGATGCGGAGGAGGAGGAGGCCGACTCGGACTGAGCTGCGGCGCGCTCGGTCGACCGCATCGCTGGGGCGTGCGATCACGGTCGGCAGTGCGATTGAGAATGGCAGCGAGGAGGACGAGCACGAGGACGAGGGCGAGGAGGAGAAGGAAGAGGAGGATTGGGATAATAATTGCGGATTGTTGGTGGATCCCCCCAATGTTCGCTACTGTTGGTGTCATTGCGAATCGTTGGTATGATCAAGCGTGCTGCAGCACGACGACACTACGATCAAGTGTGCCTCTCACGCGTTGCCGCCGTCGATGTGTGACCTCACGGCGCTGCAGCGCTGACTTACGTTTCGTGTGTTTGGAGTCCATCGTGCTGCAGCGCTGATTTACGTTCGGGTGTCTGGCGTGCCGATATCAGATTTTTGCGTCGCGCTGCAGCGCTGACTTACATTTTGTGTGTCTGGCGTGTTGATGTAGCGCTTCGATCGCGCTTGCAGCCCGCATGTTCGCTTTATGTTATTGCATGTGGTTCGCAGCCACCTGTGATCAGAACATCAATGGCTGCCAACATGAGTGCAGCGACGCCGCCATGGCGGCTTCCCTCGGAGCCAGTGCCGCCGCCGAAGGCGAAGTCCGCTGCATCGGATGCGACATATGCGGCTACTCCCCCTCCTCCGCCGCCGCCGCCGCCACCGCCGCCTCCGACGTCGACGAGGACCGCGGCTGCAGCCGCCAGTGATGTGCCAGCCCCGCGCGCGGCTGCAGCCGCGCGCAAGCGCGATGCTGATACCAAGGTTGGCATGTGGAAGCTTGTGTGCGACATGATTCGGGAAGCGCTTCAGCGCGGGGACCGCGAGGCAGCGTTTGCGCTGGCAGTCCAATACCACGTCGCGAAGAAGCCGCGGAAGTGACGGGCGCGCGGCGCGCGCGCGGTCAGTGCTGCAGCACCACTGTTTCAGTCGGATACAGCATCGCGACGGCGGCGACGGCGACAGAGACAACGACGACGGCGTTAAAGACGACGTAATTCAGAGCAGTGCATGCAGGAGAAGAAGGTGGAGGGAGGATGATGATGAGGAGGAGGAGGGTGATCAGGAGGACGACGACATTGAGGACGACGTTCTGGAACGCCCTCATTTTCACAGGTTCCCACCGCTCGCTGCCAGCACCTCGGAGCAGGGGAAGGGGGAGCAGGATGATGATGATGATGAGGAGGAGGAGGAGAAGGAGGCCGAGGACGAGGAGTATGACGAGGAGGAGGAGGAGGAAGACAACCAGTTGGCACCCATGCCCCGCCCCCCCGATCCTTCTGCCTATTCCTGCCTCCGCATACTCCCTCCTCCTCCTCCTCCTCCTCCTCCTCCTCCTCCTCATCCTCCCTCTCATTCTCCTACTCCTCCTTCTCCTCCTCCTTCTCCTCCTCCTCCCTCTCCTTCTTCTCCTCCTCATCAGTGTCCTCCTCCTCCTCCTCCTCCTCCTTCTCCTGCCCCCCCTCCTCCCCCCCCTCCTCCTCTCCCTCCAATCCTCCTCCTCCCCCTCATCCTCCTCCCCCTCCTCCTCCTATCCTGAGGGGGCAGCCCTGGGGAGGTCAATCCAGTCGTTGGCCTTCGGAGGTTCAGTTGGGGGTGATGTTACTTTGCGGGGTGATGTTACTTTGGGGGGTCAGTCGATTGGTTAGCAGGGGTCCATCGTCGTCAGCGTCGTCGCCATCGTATTCGTCGTTGGCACCGCCGCTGTTTTTGTTCCGCGCAGCTGCAGCTGCAGCTTCGCGCGCTGCAGCGTCGCGCGCCCGCGCGCCCGAGTGCAGCTTCAGCTGCAGTGATGGGACTGGTTTCCACCACCACTATACCATATGTTGGAGAAGGAGGAGGAGGAGAAAGAAGAGGAGGAGGAGGACCTCTCCCTCCAACTTATGGTACTGGTGGTGGAAACCAAGCCCATCATGCAGCTTGGCGAGCTGCAGCCTCGCTGCAGCGATGGCGTCGCTCGAGGAGTTCGACAGCTACGACGAGGACTTCGAGGAGTTCGACAGCGACGACGGCGGCGTCGGCCGCATGCGGCCGACGCCGCCTGCGGCGCCGCCGCCAGGCGCGCTGCTCGCGGCCGCGGCCGCGGCCAAGGCGCGGCCGCGGCCGTCGCGCGCCGCCCCGCATGGCAGCGTCGGCCGCGCCTTGGGCAAGGGCAAGGACAAGGACAAGGACAACGTCGGCGGCCCACCTTGCGCCTTGGGCAAGGGCAAGGACAAGGACAAGGACGTCGGCGGCCCACCTTGCAGAAAGGGCAAGGGCAAGGACAAGGACAAGGACGTCGGCGGCCCACCTTGCAAGGGCAAGGGCAAGGACAAGGACAAGGACGGCGGCGGCCCACCTTGCAAGGGCAAGGGCAAGGACAAGAGCAAGGGCGGCAAACTTGTCCAAGGGCAAGGGCAAGGGCAAGGGCGGCGGGGCGGCTGGTTCAACAGGGCGCAGCAGCTCTGCGAGCTGCTGCTGGCGGGCGAGTACGCCGACGCCGCCGCCCTGGCCGAGGAGTACTACGCTGGCCCAGCAGAGGTCTGGGTCGGCCAGGGCGGCGGCGTCGGCGAGGAGGCCGCCGAGGAGGCGCAGGCGCCGAGGGGCGCCTCATGAGGAGGGAGGAGGCCGCGGATGAGGCCGCGGAGGCGGAGGCGCTCGGCGGCGGAGGCGGAGGCCGCGGAGGCGGAGACGCCCTCGGCGCTGCAGCGCCCACATGAGAGCCGCGGCGCGCCACCGCGGGGCATGGGGGGCCGCCGCGGAGCATTCCACTACATGGGCGACGGAATGGGACGGTAACTCAGTAGAGGTAGACAGGGGGAGAGGGGGGACTATAGTAGAGGTAGACAGGGGGGAGACGTGATATACATAGGGAATGCGAGGGGGACGATGGAGACGCAGCGTGGGGGTGGAGTGAAGACACATTGGAGAGAGACGGTAGACAGGATGCCCGCTGCAGCGGGTATCCACTCTCCCGTGAGCGAGGGGGACAACGACGCATAGTGATAGGATACATGCTGTAGCAACCCAACATGTAAGATCAATGGGAGCAATGGGGGGGTGGATTGGATCAGTTCGCGAGCATAGCCTGCCGACGCATGCATGTGTTTTAGGCCAGGTTATATTTCGTGCGCCAGATCGCGTGGTGCGCCCGCGCTGTCGCCCAGAAAGGCGCTCCGATATCCTCATCACATCTATCTGCCATCGTCGACGTTCACATCCTGATCCGCTGACATTTTTTGCATGGGCTGATGTGCCAGGGGTCGGCCTTGGATTGGCCAGGAAAGTTTGGGGGCACTTGGGGGGGTCCTGGGGCACTTCAGATGGCAAACAGTCTCGCATCGCATCGCCCTTCGCCACTCTCCCTGCCCCCCTTCAGCACAGTTCGTTGCGCCGCCGAGTAGCTCCCCCCATGGCCTCCTGGCAGCCTCACCAGCTCCCATCAGCCTTGTCCTCAGCAGTCTCGAGCCATCGCGACGCTGCTGCAGCAGAGCCGTGAGCGTAAATCTTTGCAGTTGACAGCGGTGTCGGCATCGTCAACCTCGTCGCGACGCTGCTGCAGCAGCGCCGCGTGATGTACTTCGCGCCTCTCTTAGTTTCACTCCCACCTCGAAATCAGCAGTGTGGACAGTGTTCTGGGACTGCGTGGGTGGGCGTTGGGGTGGGCTGGAGTGCTGGATGTTGGCATCAGGATGGCTGATCTGAGGTCGAACGGGAGCTTCGGGTGAAGCGATCTGAGAGCGTCGGTGCCCCTCTGCAGAGGTGATGCTGTCTGACAGCGGCGTGTCTGTTCAATAGCCCCCTCTATTGAACAGCCACGCCCGTGTCTGTTCAATAGCCCCCTCTATTGAACATGCCATGTTCAATAGCCCCCTCTATTGAACAGCCACGCCCGTGTCTGTTCAATAGCCCCCTCTATTGAACAGACACGCCTCTGTCGATGTCCCAGCTGCCTTCGAGGCTCCCAGATCGCTTCGGTATTTGCTCCTGATCACACTTCGCGCATCTCCTGAATCCGTCCCGCGCCCTCCTCGGACACCTTCCGTGTCCCTCCTGTGTCTGCCCGCCCGCCCGCTCCCGAGCTCCCGTGTATACCTATCCGTCTCCCGTGTCTCTCCCGCGTCTCTCCCGTGCCCCTTCCGTGTCTCCACGTGCCTTCCGTGCGCTCCCGCCCGTGTCCCTCCGCACCGCTTCCGCGTCCGTCCGCCCGCTCGCCCCCGAACTCCCGTGTCCCTCCCGTGTCTCTTCCGTGCCCCCCCCCCGTGTTTCTCCCATGTCCCTCCCACCCCTCCGTGTCTTTCGCACCGTCCCTTCCGTGTTCCTCAAATGATCATGCATCCCCCCCCCGTGTCCTGCCCGCCCGCCCGCCCGCGCTCGTGTCCTTCCCTCCCGTGTCTCCTCGCATCTCCCCCCGCCCCCCCCCCCCCCCTCCCCCCCGTGTCCCTCATTATCTCCCTCCTCTCCTTTCCATCACTCTATATCTCTCTCCCTATTGCCCACTACCATGCGTTCCATCATGGTGCGCATGCATAGCGCTGCAGCGCTTCATGTTACTTTGTGACGATGATTTCTGCTGAGCGCTGCAGCGCTCACGTGTGTTCCTTAATTGCATGCGATCGTTGCGCTGCAGCGCATCTGTACTGTTGTGGCCTCTCTTCCACCTCAGCAGCCGAGTGCTTCAGCTCTCGCAGTGTGGGAGGCCCTCCCTCGCGCTTCCCCTCGGAGCGTCCGCGCACCCCCTCGCCCTCGCGGAGGGCATCATGTCTGCCGCGGCTGCGGCCACACCCATCAACCACATCCTGGATAACCTGGACAGCTGCGACGCCTTCTTCGCATCGCAGATCGGCGTCATCGCCGCCGACGCGATGGCGCAGAGCCAGTCCGCCTTGTCCATGAGCGTGCAGCTGCAGCTTCACAACTTGGGGACGATCGGGGCTGCCCAAGCAGCTACCCTGCAGAATCGAATCACCGCGTCGGGCTTCGCGGACAGCCACAAGGCGCGCCTCAGCGCCGCGCTGGCCGCGCGCGTGGGCACGGCGACGCCCGCGCTCCAGATGCGCGTGCAGACGCTCGCGTCAGGGCGGTGCTATCCATCGTGCTTTGCACATCGGACAGCCGAAGTGTTATTCACATGTATGGTTTAATTGTTTGTTCTGTACTTTATGTATGTTACCATGTTCATTTTTCAAATGTACTTATGTTAGCATGCTGCAGCATGCCTGCGTCGATTCGTAGGCTGGTGGACTTTACCATGCAGGACTGGGGTTTATTTCGCGACCCCAGCCAGAGCATCGTCGCGAAGGTGCGCGCGTTGATCAAACGTTGCGGTGCCATCGGCTTGACGGTTCCGAGCGAGAACACGCTGAAAGAGTTGGCGGCGTTGATGGCATGCGCCCATCTTCCAGACGCAAACCCTGGGCAGCTCTACGGGATCGTGACGGAGATGAAGGTTTGGGATTCGGCGGGAACGCCTAACGCAGACGCATCATATCGCACTGACTGCAGCCAATGCGATGCGGCGCGTCAGCGTTAGGGTTTCCCGACGAGTCGCCCTTTACAGGGTCAGTTCTTGGCGAGCCGCAGGGGCGCGACGGGGCAAGCGGCGACAGTGACTTGGAATTTCCCAGCAGATCCTCGGCAGCTCCCTCAGCACATCTTCGACGCGGCGTACGCCGATGCGGGCCCGCCGATCGATGTGACGCGCGACCTCGCCAACGTGGTATCGCATCTACGAGGCTGCTGCCACCCCGTCATGCGCTGCAGCGCTGATTGTTCTGGATGTATTGGGTGCTTCGGTGAGCTCGGTCCTTTAGGTCCACCTCGCATAGAGCATGATAGGTTTCATGCTACGCGTGCGCCGCTGAAGCGGCCTGCGGGTCTCAACGCCATCAAGGCCCGCGTGCCTCTCAGGCTGACCAACAAGGGCTTGCGGGCTGCCGCCCCACCGCATCAGCCGAGCACTGCCATTGTGCCATGGACACCATCGGGGTCACCCTCCGCGCCGCCTGCAGCGCCAATGCAACCCATGGACGCGACGGCCGCGATGCAGCAAATGCTGGCAGCGTTTGCGCCACCGCCATCGCCGCCCAACGAGCTGCAGCTGCAGCTCTTCCCGCGCCGCCCTGCGGCGCCCACGGCGAGCCCCCCCGCGAGTCCCCCCGCGATTGGTGATTCGCCAGCTGGGCCAGCATTGTCAGCGGCGGCGCCAGATGCTGCTGCAGCAGCGCCAACGCCGCCAAACGAAGATGCTGCTGCAGCAGCAGACGGAGACGAGGATGCTGTGCTGCAGGCGATCGAGACCTTGGCTGCGGGCAGCGCGAAAGGCGAGCTGCCTCGCAAGGGCAAGGGCAAGGGCAAGGGCAAGAAGGGCAAGGGCAAGAGCGCGATCAAGGGCAAGAGCAAGACAGGCGCTGGCAAGGGCAAGACGGCGGCCAAGGGCACGGCCAAACCGAAGGCCAAGGGCAAAGGGAAGGCCAAAGCCAAGGCCAAGGCCAAGCCCAAGGGCAAGGCGGCAGCCAAACGGGGCCAAATGGCACTCGGGCGCAGCAAATGCCGCCACCTGCCGAATGGCTGCGGCACGTGCCGCGACCCGAACTTCACTGGCCGTCGCGGCAAGCCGTGAGCGCGCAACGGGCACTGTCGGCATATGGAGGTGAGGATGAGGACTATGAGGGCGAGGAGGAGGATGGGTAGGATGATGAGGAGGATGAGCATCCCCGCACGCTGCGCAAGTGAGCAGTCGTCTCAGGGCGAACGCGCGGCGCGCGCCCGCGGCGGCCCGTAAAGCGGGACAGGCCTACGCGGGCGGGCCGTGCGACGCTCTCAGGCGGCCTCGTCCAACGAGGGCACCCGGGCGGCCAAGGGAGGCCGCAGCAGCGCCGCAGGTCAGCCTTCGAAGAAGGAGGGAGGAGAGAGGGAGGGGGCCGAGAAGCTGCAGACGACTGCAATCAGCGGGCGCGATGGGGATAAGAAGGAGCATCCCCGCACGCTGCGCAAGTGAGCAGTCGTCTCAGGGCGAACGCGCGGCGCGCGCCCGCGGCGGCCCGTAAAGCGGGACAGGCCTACGCGGGCGGGCCGTGCGACGCTCTCAGGCGGCCTCGTCCAACGAGGGCACCCGGGCGGCCAAGGGAGGCCGCAGCAGCCATACCCAGGCTCAAAGCCCTTGCGAAGTGACAAGGTTTCGGCGGGCGGCCGCGAGCTGAATGGGCCACACAGCTGGGCCAACATTCAGAAAGGATGCGACGAGGAGGTCGCTTGCTTCGGCGAGGTAAGAAACGCGGTCCCGAGCGGCTTCAGCCAATGATGGGAGGACTGCAGAGGCGGCAGCATCGTGGAGATAGCGCTCTGTACTGGAAGCTAGCCGCCAGCGATCACGCCAGAAGACGCGATTAATGCCGTCCGAAATATCGGTTCTGAAGCGCAGCGCAGGGGACAGATCGAACCCCGATGGCGCTCTGGCGAGCGGGACGCCCAGCGCCGAAAGAAGATCGAGCCACCGAGTGCGGAAGCCGCTTTGACCGAAGGTCAATAGGGGATCGGTGGGACTCAAATCTCTAAAGACCAGCTCCATCATCCTGACCACAGCACGATCGGAGCACCGAGCGTGTTGACGCTCTCCGCCAGACCCCCGGGCCTCCGGAACAGAGATGCTCAGCAAAGCGTCGCCCGTGGACTCACGGCGGTCAATGGGCAGAGTGAGGTCGCTCCGGCGGGCGGTTGCCAACTCACCAGGCCTCACGGACATAGTGAACCCGGCAAGCAGCAGGGTGGCCATATCCGGCCAGTCCCATGCGAGGCACAACGCTACCATGGCGCGCAGCAGAGCACGCGGTAGCGGTGGGAGGGGACAGGGAGGCTTGGAAGGGATCCACCGCTCCGCCACATCCCACGCCTCGGTGAGGAAGCCCCTCCAGTGGGGCTGAAGGGCCTGTGCTCCCCGGATCGCATTCACGAGGACGAGGCGGGGGAAGCCAGCATCGTACAACCACACGCCGAAGGTCGCGAGCGCTCTCCCGAGCAAGATGCCGCTGCGAGCCCATGTGGCAAGTGCCACTCCTGTGTGCTCGGCGCACCACACGTCAAACGCCTTAAGCGAACGAGTGCGCTGGTCGCCGCAAGAGGGGACGCGCCGAGAGTGGCTCTCCACCTTCACCCCGAGGGCCTCGGAAGCCCCCTCGGGAAGGGCAGGCTCCAGAGAGGCAGGCCAGTCCTGGCGCCCTGCCACGAAGGCTGACGCGGGCGGCTCTTGACCAGAGGGATTGGCAGGAGTGGTAGCTGCCGCTCCGGCGGAAGCCCGAACACGCCTGCGCTTGCGACGCGAGGTGCGGCCGCGTTGCTCGGCGCGGGGGGCCTCGACGACCTCGCCGGTGCTCGGCGCGGCTTCCGGCTGGCGGTCCGTGCCGTCCAGGATCAGAGGCCTGAGTCCTGGGGAGTGCTCGCGCCGCCTGCGGTCAACAGCGCACAGCGTCTCGGAAAACGCGGCCGAGCGGGTGGCGGCAGGTGCTGCGGAGCGGGAGCGCTCATCGCAACTAATGGCGGTCCGTGGCGTGACGGGCGCCGCAGAGCACGGGCGCCCGACGCCACGGCGCTTGCGCGGATGCGACGCCTGGGCGCCCGAATGAGCCCTAGCCTCGACCACGTCGCGATAGCTAGCCGTGTGCTTATCCGCACGCTCCTTCGCTTGAGCTGCAAAAGTAGCGCTACCAGCCGTGGCGGGAGCTCTCGGGGGTGCGCCGGCAGCGGCTGCGGCGGCGCCTCCACCCGAAAAGCCCGAGGCGGAAGCGGACCCTCTGACGCACTCGGCAGTGCGAGAGCGGGCGATGCGCAACGCAGCCTTCTGGCGCTCGAGCTCGGCCAGTGTCGTCTGCAAAAGCTCAGCCAGCTCTCCTGCACTTGGACCCCAAGCCTCCGCGCCTCGACCGAATTCAACTTCGGTAAGAGCGGCGTCGAGAACATCGACCGAGGCACGGAACCGCGCCAGAGCGCGCCGTTCGTCACGCACGCGCCTCGCAACCGTGGCCGTCGGGCCAACGACCCGGCTGGTGCGCAATGCTAATCCGGTGAGAGGATCGGCACGGGAGTCGGAACGGGTGAAGGCGTCAGCGAGCTGGTCGGTGCGGGCGTCGGCGAGCCCCTCGGCACGCGAGTCGGCGATCTGGTCGGCGCGGGAGTCGGCGAGCTGGTCGGTGCGGGAGTCGGTGAGCTGGGAGGGCTGCAAGTCAGTGAGCTGGTCGCCGCGGGACGCGGTGAGCTGGGCGGCGCAAGAGTCGGCACGCTGGCCGGCGCAGCAGGAGTCGGCAAAGCTGGGAGCCGGCGACACCTCGCTGCGCTCTGCGCTGTGGCCCCACGGAAGCACGGCCCTGTGATGTGCCGCCCCGGCGGTGGCCGCACTGGCAGTCCGCTCGCGGGTAGCACGCAGCATAGCCGCTGCGCCCAGCGAGCGCCCGGCCAGCAGGGCAGGTGCAGAGCTGGCGCGCGGCGCGACGCTATGGGCGTCGGCGCGGCACCCTGGCAGGGGGGGCAGGGTGCTGGCTCGAAAGGGCGGGAGCACCGCGGCCGCGGTACGGGCGGCCCCCAGGTCGGCCTCCGGGCGAGCTTGCGTGCGTCGCATGGCGGCAGTAGGCATCGCGGGGGTCTGCACCGTACAACGTGGCGCAGCCCGCGACCCTGGGTCGCTGCAGCTAGCGACCGCGCTCGGCTCTGCGTCTGGAGACGCGCCAGGGGCGCTCCGACGCTCCCCCGGCATGCCGCGGAGGCGAGCACCGAGGGAGGCGTCGAGAGCCGAATCCCGAGTGGCGACCCCGCGCGAGCGGTTCGCGTCGTCACGCCTTCCCGCCGCCAAGAGCCCTCTGCCCAAAGCACGGCGAGTAGCGCCGCCAGAGGCCGGGGCATCGGGGCCGGTAACATCGCGCCCAGGCCCGAGGAGGAAGGCTTTGGCGTCACAGAGAGCACGCCATTTCCTGCTGGCCTCGATCGACTTATCGCGGTCGGGATGGCAGGCCCAACCCATCCGTCGAAACTGAGCGTTCACGCGATCAGTGGTCGCACCGCGCTCCAGGTGGAGCAAATCGAGCGCGGCAACAAGTTTGGCGGCACGATCTTGGCGGTGGCGAGTCTGAGTCGTGACGGACGGACGACCCAGAAGACCCCCCAACGAAGCTGGAGCCGAGCCGTTCGCCTCCGACAGAAGCGAGACGGGGTGAGCGTCCCCCTTGGGCGTACCAGGTCGAGCAGCGGCGATTGCGTCGCTCTTGGCGCGTGACCTCCGCTCGGGCGCGCCCTCTCCTGGCCCTCCACCGGCGGCGCGAACCCCTCCCTGCGGGGCCGCAACAGCATCGCTGGAAGGGCGCATGCCTACCGGCGGGGACGGCGAAGGGCTTGGTACCCGAGGGGCGGCCGGCAGGCTGTCACGGGCGCGAGTGCAGCGCGACGCGGAGAAGCTCACCGCCGCCGCGCTCGAGGGCACCTTGACGGAGACAGGAGCCCCCCTGCGCGGCGCGGCGCTTTCATATGCGTCGCGGGCCTCGGCGGAGGCCGTCGCGTCGCCCCTGTCGACCCGGGCTGGCGCTCCCACGTGGCGATCCTCGGGGTGCCCGAGCGGGCCTGCGCCCGCGGCGGGGCTGCGAGCCAGAACTTGCAGCACGAACCGGCCCCACAGACAAGTCGGGTACGCGGAGGCGGCGTCGGCGGCCGCTATCATGTCGAATCGCTCAAAGCGACCCTCGTCTATGTCAAGCAACCAAGCAGGCTCGACACGCGAGGGGGGGCGAACAGGGCGATTGCGCGTGGGGTCGTCCGCTCGGTGGACGTCGGTCGGGACGTAGAGCCCGCCCATGTAGAGCCCGCCCCCCAAAATGTAGGGCAAGCAGGTGCTCAACACGTGCGAAAGGCCAGGGCTGCTGCTCCGACCGTGGGCGGCCGCGCCTAGTGCCACTTGGGAATCCAAGAGAACAGGGATCCGTGAGTCAGGGTTGCGGATGCAACAGTACTTGCACAGACTCTTGAACACGGTGGTCTCCAGGATATTGATGTGGCGGGGCGTGCGGAATTCCCACTTGTAGGCCAAACGGAAACGCAGCGCCTCCGACAGCTCACTGACCCAGCGCGGTGCGATGGGGAGCTCGAGGGAGGGAAGCCCCACCTCGCGGTGTATCTGGGTCAGCTCGGGGCCTAAAGGTTCCCCGCGGCTCAGAACCATGAGCAAGTGGCGGTCGTGGAGACGAGTATGCCAGCCGCCGTGCTCGGAGCGCCGCCACAATTCTTGTGACAGGTGCGAACTGATGTCGCTGCGGACAACACCGCCCCAGCCGAGGGAGGCATCCGTGCCGAACACTTCAGGGCAAGGCGTCGCCCGAAGGTCGGTCATCGCAACGAAGGCAAGGTAGGTGCAGGCTTGCAATTCGTCGCGAACCGAAGACGGGAGCTCATACTCAAGCCCGTCGTCGGGAAGTGTCGTGATGAAGGTGTAGATGTGAGTGAATATCGACAGGATGGGACGACGATACAAAAACACCTGCACCCAACAACCCACGAGCGAGCTCAACAACGCCCGGGTCGAGCGACCGAGGAACACCTGAATCAGAGTCAAGCGGCAAAGGGCCACAGTGCGAACCAGGGGAGCACACACGATGCCGATCCTGCCCTCCACCTCGGCGCCGACAACGACTTTGTGGGTCTCGCCCCTGGCTCTCTTCCCGGGGTGCTGAATGAGACCCACCTGGGGGTAGCCGCGATCGCACGCAGCAAAGACCTCCCTGTCGCGGCGTGTCGGGTCGTCGGGGCGCGGGGCGCTCCCGCGCCACGAGAGCTTCTGAAAGCCCGTGTGGTCGTCGATGTTTAACATCTCGACGTACGGCCCCCGAGGGAACGGCAGGCGATGCACAGCCTGCTCGGAAGGCCGGAGCGCGCCGAAGCTGCGCAGCACGCCCTCGTGTGCGGAGTTGGCGATCTCCACTGCCATGTTGTCACCCATGGCCAGCGCATTAAGGCAGGGAGAAACGTCCAACCCCTCAAGGTCTGCCCGCCACGCGTTGAAGCCTCTGAACCGCGAGCTGGGCAGCTTGACGCGGAGGGCGTTGCGGCGTGCACGAGCGGGCGGGACCTTGAACGTGTAGTAGAACTCGCGCAGGTCGTCACACGAAACCACCAGCCATTCCCCGGGCGCGAGCCCCAGGCGGCACAGGAGGAAACCCTGGCCGAGGCGCTGAGTGCTGGAGGACACGCTGCTGCAACGACTGTTTACTACCGTCGGATTCAGGATGAGACGGTCATGAGCCTCGTCCTTCGGGACCCTGAACGCTCCACAAGCCTCGTCCCAGGCGAGGTTGTCGGAGGGAGTCAGATACAGGGCGCCACAAGAGTCCCACTTGCGCAGGAGCTCCCACAGCTGCTCGCGGTCCATGTGCACACGAGCACCCGAAAAGCCCGAAGGCCACTCGTCCTCTGGTAGCCGCATGACGTCGGGGTCATGAAAGGCGGAACGTACCAGATCGTCGGACAAGTACGGAGTGGGATCAAACGTAGGAGAGTAATCCCACTTGATGCGGGACGCCTGGGCCCGAAGGTCGAAAGGCTCAGCCTGGGTGGAGTCCCAGCCTGCCGCGACCGCCAACGAGCTTGCCAGGGGCGTCGCGCTGACGGGGAGTTGCCGCATGGGGGCGGGCACTTGTGAGGAAGAGGTGAACGAAGCCTCAAGAGCTGCAACATGGGTAGCCAGGCCATGGAGCGAGACTTCGGTGGAGTCGAACTTGGCGAAAGCCCGACCAAGGTCGCTCTTGCCACCACGGGCAAGGCGAACTGCGATCCGACACAGACGCTCGAGGCGACTGCGAACTCCCTCCTGGCAGGGTGTGACCGTTTCCCGCACCCGAGCTTCGGCGGGAGCGAAGCTGGGATGACCCAAGGTGAGCCAGTTGAGCGCAACGACAGCATGCTGCGACAACGTGCGGGCGGCGCGCCTCACACGCCAGCGCTCCCGCGCGCGACCCGTAAGGTGACCAGGTGGCGGCGGAAGAGGCGGCGAGGGAGGGCACGGCCAAGGATCGCGGGGAGCCGACCCCGACAAGTACGAGTCGTCCCATTCCAGCGCGCAGAAAGATGTGCGGGTAAAAGCGGCAAGGGAGCATCGAGTCCCCATCCCGACCTGGGCAAGAGCAGCGGCCCAGTGGGTGACGTCGATGCTGGCGCCTGGAAACAGGCGCAGCAAGGCGGACAGATCGGCCACGAAAGGCGCAGACCTGCCAGTGCCAGTGCTGGTACGGGATGTGCTGGGAAAAGGGCAAGGCGCGAAGGGCGCAGGGCGCGCCCCGACGCCCACGCTGGGACCAGGATGGCCAGGAGGAGCGGGGGAAGCGCCTGGGAGCGAGCGAGAATCACCATGGCGGCACGCACGG
Organism: Prorocentrum cordatum; assembly: GCA_963575745.1. NCBI lineage: Eukaryota > Dinophyceae > Prorocentrales > Prorocentraceae > Prorocentrum > Prorocentrum cordatum. The sequence goes on along the minus strand of CAUYUJ010000004.1, from coordinate 492,844 downwards.
GGCCCAGCGGCGCCGAAACAGCCGCGCTGCACCTGCGCATCCCTACCATCGCGACCTCGCTCGGTCCAGAAGCGGCGGGCGGCGGCCGCGGGATGAGACCTCCCCGGCGGCGGCGGCCGAGCACATCCAGCACCCCGTTCGACCCGCCCGACGTGGGCGGCTCCAACAGATTGGGGGTAAGAGGCACCTTGGTCGGCGGGGCCGGCTCGGGGCTGCCCGGAGCCCTCTTGGTCCAGGGCAGGGCCACCGACAGCTTGGAGCCGAGGAGGCTCGTCGGGGGCTCCGCCTTGGTAGCCGCTGGCCTGGGCGGCGCGTGCACCCCCCTCCGCGGTGACCCCGTCGGCGGCACGAGCCCCTTCCTGCGGGGCCGCACCAGCATCGCCGGCAGAGCACATGCCTACCGACGGGGCCCCCGCAGCTTCGGCTGAAGCTGAAAACCGTGGCGGGGCTCCAGCCGCAGGAGGCACGACAACGGGCGGTGCACTTCCGAAGCGCAACATTGCTGCCGCATCCTCGCGCGCGCTCCGATTGAAGCGCGAGCGGCGGCTCCCTTGGACAGGGGCCCCAGAAGCGGCCTCTGAAGCACCAGAAAGGGCGTCCGAAGACGAGGCAGCTGCACCAGCATGGGCTGGAGCGTGAGCGGCACGGCAGCTACCATCGACGGCCCGACGACCCCGCCGTCCTCCACGCCGAGTGCGGACCCGACGAACTCGTCGGAGCCTGAAGGCGGGGAGTGCGGCAGCGCTGTTGGTGGAGGCCGAGCGGCGTCGGGGCCGCGCTGGAGTGGCAGTGACTGCGGCGACGCCTTCATCCGAGGAGCCCGCGGCGAAAGCGGCCCCTCGGACAGAGCGGAACGCAGGGACCGCATCCCGGGGAGTCGCGGCCGCCGCGGACGAGCCCGCTCCTGACGTCCCACCGGCGGCACGAACCCCTCCCTGCGGGGCCGTAACAGCATCGCTGGAGGGGCGCATGCCGACCAGTGGGGACGGAGAAGGGCTCAGACCACGAGGGTCGGCCCGCAGGCGCTCGCGAGCGCGAGCAGGGATCGACGCGGCGAGGCCCTGGATCCGATCGCACGAGAGGCGTCGGGGCCGCGCTGGAGTGGCAACGGCTGCGGCGGCGCATTCGCCCGAGGAGCCCGTGGCGAAAGCGGCCCCTCGGACAGAGCAGACCGCCGTGGACGAGCCCGCTCCTGACTTCCCACCGGCGGCACGAACCCCTCCCTGCGGGGCCGTAACAGCATCGCTGGAAGGGCGCATGCCTACCAGTGGTGACGGAGAGTAGCTCAGACCACGAGGGTCGGCCAGCAGGCGCTCGCGAGCGCGAGCAGGGATCGACGCGGCGAGGCCCTGGATCCGATCGCACGAGAGGCGTCGGGGCCGCGCTGGAATGGCTGCGGCTGCGGCGACGCCTTCACCCGAGGAGCCCGCGGCGGAGCCGACGAGGCCTGGAGTTGACTCCGCTGCTTGAGTGCCCGCTGCGTTACAAGTGCAAGCGCCCCGGGCGCTTGACTGGGGAGGTGGCCCTCCGGCAGCTGGCGCGCCGACACCGCCCTCGAGGTTAGTGAAAGGCAGGAGCCCTGCGCGCTCACCATACCACATGCGCCCACGGGCAGCGCCCGCCCGAAGTGAGGCGGGACCAACCGCGCTACGGTGGAGCGGCGGCGGCGCATGAACATCCGCTTCTGGGACGGCAACTCCGGACGGTGGCCTCAGATGCCTGGCCTGGGAGGGCGAATCCCCGGAGACACGATGCCAGTCCGCGCTCAGGGGTGTTCCGCTGGCCGCGCGGTCACCGTCGGCGACCGTGAAGCGCTCGGACAGAAGTGGCGACGCCGCAGTGCACGGCATACTCCCGCTGCTAAACAGCTGCACCCCATCCGAGGCAAGGGCCGCGCGGAGGTCGACCAAAGGCGGCACCCGTGAGCCTGCTTCGGAGCCGGAGAGGCCTGGCGGCGGATCCACACCCTGAGTGTCGGAGCCCGTGTGCAGGTCCCACAAGTGGAGGTCGGCGCGTAAGGCCGAGGTGGCCCTGGGGCCGCTCCGCGGCGGGGTGCCAGGCTGGTGGACTGCGGTGGCGGCTGGGGGGGCGGTACGAGCCCCTCCCTGCGGGGCCGTATCAGCATCGCTGGCAGGGCGCATACCAACCCCTTTCGAGCCACACCGCGGCGCCGCCCTCGAAAAGGAGGGACTACCCCCGTCAAGGCCGCAGTCGGACATGGCCGCCGAAGAACCCCGAGGAGGGACGACGGAGCACCCCGCCTCCACCAGGGCCAACGCACCGCTCCAGGGGCGACCCTGTGGCGGCGGAGGCGGCGTCCTCAGTAGAGGAAGCGCGGCCTCTGACGCCGTGGCCCCAGGTCGGACCTGATAGACGACCGTGGGGCTCCAAGCCGCAGCAGCGCCACGGCGCGGGCATGCCGCACTGAGCCTCTGGGAACCAACCTCCAAGACGTCAAGGCCCGGAGGCGGCCCAATCTGCCTGACCGGAGGCCCAGGAGGCAGCGGGTCCAAGCCTGGAGGTGCGCGAATGCATCCGCCCCCGGCGGTCCGAGCAGCATCGTCGGCAGAAGTGGCCGCGGCGATGCCTCCAGCCGAAGGCCAGGAAACCGAGGCGGCGGCAGAGCCCGTGTGCCCCGCGAGTGACGCTCCCCCGCCCACGGTGGAGCAGGCGGGGCCCACAAAGTGGTCGCCATGCTTAGCGGCACAGGTGAGCCAGGTGGCGAAGTAGAGGCAAGGAGAAGGAGTGGGGGGGAGGTAAGAGAGATCCTCGTCCACCACTTCCCTTCCCAAGAGCGCAGTTATCTTCGCAGGGCACCCCTCTGGTGCTTCGGCGTTGAACACGCTGGCATTGGGTTCGCTGGCAGCAGGAATGGCGGGCATGGCTTGCGCGGCGGCTGAAGCCCTTGGGCGGCGCGTCGGAGCGCCTTTGGCCACTGTGCCCTCCGTCGGGCGTCTCTGTCGCGGCGGCTGAAAGTCTTGCGTAGAAGCGGCGGCTGAGACCCCAGGCGCGGCGGCACTTTGAACGCCCGAGACGAGGGCTGGCGCTGCGCCACGGCGCAAGGCGTGGCGCTGCGGCGTGTGAGGCCCCCCTCCTACTCCTCTCCTCAGATGGGCCTCCTGCTCCGCCGCCCCAAAGGCCAAGGGGGAGAAGGCGAAGGAGGAGGGAGAGGAGTTTTGCGCCGAAGTCGGCGTGGAGAGCGCCGAAGACCACCAGACTGGTGCAGGCTGGAGAGACCTGCCAACGGCAGGACGTGGCATGGGCCCTGTCCGCACCGCCCGCCGAAGAGCGAGCAGCGACGGTGCTAGCAAGGCCCAGTGGCCACGGCAGGCAGGGTGCCGAAAGGCGCGCCTGCCCGACCGACCACCGCTCAGAACGGACGGTCGGCCCCGACGCTCGCTCTCGTCGTACGGGCCACAGGCGCCGGCCCGACCGACTTGGGCCAGCGCGGGGTGGCGAACCCGGAGCCGACGATCGCCGCGTAGGTGTCGAGGAAACCTGAACGGCGATGGCCCCGCGGGCCCCTGGCGCCCCGGCCGCGCGCGCGCGGGGAGGGGAGTGGGGGGCGAGCGGGGCAGCTATCGGGCCGAGAAGCTGCAGACGACTGCAATCAGCGGGCGCGATGGGGATAAGAAGGAGCATGTGGAGGAGAAGGAATGAGGAGGATGGTGAGGATTAGTGCGAGGTTGGATGGAACGCTGGCCGATGATATGAACGGTAGTGGCGATGGTCTTGCCTGGCGGTCGCGCGGCTCGCACGGACGACGAGGAGGATGAAAGTCAAATATGTTGACGGGTTCTCTTGGATGCGGGCGCTGCAGCGCTGGCGCCTTTGTGGTCAACGTTTGCATCGCCATCATGATCACGATGCAGCGCTGCAGCGCTCGCTTTCCTGGATGGTGGCGTAGATATTGCGCGCTGTTGTGTTCCGATGCAGCGCTGCAGCGCCTGTCAGACTTGTGGTGCCGTTGTAGCGTTGGCGCGTTTGTGAGTGTGCAGTTGCAGCCGCGGTGTCCATGCATTGCGTGACGTGCTCGTCTTGAGTGCCAGTCGTTTCTCGTCGATACGCGCTGCAGCGCCATCATTCGCGATGTCGAGTTTTGTCTCCCGCATGGTTGTTGCCAAGTCACGCGCTGCAGCGCTGTGATTCGCTCATGTTGCGCGTTGCCGATGGCATGCCCTCCTCCCCCTTCCTCCTCCTCCTCCTCACTTGGCTCGCGCGTCGCAGTCGCCATCGTTCGCTGCAGCGGGTGCTGGCAACGGACCTCCTCCGCCTCCTCACTGGGCTCGCAATGGCGGCGCGCCGCTGCGACAAGCCGTTCGAAGCGCAAGCGCGCCGACCGTCGCGACGAGTTGCGCGAGGCCCGCGCGAGAGCGACGGCGACTGCTACAGCAGAGGTGAAGGAGGCGCGGAAGAACGCCAGGAAAGCGGAGAAGCAGGTGCAGATCCGCACCGCGGAGCTGCAGGTGGATGAGGAGGCGGATGAGAAGGAGGACGGTGGGATTCATGAGTGTGGCAGGCTACTC
>CAUYUJ010000004.1:381364-483218 GCA_963575745.1 Prorocentrum cordatum | reverse complement strand
CGGCCCTGTGTTGTGCCGCCCCGGCGGTGGCCGCACTGGCAGCCCGCTCGCGGGTAGCACGCAGCATAGCCGCTGCGCCCAGCGAGCGCCCGGCCAGCAGGGCAGGTGCAGAGCTGGCGCGCGGCGCGACGCTATGGGCGTCGGCGCGGCACCCTGGCAGGGGGGGCAGGGTGCTGGCTCGAACGGGAGCACCGCGGCCGCGGTACGGGCGGCCCCCAGGTCGGCCTCCGGGCGAGCTTGCGTGCGTCGCATGGCGGCAGTAGGCATCGCGGGGGTCTGCACCGTACAACGTGGCGCAGCCCGCGACCCTGGGTCGCTGCAGCTAGCGACCGCGCTCGGCTCTGCGTCTGGAGACGCGCCAGGGGCGCCCCGACGCTCCCCCGGCATGCCGCGGAGGCGAGCACCGAGGGAGGCGTCGAGAGCCGAATCCCGAGTGGCGACCCCGCGCGAGCGGTTCGCGTCGTCACGCCTTCCCGCCGCCAAGAGCCCACTGCCCAAAGCACGGCGAGTAGCGCCGCCAGAGGCCGGGGCATCGGGGCCGGTAACATCGCGCCCAGGCCCGAGGAGGAAGGCTTTGGCGTCACAGAGAGCACGCCATTTCCTGCTGGCCTCGATCGACTATCGCGGTCGGGATGGCAGGCCCAACCCATCCGTCGAAACTGAGCGTTCACGCGATCAGTGGTCGCACCGCGCTCCAGGTGGAGCAAATCGAGCGCGGCAACAAGTGTGGCGGCGCGATCTTGGCGGTGGCGAGTCTGAGTCGTGACGGACGGACGACCCAGAAGACCCCCCAACGAAGCTGGAGCCGAGCCGTTCGCCTCCGACAGAAGCGAGACGGGGTGAGCGTCCCCCTTGGGCGTACCAGGTCGAGCAGCGGCGATTGCGTCGCTCTTGGCGCGTGACCTCCGCTCGGGCGCGCCCTCTCCTGGCCCTCCACCGGCGGCGCGAACCCCTCCCTGCGGGGCCGCAACAGCATCGCTGGAAGGGCGCATGCCTACCGGCGGGGACGGCGAAGGGCTTGGTACCCGAGGGGCGGCCGGCAGGCTGTCACGGGCGCGAGTGCAGCGCGACGCGGAGAAGCTCACCGCCGCCGCGCTCGAGGGCACCTTGACGGAGACAGGAGCCCCCCTGCGCGGCGCGGCGCTTTCATATGCGTCGCGGGCCTCGGCGGAGGCCGTCGCGTCGCCCCTGTCGACCCGGGCTGGCGCTCCCACGTGGCGATCCTCGGGGTGCCCGAGCGGGCCTGCGCCCGCGGCGGGGCTGCGAGCCAGAACTTGCAGCACGAACCGGCCCCACAGACAAGTCGGGCACGCGGAGGCGGCGTCGGCGGCCGCTATCATGTCGAATCGCTCAAAGCGACCCTCGTCTATGTCAAGCAACCAAGCAGGCTCGACACGCGAGGGGGGGCGAACAGGGCGATTGCGCGTGGGGTCGTCCGCTCGGTGGACGTCGGTCGGGACGTAGAGCCCGCCCACGCAGAGCCCGCCCCCCAAAATGTAGGGCAAGCAGGTGCTCAACACGTGCGAAAGGCCAGGGCTGCTGCTCCGACCGCGGGCGGCCGCGCCTAGTGCCACTTGGGAATCCAAGAGAACAGGGATCCGTGAGTCAGGGTTGCGGATGCAACAGTACTTGCACAGACTCTTGAACACGGTGGTCTCCAGGATATTGATGTGGCGGGGCGTGCGGAATTCCCACTTGTAGGCCAAACGGAAACGCAGCGCCTCCGACAGCTCACTGACCCAGCGCGGTGCGATGGGGAGCTCGAGGGAGGGAAGCCCCACCTCGCGGTGTATCTGGGTCAGCTCGGGGCCTAAAGGTTCCCCGCGGCTCAGAACCATGAGCAAGTGGCGGTCGTGGAGACGAGTATGCCAGCCGCCGCGCTCGGAGCGCCGCCACAATTCTTGTGACAGGTGCGAACTGATGTCGCTGCGGACAACACCGCCCCACGAGCGAGCTCAACAACGCACGGGGCCCAGCGGCGCCGAAACAGCCGCGCTGCACCTGCGCATCCCTACCATCGCGACCTCGCTCGGTCCAGAAGCGGCGGGCGGCGGCCGCGGGATGAGACCTCCCCGGCGGCGGCGGCCGAGCACATCCAGCACCCCGTTCGACCCGCCCGACGTGGGCGGCTCCAACAGATTGGGGGTAAGAGGCACCTTGGTCGGCGGGGCCGGCTCGGGGCTGCCCGGAGCCCTCTTGGTCCATGGCAGGGCCACCGACAGCTTGGAGCCGAGGAGGCTCCTCGGGGGCTCCGCCTTGGTAGCCGCTGGCCTGGGCGGCGCGTGCACCCCCCTCCGCGGTGACCCCGTCGGCGGCACGAACCCCTTCCTGCGGGGCCGCACCAGCATCGCCGGCAGAGCACATGCCTACCGACGGGGCCACCGCAGCTTCGGCTGAAGCTGAAAACCGTGGCGGGGCTCCAGCCGCAGGAGGCACGGCAACGGGCGGTGCACTTCCGAAGCGCAACATTGCTGCCGCTTCCTCGCGCACGCTCCGATTGAAGCGCGAGCGGCGGCTCCCTTGGACAGGGGCCCCAGAAGCGGCCTCTGAAGCACCAGAAAGGGCGTCCGTAGACGAGGCAGCTGCACCAGCATGGGCTGGAGCGTGAGCGGCACGGCAGCTACCATCGACGGCCCGACGACCCCGCCGTCCTCCACGCCGAGTGCGGACCCGACGAACTCACTCGTCGGAGCCTGAAGGCGGGGAGTGCGGCAGCGCTGTTGGTGGAGGCCGAGCGGCGTCGGGGCCGCGCTGGAGTGGCAGTGACTGCGGCGACGCCTTCATCCGAGGAGCCCGCGGCAAAAGCGGCCCCTCGGAGCCGAGCCAAAGACCATTCGACGACGCATCCGCGGGGAGCTCGGCGGCGCCGCCGCGGACGATCCCGCTCCTGACGATGCCCCCGGCGCACGTTAAGCCCCTCCCTGCTGGGGCCGTAATACAGCATCGCTGGGGGGCGCATGCGGACCATTGGGGACGTGAGTGATATTGGCTCAGGACGTCACGAGGATTCGGCTCGTGGGCGCAGCGCTCTCCCCCCCCGAGAAAAAGCAAGAAGACGCGAGCGCAGAGGCAGGGATGCGACGACGGTCGAGGCCGCTGATGCCGTATTCAGGGGCACGAGTTAGGCTTCTGGGGGGGCCGCGCTGGATTGGTCATACGCTGCGGCGGCGCATTCGCCCGAGGAGCCCGAGGCGAAAGCGGCCCCTCGGACAGAGCAGAACGCAGGGACCGCATCCCGGGGCGTCGCGGCCGCCGTGGACGAGCCCGCTCCTGACTTCCCACCGGCGGCACGAACCCCTCCCTGCGGGGCCGTAACAGCATCGCTGGAAGGGCGCATGCCTACCAGTGGTGACGGAGAAGAGCTCAGACCACGTGGGTCGGCCAGCAGGCGCTCGCGAGCGCGAGCAGGGATCGACGCGGCGAGGCCCTGGATCCGATCGCACGAGAGGCGTCGGGGCCGCGCTGGAATGGCTGCGGCTGCGGCGACGCCTTCACCCGAGGAGCCCGCGGCGGAGCCGACGAGGCCTGGAGTTGACTCCGCTGCTTGAGTGCCCGCTGCGTTACAAGTGCAAGCGCCCCGGGCGCTTGACTGGGGAGGTGGCCCTCCGGCAGCTGGCGCGCCGACACCGCCCTCGAGGTTAGTGAAAGGCAGGAGCCCTGCGCGCTCACCATACCACATGCGCCCACGGGCAGCGCCCGCCCGAAGTGAGGCGGGACCAACCGCGCTACGGTGGAGCGGCGGCGGCGCATGAACATCCGCTTCTGGGACGGCAACTCCGGACGGTGGCCTCAGATGCCTGGCCTGGGAGGGCGAATCCCCGGAGACACGATGCCAGTCCGCGCTCAGGGGTGTTCCGCTGGCCGCGCGGTCACCGTCGGCGACCGCGAAGCGCTCGGACAGAAGTGGCGACGCCGCAGTGCACGGCATACTCCCGCTGCTAAACAGCTGCACCCCATCCGAGGCAAGGGCCGCGCGGAGGTCGACCAAAGGCGGCACCCGTGAGCCTGCTTCGGAGCCGGAGAGGCCTGGCGGCGGATCCACACCCTGAGTGTCGGAGCCCGTGTGCAGGTCCCACAAGTGGAGGTCGGCGCGTAAGGCCGAGGTGGCCCTGGGGCCGCTCCGCGGCGGGGTGCCAGGCTGGTGGACTGCGGTGGCGGCTGGGGGGGCGGCACGAGCCCCTCCCTGCGGGGCCGTATCAGCATCGCTGGCAGGGCGCATACCAACCCCTTTCGAGCCACACCGCGGCGCCGCCCTCGAAAAGGAGGGACTACCCCCGTCAAGGCCGCAGTCGGACATGGCCGCCGAAGAACCCCGAGGAGGGACGACGGAGCACCCCGCCTCCACCAGGGCCAACGCACCGCTCCAGGGGCGACCCTGTGGCGGCGGAGGCGGCGTCCTCAGTAGAGGAAGCGCGGCCTCTGACGCCGTGGCCCCAGGTCGGACCTGATAGACGACCGTGGAGCTCCAAGCCGCAGCCGCGCCGCGGCGCGGGCATGCCGCACTGAGCCTCTGGGAACCAACCTCCAAGACGTCAAGGCCCGGAGGCGGCCCAATCTGCCTGACCGGAGGCCCAGGAGGCAGCGGGTCCAAGCCTGGAGGTGCGCGAATGTATCCGCCCCCGGCGGTCCGAGCAGCATCGTCGGCAGAAGTGGCCGCGGCGATGCCTCCAGCCGAAGGCCAGGAAACCGAGGCGGCGGCAAAGCCCGTGTGCCCCGCGAGTGACGCCCCCCCGCCCACGGTGGAGCAGGCGGGGCCCACAAAGTGGTCGCCATGCCTAGCGGCACAGGTGAGCCAGGTGGCGGAGTAGAGGCAAGGAGAAGGAGTTGGGGGGAGGTAAGAGAGATCCTCGTCCACCACTTCCCTTCCCAAGAGCGCAGTTATCTTCGCAGGGCACCCCTCTGGTGCTTCGGCGTTGAACACGCTGGCATTGGGTTCGCTGGCAGCAGGAATGGCGGGCATGGCTTGCGCGGCGGCTGAAGCCCTTGGGCGGCGCGTCGGAGCGCCTTTGGCCACTGTGCCCTCCGTCGGGCGTCTCTGTCGCGGCGGCTGAAAGTCTTGCGTAGAAGCGGCGGCTGAGACCCCAGGCGCGGCGGCACCTTGAACGCCCGAGACGAGGGCTGGCGCTGCGCCACGACGCAAGGCGCGGCGCTGCGGCGTGTGAGGCCCCCCTCCTACTCCTCTCCTCAGATGGGCCTCCTGCTCCGCCGCCCCAAAGGCCAAGGGGGGGAAGGCGAAGGAGGAGGGAGAGGAGTTTTGCGCCGAAGTCGGCGTGGAGGGCGCCGAAGACCACCAGACTGGTGCAGGCTGGAGAGACCTGCCAACGGCAGGACGTGGCATGGGCCCTGTCCGCACCGCCCGCCGAAGAGCGAGCAGCGACGGTGCTAGCAAGGCCCAGTGGCCACGGCAGGCAGGGTGCCGAAAGGCGCGCCTGCCCGACCGACCACCGCTCAGAACGGACGGTCGGCCCCGACGCTCGCTCTCGTCGTACGGGCCACAGGCGCCGGCCCGACCGACTTTGGCCAGCGCGGGGTGGCGAACCCGGAGCCGACGATCGCCGCGTAGGTGTCGAGGAAACCTGAACGGCGATGGCCCCGCGGGCCCCTGGCGCCCCGGCCGCGCGCGCGCGGGGAGGGGAGTGGGGGGCGAGCGGGGCAGCTATCGGGCCGAGAAGCTGCAGACGACTGCAATCAGCGGGCGCGATGGGGATAAGAAGGAGCATGTGGAGGAGAAGGAATGAGGAGGATGGTGAGGATTAGTGCGAGGTTGGATGGAACGCTGGCCGATGATATGAACGGTAGTGGCGATGGTCTTGCCTGGCGGTCGCGCGGCTCGCACGGACGACGAGGAGGATGAAAGTCAAATATGTTGACGGGTTCTCTTGGATGCGGGCGCTGCAGCGCTGGCGCCTTTGTGGTCAACGTTTGCCTCGCCATCATGATCACGATGCAGCGCTGCAGCGCTCGCTTTCCTGGATGGTGGCGTAGATATTGCGCGCTGTTGTGTTCCGATGCAGCGCTGCAGCGCCTGTCAGACTTGTGGTGCCGTTGTAGCGTTGGCGCGTTTGTGAGTGTGCAGTTGCAGCCGCGGTGTCCATGCATTGCGTGACGTGCTCGTCTTGAGTGCCAGTCGTTTCTCGTCGATACGCGCTGCAGCGCCAACATTCGTGATGTCGAGCGTTGTCTCCCGCATGGTTGTTGCCAAGTCACGCGCTGCAGCGCTGTGATTCGCTCATGTTGCGCGTTGCCGCTGGCATGCCCTCCTCCCCCTCCTCCTCCTCCTCCTCACTTGGCTCGCGCGTCGCAGTCGCCATCGTTCGCTGCAGCGGGTGCTGGCAACGGACCTCCTCCGCCTCCTCACTGGGATCGCAATGGCGGCGCGCCGCTGCGACAAGCCGTTGGAAGCGCAAGCGCGCGCCGACCGTCGCGACGAGTTGCGCGAGGCCCGCGCGAGAGCGACGGCGACTGCTACAGCAGAGGTGAAGGAGGCGCGGAAGAACGCCAGGAAAGCGGAGAAGCAGGTGCAGATCCGCACCGCGGAGCTGCAGGTGGATGAGGAGGCGGATGAGAAGGAGGACGGTGGGGTTCATGAGTGTGGCAGGCTACTCCCCCGCTGCAGCGGGGGAGAAGGACGACAGGGGGGATGATCAGGAGGAGGTGGAAGGCGATGATGTGGGAGGATGAGGAGTATGAGTAGCAGGGTCGGGGTCAGATGGACATCGCAGCTTCGGACGTGGCCAACCAGAAACTCAACGAGGCGTTGACCTCGCTGCGGAACGCCAAGAAGATGAAGGCGACCTGAGTGAGGTCGGCCCCGGCGACCGCCTGCTGAAGCATGCTGGTTCGATTGATTGGTAAAGGCTGGAGGGAACGTGGTTGAGCGTGTTGTTTGAGTTGCGCTGCAGCGCTTCTCCGTGGACCACGGTTGAAAGTTTGCGCGCGGATCATGATGTGTTACTGTGTTGCGCTGCAGCGCAGTTTCGCTTGCAGTTTCTCGTTGGATGGTGACGTGGCGGATGATGAGGGCGAGTGATATTGATGCTGTTGACGATGAAGGTGATGGTGACGGGGGGGATGAAGGGACGGGAGACGGATGATGAGGAGGATGGGTAGGTTGAGGAGGAGGATGGGGAGGATGAGGGGGCGCATGAGGCGGAGGAGGAGGAGGGGGAGGAGGAGGAGGAGGAAGAGGAGGAGGAGGAGGTATAGGAGGGGGAGGAAGAGGAGGATGACGAGGGGGATGGCGAGCAGGATGGAGGAGGAGGAGGACGTTCGCGCTGCAGCGCGTCAGATTGTCATCATTGAACGTTAGCGGCGCTGTAGCGCCATGTGCTCCCAGACTGTTGCTTGGCAGTTAGCGCTGCAGCGCGCATGTGGTTGCTCTCCACGCGGTGCAGCCTCATTTCCATCCGTAGTCGCCGTGGCCCCTAGCGGAGGGGCCCCTCCGCGCGCGCGCAGCGACGGAGGCAAGCATGCCTCGGGAACGCGCGCGATGGCGGCAGAGGACGACCGCCCAGCGAAGCTGCGGCGGCCCGCGGCGGTGCTGCGGCTGCTCTCTTTTGGTTTTGTTCCCGCCTTCGCGCGGCGGGGGGAACAAATCAAGGGGAACTGGGGAACGGCCATTCATTGGATTTTGGCAATGCGAATGCGGCGCAATTTCTGGCGTCCGTTAAGCGAGACGGAACCCCGAATTTGGGATCCCCGACGCACAGTGGATCAGGACCCAGGATAATTTCAGGATCAGGATATGATGGATATTCCAGGAGGCTCCAGGATGGAGGATTCCAGGATGCGCGGAATTCAGGAGTCGCTCGGGGGAGCAGCTCCAGGCCGAAGCTTCAGCCTCAGGGTCGGTGAGAACACGCCGTGCGGCAAGCTCCACCAGAACATGGTAGTCGGGCAGCACACGGTGGAGATCTGCAGTCCAGCAGCAATGCTGTGGTATTGCAGCGCCCCCCCCGCGATGCAGCCTCTGTGGCAGCGGGCGCTGGAGCTGCCACGCCCGTGGCACATCATCATTTACGGCGATGAAATAGGCGCTGGCAACGCGCTGGCGCACGCGCAGAACCGCAAGTCCTGGGGCATCTACTGGGCGATCGCGGAATTCGGCCCGCGGGCGCTTTCGTCGGAGAGAGAGAGGACTTTTCGCGATAGCGCTGCTTGCTGCCTGGGATATATGACGGGAGGGGGGCGTTCAGGGGGGGGGGGGCAGCAGGCAGAGAGAGAGAGACAGAGAGGGAGGGAGAGGGAGAGAGGAGAGAGAGAGAGAGAGAGAGAGAGAGAGAGAGAGAGAGAGAGAGAGAGAGAGAGAGAGAGCGAGAGCGAGAGAGAGAGAGAGAGGCGCTGCAGCGCCAGTTGTGCTGCGATTTGTTCGCAGGATGCGTGGTTCCAGCTCGCGACGATGCGGGCCAAGACCGCGAACGACATCCAGCCGCGCGGACTGACGATGCTACTGGACGCAATCCTCGCGCAGTTCTGGCCTGATCAGGGGCACAACTTCAGCGCAGGCATCAGCTTGCGGCTGCGCCCCGACGGCGCGACGGAGCTCATCCAGATGGACCTCGGAATTCACATTCAGCCGCTGCAGCGGTCGCCGCATAGCACCCAAGATTAGTTAGCATACATGTGCACATGTATATATCCATTACGCCTTCTTGCGTCGCTGCAGCGGCTCTGTCGGATCGCGGACGAGGATGCAATGCACCGCTTGATCGGAATGAAAGGTTCGTCAGGAATCAAACCATGTTTTATGTGCCGCAACGTGTTCTTGAAGGGCGAAGTTCGGGATATAGTTGCTTCTGATGCGACGGGTGCCGCTGTTCACCACTCGGAACCAGATGCGTCGCGGCTGCAGCCGATGACGGCGCCGTTGCTCGATGCCATCTGCAACAGATTGATCGAAGGGGTCAACATCATGAACAAGGGCGAGTTCCAGGAGTTGGAGCGCCGACTTGGCTGGAACTGGGACCCCCATTTGCCTGAGCGGGTTCGGAAACTCAAGCCGCTCGAGACAGTCATGTTTGATTGGATGCATTGTATTTCGTCAACGGTACATATAACATTCTGGTGTTCCAAATGTTTCGAAGGTTGAAGGGTTACTGGGCGCGCGCAGACGCATATTTCCAGGACTGGTCGTTTCCAGGGTGCCACTCCATCTCCCCCGACACGTGCGCGATCTTCGGCGAGAAGCGCGTGAGGTCCCACGTTGACAGCAAGCGTTTCAAGTGTGCCGCCAGCGAGGGGCTCACAACCATGCAAGTATCATTGCATGCTTCGCGCCCCCGCCAGACCAATAATACATGCGCTGCAGCGCACGTGAATTTCTGTAGGATATGTACTGCACCCCTCTTGTTCGGACATGCGTTCGCGCGGGCGGATTGACGTGTTTCTTCAGGGAGGTGGCTAGCGACGCTGCAGCGCCTGCAGTCCGATCTGCTTGCGCAGTGTTCGAGGCGCGCACGATCGTTGCGGAAGAAATCCTACGAGTATCCAGGCGTCAGGCAGACGCGGATAAGCTGCAGGCTGCGGTTAACATGTTTTTGCTGTCATACAGCAGCGTCTTTGGCAAGGAAACGATGTCGCAGAAGTTCCATTACCTGCACCACTTCGCCAACTACGTGAGGCGGTGGGGCCATGTGGCGCTGCCGTCGTGCTGGGTTTTGGAGCGCAAGCACAAGACCAGCAAGCGCTTTGCGAACGCTCTTCAGGTGGGGGCTGCAGCCTCCAGCGGCTGGGACGCCAATGTCCTGAAGAGCGTCACCGAGCGGCACCTGTGGCAGCTCATGGATGGCGACACCTTCAAGGTTAACTGCCTGGTTAACGCCACCAGGCCGCCCAAGGCCATCTCGCGCGAACTGCTGCAACAGTTCGGGCCTGCGGACTTTGTTACGTCCGCTGCAGCGCGGCGCCGCTACCACGACGTCAAATACGGCGACGTCGTGCTGTTGGAGGACGGAGGAGGGGAACACATTGCGGCCGAGGTGTTGAAACACCTCTCCTCCACCAAGAACGGCCACTACTATGGCTTGAGCTTGGTCCTGCCCTACTTCTTCAAGGAGAAGCTGCACCCGCGCGCCTCCGCGCACGTGCTTGGCGGCGACGCCGACGCCTTTTGGGCGCGCACGGCGAGCATCGTGCGCTCGCTCGCGCGGGCGCCGCGCGAGGGCGGCGGCATCCGAGTGGCGCGCCCGATATGGTCGCAGCCGCGGTGGTGCGCTTTAGCTTAAAACGTGGATTCCTTACTGGCGCTGCAGCGCACTTTTTAACATTGCTAAATGCTTCGGTGCTGCAGCACCTGAACGTTGCATGGTCGACGACTCCTCTTCTCCGCTTTGAAAACGTGGATTCCTTCTGCATGGCGCTGTAGCGCACCTTTTTCATTGACACTTCGGTGCTGCAGCACCTGAACAGTGCATGGTCGCCGATTCCTCTTCTCCGCCTCGTTCCTCCGCCTCCTCTTGCGCTGCAGCGCTAATGTCGTTGATCAGTGGTGCGGTCGTTCAAACTCCTCCTTCCCCTCATCCTCCCCCTTCTCCCCCTCCTCCTCCTGCACCTGCTGCTGCTCCTTCCTCCTAATTTTGCTCCCCTCCCCCTTCTCCCCTCCTCCCCCACCCCTCCTCTGACGAGAGGGGAGGGGGGGGGGGGGGGGGGTGAGGAGGGGGGGGGGAGGAGGGGGGGAGGAGGAGGGAGGCGGAGGAAGAGGAGGAGAGGAGGAGCATGAGGAGGAGGGACAAACGACGAGAGAGATTATAGCTTCCAGAGCAGCCGAGGGGAGGCTATGGGGAGGGAGGAGGGGGGGGTGGGGGGGGGTGGGGGGGGGGGGAGGAGGTGGGAGGGCGGGGGGGGGGGGGGGGGGGGGGAGGGAGGAGGAGGGGGGAGGGCGAGGAGGAGGAGGAGGAGGAGGAGGAGGAGGAGGAGGAGGAGAGAGAAGCTAGGAGGAGGAGGAGGGAGGAGGAAGGAAGGAGGATGAGGATGAGGAGAAGGGGGAGGGGGGCGAGGAGGAGGGACGATGGAGGAGTCGGGAGGTATAGGAGGACGAGGAGGAGGATGAGGAGGAGGAGGACGAGGGAGGAGTATATGATGATGACGAGAGGAGGAGGGCGAGAGGAGGAGGCGGAGAGGAGGAGGAGGAGGAGGAGGAGGAGGAGGAGGAGGAGGAGGAGGAGGAGGAGGAGGAGGAGAGGGAGGAGGAGGAGGAGGAGGAGGATAGAAGGAGGGGGGAGGAGGAGACGCCGCCCGCGCGCGTGCGGCTTACAGGCCGCGCGGGGAGCGCGCCCTCCCTTTTCCCTTTGCTTCGCGGCTCGGGATCGCCATCGAAAAACATATCAAGACATGTTTTTCGATGGCGACCCCGAGCCATGGGGCATGTCTCCTCTCGGAGGACCCCTCGGGGATGTCGGGGATCCTCCTCGACATCCCCGAGGGGTGGGGCGGGCTCGGCAGCCATCGGCCCGTCGCACGTCGTCGTCCCCCAACCCTCTGGGTTGTGGACGACGGCTACGTGCGGTGGGCCGCTCGGGCTGCCGAGCGGCGCGCGGGGCCCCCCCCGCCGCCCGCGCCAGCGGCAATGCCGCTGGAGATGGCGGCGCAGAGCGCGGCGCAGGCGAACTTCGCCTGCGCCGCGCTCAGCCGCGCCAGGCTGCCGCTCGACGCGGCGGCCCTGCAGGGCCGCCGCGTCGAGCGGCCGTCTTGGGCTGAGGCGCGCCCGTCGCCGCCTCCGCCGCCGCCTCCCCCTTTCCTCCTCCTCCTCATCCTCCTCCCCGTCCTCCTCCTACTCCTCCTCCTCCTCGACATCTCCTCCTCCTTCTCCTCCTCCTCATCCTCCTTCTCCTCCTCCTCCTCTCTCCCCCTCCTCTTCCTCCTCCTCCTCCTCCTCCTCTTCCTCCTCCTTCTCCTTCTCAGAGTCCGCTAACCACTTAGTAAGTCCGCTAACCACTTAGTAAGTAAGCTAGCTAGCGGACTTACTATGTGGTTACTAAGTGGTTAGTAAGTGGTTACTGGGTGGTTACTAAGTGGCAGTTAAGTGGTTACTAAGTGGTTAGCAAGTGGTAGCTAGAGA
Organism: Prorocentrum cordatum; assembly: GCA_963575745.1. NCBI lineage: Eukaryota > Dinophyceae > Prorocentrales > Prorocentraceae > Prorocentrum > Prorocentrum cordatum. Next base: position 471,163 of record CAUYUJ010000004.1, on the reverse strand, counting down.
GGGGACTTAGCGAGCTAACCTCTACTAGAGACTTAGCAAGGTTAGCCTCCAGCTATAAGTGGTTAGTATCTCCTACTAACCAGTTGTAGCTGGTTATACAACTTACATCCGACTTACAACACTTATAACCTACTTACAACTCACTTGTACGTACATACTAAATCCTCTAACCCCTTAGTATCCGCGCTAACCACCTAGCAGCCGCCGCGGCCATCCAAGTGGTCGCCCCAAAACAACCCGGCCATTCCCAAACCAACCAAGTTTCCAGAAGCCACAGCCCCGGGCCTTCCCAAAGCAACCTGGTCACCCCAAACCAAGCGGGTCTCCCCAAACCAACCTGGTCTTCCCAAGCTTCGCCCCCAGGTCTTTCCAAATTAACTGGGCCCCCCCCCCAAAACGACTGGGTCTTCCCAAACCGCAGCCCCGGGTCAGCCCGAACCAACCGGGTCATCCCAGACCAGGCGGATCTTCCCAAGACAACTGGGTCTGCCCAAACCGCGCCCCGGGGTCTGCCCAAACTGGCCGGGTCTTCCCAAACCAACGAAGTCCCCCCAGACCGCGACCCCGGGCCTTTCCGGACCAACCGGGCCATCGCAAACCAAACGGGCCTTAGTCTTCCCAAACCGCGCCCCCAAGTCTCCCCAAACCGCGCGGGTCTTCCCAAACCAACCGGGTCCCCCCAAACCAACCGGCCCGGTTTTCCCAAACATGCCGGGTCTGCCCAAACCAACGGGGTCTTCCCGAACCAACCGGGCCCTTCCAAGCCGAAGCCCCAGGCCCCCTCAAGCCATCCGAATCTTCCCAAGCCAAACGGGCCATCCCAAACCAATCTCTAGGCTATCCCAAACCAAGCCCCCGCGTCTTCACAGGCCGACCGGGCCTTCCCAAACCAACCAGGTCTACCCAAACCAAGCCCTGGGACGCCCTTACCAAGGTTTGGATTGGAAAGGCCCGTTTGGTTCGGGCAACGCGCCCCATCCGAGGGGCGGGGTCTGGAAGAGGAAACAGGGTCGAACAACGAGCGGCGGTCCTTTCCTCAGCAGACATGGCGCGATTGAATCTTACGCGACGGGCACCGCCGCCCGCCCCCCACCTTTACGCCGCTGCAGCCTCAGCGCCAGGCTGCCAGGGCGCAGTGCTTCAACGGACGCGTCGAAACGCATGGCCCAATTATTCGGGCTGTTGAAGAGCTGGTTGAGGCCTTCGTCGACATCAGCTTCTTCTCCTGAGCGGCACAGCACGCGAGCCCGCTGCGCAAGTTGGGGCGCGCCTTCGGCGTGCTCCTGGACAAACTCGCATGGCTTCTTAGGCTGCAGAAAAACAGATCACACACCCACTCGGCCCCTGGCAAGGGCTCGCAAAATGTGGTGCAGTGTAGGGTCTGCCTGGAAAGCCGCTGTTACAGCCGCGTGGTAGCGGTGGTTCGAGCTCTGAAGCTTCTAGGTGTACCGGGCACCTCGTGGAGAGTCATGCCGCGCGCCGTGCGAAATCAGTGGGCGTTGCGTAGAAAGCCTCCGCGAACGCTGCTTCAATCTGCGCGGCGATGGCGTAGTCTGCGTCGGCTGTTGCAGCCCAGATTACGCCCCCCTTCTTCCGCGCTGCGTCGCTGTCCTGCCTGGCCAGGCGGGACGGGAACTCGGCTGGGTCGCGAACCAACTGGGATTGCAAAAGCTGCGCCTCGCGGCTGGCTTCCGCCTTTCCCGCGCGAACTAGCGCGAGGCCAGGGGGGCGCGCGGGGGCCAGGCAAGCGTCGCGCCCCGCAGGGCCAAGCGCGGCACTGCGCGAAACTTTCTCTTCCCGCGCAATCCTGGCCCTTCGCCCCTCCAAGATAGCGTTCTCGCGCCCTGGCCTCCCGCGCGGCAACAGAGGCGACGACTGTTGCAGCCGCGCGGACTGGATCTGCGACGCTCGCCCGGGCCGCCCCCTGCGCCGCCGCGGCGAGATCGGGGGCGGCCTCCGTGAGGAGGCGAGGGCGCTTGCTCGGGAAAGCGACCGCCATGGCGTCGACGGCAGCTGCTCGCTCGCGGCCGAAGCCTACCTGTGACCGGTGTCCTGGCCGAGGCTCCCTTGCGATTCCCTCGTCGCGCCTCTCGGCCCTCCTCGTCGCTCCGACCTGCCCTTGGGAGCAAGCATGTAGCTGGGGCACATGCCTGCGCCTGCGCCCGGCGGGCTCGCCCCGCCCCTGCTGGCCCGACCACGCGCGCGGCAACTTGCCGGGGGGCGCCTGGCACGCGCGCGTGCATTCCTCAACGGAAACGTCCAACAATTTAGCCCTATCGGGGCAATGCGCCTCAGAGAGACGGCGGAATCGCCTCTCCACGCCGCCCGCGCTCGTTTTCCAAACTAGGAAGAGATCCGCAAGACGACGGCCGCTGACGAACTCAGGCCACTCCGCCGCAGCGCGGCCAAGCCTGCCGCGCGGCGCCCCCGTTTCGACGAGGCACCTCGGCGCGCTTCAACGGTTGCCGCAGCCAGGCGATTGCCCGCTGCTCAGGAAGGGCTGCTTCCCGCCAGATGCGCCTCAAACAGGCCCCGGCCTCTGTCGCAGGCCCCGCTGCGCCCGCGCCCGTGGCAGACGCGGGGGGGGGGGGGGGGCAAGCGAAATGCAACAAAAACGCGCAACCAAGAGTGCTCCGGCCGATGCAGCTTCACGTTTTCCTTTGCGTTGGCCACAATTGCCCGCGACCGTCGAGGGGCGGCCTCGACGGCTTCGCCGGCTCGGGGCTCCGCGTTCCAATCGCCGAGGCCCGCGGCCCGGGCGCGGTCGCAGCGCGAGCGGCGCGACGTAGGCCGCGGAAAACTTCAGGGCGACGACCGCGCTGCGGGGGATGCCCAAAATCGCGTCGAGCCTTGAGAGGAACGAGGCGGCCCTAGACTGAACGCCTGCAGCGTCGGGGTTGCTTTTGTCTCTGGCGGCGGCCCAAGAGCGGTGCTCCGCGCGCGCGTCGGCCAGCGCCCCCAAGAAGCAGGCGCGACCTGTTCTCGCCCCGAGCCCAGGCAGGCAAGATCGGGCGAGGATGTGGCGATCTCGGTCGCCCCCCTGGGACCCCGCTCCGATCGCATTGAACATGGCGTTCGAACGTCGGCTTTCCCGCGCCAGGGGCCTCGCGCGACTGTTGAAACGCTGGGGGGTCCAGCCGAAGTTTTTGGCGAACGCGATCTCGTCGCCCAGCTGGTGCGCTCCCACTGCGGCGCGGAACGCGGTCGGCGCAATCAGAAACTGGCCCAGACTTGATGGCTTCTTGCCCGATGCCAGCAGACGGTCCGTCATCGCGCTTTCGCTATCTTCTTCCATCGAATTGGCTAGAAGCTTCTGGGCCGAATGCGCCTCGCCCCAAGCGTGAAACGACGGCCGAGGGAACGCGGCCGTTGCAGCCAGGGGCGCACTTAGGTCCGCCCCATCGCTGCGGCATGCCCGCATCTCCTCTCGCGCACTCCCGCGCAAGTCCACGCCCAGCCCCCCGCCTGCCGCCTGCCGCGCGCGACGGGCGCAGTCCTCCAGCATGGGCGCCTCGCCAGCGCAATCCATGGCCCGCCGAGGCCCCCGCGCCCCGATTACCCGCTCCACGACCCAAGGCCCTTTGAGGCCCAGCTGTCCCCGCCTGCGCGCCTGGATGCCGCAGCTTAGGAGAAATTTCAAAACCTTTGGAAGAGGCCGCAATGCGGCGCCAATCTCGACCTGGCGCGCGCGGTCGAGACCGCCCGCGGCCAGACGAGAAACAACGCCATCTTTGTAAATCCTCTTGTCGCGAGCTTCTCGTGCTGAGCCATCGTGGTCGCCGCCCTTCGGCGCTGCCCATGGGGCCCCAAAGCTGCGCGGCCGCCACCGAGGAGCGCGCCCCGCCGCGCATCGAAATTTTTGAAGGAACTGGACGTCTCCAATATTGCACGGGCGGCGACCGCTGCGCGGCAACCAGGGCGCGGGTCGGCGGTGCGGGCGACGACGGGCGCTCGCGCCGCGGCCGTTGCAGCTGTTGCGGCCGTTGTGGGGAACGCTGAAGCGGACGGGAAGACCCAGGTGCGCGCCTTCCGCTCGGACCCGTTCTTTCCACACCGCTTCTGCTGCCTGGTGATCCGCGCACTCGGCGTGGCGCGGGAGGTTCTGGCGACGGAGGAAGTCCCCGACGCCTTTGCCCAGGGCGGAGCGGCACCGAGGGCCCTTCAACGCCGCGCAGAACAAACGAATTGCAAATCCACCACTGGCGCCGCCTACCCAAGTTTTATTTCTCTGCGTTGCTGGATTCGTCGCAGAGAAAGAGGCGCCGCACTGAAACCTGTTTTCCAAAAGCGGCAAGCGCCGCACGCCAAAACGCGCATGGGGAAATTGCGGCCGGCGACGCGCCCCGCCAATGCCATGGAACCAGGGTCGAACGTCTCAGCGGCTTTGCTCGGGGAGGCCTTCGATGTTGCAGCCGCGGCCGACTCGGAAGACGAGTTTTTGCTGTTAGTAGAGCCGCGGTCGTTTTCGGAAGACGAGCCTTCGGATCACGTGTCTTTGCTGTTACAACCGCGGGCGTCTTCGGACACTTGGTACTGTCCCGGGATGATGGGTACCCAAGCCCGCGTCGGAGACTTCGGGCACTTCGTGCCCTGTCTCGGCACGATGGGAACCTGGGCCCGCGCTGGAGACGTCGGACACTTGGTACTCTGTCTCGGGACGATGGGAACCTGAGCCCGCGTCGGACACTTCGGGCAATTCGTGCTCTGTTTCGGGACGATGGGAACCTGAGCCCGCGCTGGAGATGTCGTACACTTCGTACTCTGTTTCGGGATGATGGGAGCATGAGCCTGCGTCGGAGACGTCGGACACTTCGTCCCCTGTCTCGGGATGATGGGAACGTGGGGCCCAGGTCGGAGTCGTCGGCGTCGGCGTCCGACTTCGCGTCGGACACAGTGTCCGACGTGACTTCGGACCTGGGCGTCGCCCTCGGCGTCGCGCTCGGCGTCGGGCTCGGCTCGCTAAACATTGCCGCTGCTGGCCCCAAGCCCCAAGAGGCGCTCGAGCCGACGCGGCTACGGAGGAGAGAGAGGGACTTCTCACCCGTCGTCATCATCATCATCATCATCATCATCATCATCAGCATCAGCATCATCATCATCATCATCAACCACCGTCATCGTCATCATCATCGTCATCGCCATCGTCGTCATCATCATCATCATCATCATCATCATCATCATCATCATCATCATCATCATCGTCGTCATCATCATAATCATCACCATCATCACCACCACCATCATCATCATCATCTTCTTCTTCATCATATTCATAATCATCATCATCATCATCATCATCATCATCATCATCACCATCTTCATCATCATCCGCCATCATCGTCATCATCATCATCAATGGTGATGACAGACCACCACCATCATCATCATCATCATCATCACCATCATCATCATCATCCACAATGGGGAAACTCAATTGACTCACTAAAAGACCGCCCTAATCCAAGCCAGTTGTGGCACTGCCCTTCTTGTACTCAACGCGTCCTCTGCCTACACCAATCGGGGTGGAGCAACGCTCCTCGACATGTTGCAGTGTCTCCCCAGACACTGTGTTGATGCTGAGGCTGCACCGTCAACGCCTCGATGCTTGGCTATGTGGTTGCTCGCTAGAGCATTTGACACGCGTGCGGAGCTCTACTGTCAATGCCACGCTTTCCTGTGGCTCTGCTGCGTTCCTGCTCTGAACGCACACCGCTTGAGGCGGCGGGGAGCTTGAGAGATCCATCCAACACGCTGCCCCAGAGGCTTAGTGGGGCGGATCCGCACCTAACACGCTTGCGGCTGCCCCTGGGGATTGCTGGAGGCTGCTCCGCAAGTCGGCACACGCGTGTCGAGATCCTGACAATGTCACGACGCCCCCGAAAGTGCGACACAGCTGCGTCACCGTGCGTAACGCCACGCGCTCTCGATCCCGACTTCCCCGCGCCCTGGCGGTGCACCGAGGCGCCGCCAACCGCAGAGCGAGTTGCAACAGTTACACGGGTAAAGGGAGATCCTTTCCAACATGAGCTATCGCTGGGCACCTCTCTCTCTCTTTCTTTCTTTTCTTTTTTCCCTCTCTCTCTATATACATACATATATATATATATGTGTGTGTGCTGGGAGCAACTCAACTGCCTGATGACAGCGCGTGCACTTCCGATGGCTAGAAACATGGAGGGCAGGTCCTTTCGAAAAGAGGACTCTCGGTTGAATGACATGCCCATCGGGGTTCTCGTCTTTCAAGGAAAGGGCTAAATAGAGAATGCTTGGATGGGCGGACTTGGGAAGAGAGAGAGCGTATTGCAGCATCGCTCATGCACCCTGGGTTCTACTCTGGTCATCCTCCTCCACCTCCTCCCCCTTCTCCTTCTGAATCATCCTCAATCCTCCTGCTCCTGCTCCTCCTGCTCCTCCTGCTCCTCCTCCTCTGGTTGCGTGCTACTCGACCCCTGACGAAAACAAAAGCATGACTGACCTTGTTAGACAGACGTTGGCAATCTCCATCGCTATATCGGAAATAGTGAGCCACGTCTACATCGCAGAGCGGGGTTGGGGTGGGAAGGGGCATGCCACTACTGACAAAAGAAGCTGCCCCGATCTGTGGCCGCCGCGATCGCCGCGGCGAGCTCCAAAACCGACCCGGAGGCTTGGTTCGGGGTCGGATATCACGCGACGATCCTCCTCCTCCTCCTCCTCGTCCTCCTCCTCCTCCTCCTTTTCCTCCTCCTCCTTCTCCTCCTCCTCCCCTCACTTTCCTTCTCCTCCCCCCAAGGCGCCACGAGAAGCAGCAGCGGCGGGAGCGGGAGACGCCGCGGGCCCCGCCTGCTGGAGCCGGAGGCAGATGGCGACGCCAGCCGCAATCTCGGCCCGCTCGGCCTAGCAAGCGCAGGAGGCTGCTTGGGGAGGAGAGGCGCCAGCGGCCGCCTCCTCCTCCTCCTCCTCCTCCTCCTCCTCCTCCTCGTTGTGGAAAAAGTTACACCAACTTGGGCGTCGCTTTCTGGGGGGGGCGACAATTGGGGCGGGAGGGGGGGGGCGCACTTTTCGGGTCCCAGAGGCCATGTTTGGGGCCCTGTTTAAGCAGTGCGGTCCCACAGGTCCATGCGACGAAGGCCGGACAAGAATACCAACAATGTCGGAAATGCCGAATTCCCTGAAGTACCCAGGAATCCAAGAATGCCTGGAACTCCAATAATTCATACCCAGAGTACCTAAAACTCGAACGCTTCGAAATGGCGCGCGCGAAGCTCACAAAGCGCCGCCCCAGGCGGACATGACCAAAAGACAGCAAAAAAACACGAACGGAACGACAAGCGGACATCGACATTGAGGTCAAACGCGATGATCCAACGCGCATTTGCCCGTCAGCGGTCCCCAGGGAAAGACCGGCATGTGTACTTCGCCGACAGGAAGCCCTGGCATGAAAAAAACACGTTCTCCAGCGCGCGTTCCTCGCGAAACGGCGCCCGCGCAACAGGTGGTCCCGTGGACGCGGACTTGAAATCATGGCCCAACGTTGGTGATCTAACATCGCACCATACGTCTAGCGGCGCACCTATGTAACATATTACAGAGACACACATACTTACACACATTCGCCTTTGAAATACACTTGTGCGCTTGCAAGTCAAAACCTCTACAGCAGAACAATACAAGCCAAGGCAAATACATTGATTTCAAGGCAACGCATTGCGATGCAATGTAGACCACCGCAACGCAAAGCACACTGCAACATAATGTTGTATGACATGCGGTGACATGCGCAGATGCTTGCATTGTTCATAGTTCATAGTGGGGCAAGCGAGGCCCGCGGGTGGATTGCGGGTTGGCGCGGGCCCTGGGCGTCGGGAGGCTGGCGGAATGCCGAGTAGGCGCAGGCATAGGGAAAAGGTACAGATGCGCAAAAACAGCACAAAAACGAGACGCCCAGCACCAAGACGAGCAGGATGAAATTGCCCAGACGCCCAAGACCCAAAACATGCCGGACACCCAAAAGCCCAAAACCCAAGACACCCTAGCAAAACACCCCAAACACCCTCAACACCAAGGCCCAAGACATCCCAGAAAACGCACACACGCCAATATCAAGGCTCTTCCCAAGATACTGGAGTCTGGCCAATGGGCAGGGGCCGAAGACCTTGAACGTTGAACGCCCCCTGCCCGACACCCAAGAATTTTCCACAGGGGCAGCGCCAGCTATCGCGACCTGCTCTGGTCTGGACCCCCCCCCATAGACCCATGGGCCATGGGCGGCTCCGTCGGCGCCCGAAGGCGTCTCGTTGCACGCGACGCGGGCATGGGGCATGGGGAGCGGGGTGGGAGTGACGAAAACAAGCAAGGGTAGGAATAGATCAGTAGATGTGGAAGCGGCACCCCTCTCCAGAGATCTGCGCGAAGGGACAGGGCGGGCGATCGCAGCCCCTGCTATGCTGAGCCCTTTCCCTTCCTCGTGGGCGCCCCCGCCCGCGGGGGGCCCCGCTGGCCGCCCTTCCTCATGGTGTTGTTCCCGGAAAGGGCTCGAGCCCAGGGTTCTCTTTTAGTTGGTTCCCCCCGGTTTCGACGGCTGTAGGGCCGGCGAAATTATTCTGCGATAAAGTACGAAGTCGCGTAGGACCGGCGAATTAAAATTTGAGGATGTCCCTAGCGAAGCGCTTGTTTTTCAGAATTTGTTGCGGATGTCTCGAGCGAAACGCTTGTTTTGCGTTAAAGATTGTCCTCTCCTGGGGACCTGAATTCGGAGGATCTCTCAAGTGAAATGCTTGTTTTCACGTGCCCAGGTCTTGAGGATGTCTCGAGCGAGACGCTTGGTTTCACGCCTCCAGGTTGCCAAACAGATGTCTAGCATGAGGATTTGTTGAGGATTTCGAACCAGAGGCTTGTTTTCACGTGTCCAGGTCACCCAGGCGGATGTCTAGCATGAGGATGTGTCGAGGAAGTCTCGATCGAGACGCTTGTTTGCACGTGTCCAGGTTGCCCAGGCGGATGTCTAGCGTGAGGATGTGCTGAGAACGTCTTGAGCGAAACGCGTGTTTTCACGTGTCCAGGTCGCCCAGGCACAGCACAGCCCTCGGCACGGTACATCAATATCGATACATTGAGCATTGCAGCTTGGCATGTTGCCTGGCACGTTCCGCGGAGCGTCCCGTGGCGAGTCCCCCTGGCACGTCGCGCGGTGCACGTCCATTGGCACGTTCCGTAGCGCGTCCCCGTGGCACGTCCCGCGGTGCGTGCCCATGGCACGTCTCCTGGCACGTCGCCTGGCGCATCCCTTGGGACGTTCCGCGGCGCGTCCTCCTGGCATGTCCCCCCTGTCGATTAGTTCTGGGGCAGCTACCATCTGCTCAGGCAGCTCGAGCTTAAGATCCAGAGCAGTTCGGGCAGGACTCGGATGCAAAGAGGACTCGATCCACAACGCTATATAGAGCACAATCGCGGCATGTCACATCGCAGTTCAGCACGGCCAGCACAGCGCAGCCGTCGGCACGGTACATCAAGATCGATACATTCAACATTGCATCCTGGCACGTTCTTTGGCGCGTTCATTGGCGAGTCCACCTGGCACGTCGCGCGGCGCGTCCCCTGGCACGTCCCGCGGCACGTCCATTGGCACGTTCCGTAGCGCGTCCCCTTGGCACGTCCCGCGGTGCGTGCACACGGCACGTCACCTGGCACGCCGCCTGGCGCGTCCCTTGGGACGTTCCGCGGCGCGTCCTCCTGGCATGTCCGCTCTGTTGATTAGTTCTGGGGCAGCTACCATCTGCTCAGGCAGCTCGAGCTTAAGATCCAGATCAGTTCGGTCAGGACTCGGATGCCAGGGAGGACTCGATCCACAACGCTATATATAAAGAGCACAATCGCGGCATGGCACATCGCAGTTTAGCACGGCCAGCACAGCACAGCCCTCGGCACAGTACATCAAGATCTGTACATTCAGCACTGCAGTTGCCCGTCGCCCACTCAAGTGTCTTTGAAACGTTGCCATGCCTTACATTCCTATATTCCTTTCCGGGTTCGTGGGTCGATCATGTTTTTTCCATCCGAACGCGATGCATGCTGAATGCTTGCTAATAATGCGACAACCTGCGGCCTCGCGAGACAGCGGCGTGGCCCCGGCGCGGAAATCACCCCAATTCCAACGCCCCGCTTCCGCGCGCGCTGCGGCGCGGGCGTGGGAGGGCCCCAGTGCCCATGTGCCACATCACCGTACCCACCCAGTAATGTTCTATATGTCGCCTCTCCACCCCTCTCGTCTCCCTCGCTGTATACGGATAGTAATGTTATGGACTGTGCTAGGTGCTTGATATTGTAGATGGTCACCTTGTGAAGTAACAAACTGTACTGGCGTTTACATGTCAATGTCTCAATGGTATGGCATGTGCTTTTGTTGTTGTTGTTGTTGTTGTTATTTCATTATTTCTTTAGTTCTCTCTCTCTCTCTCTTTGTCTCTATCTCCCTCTGTTTCTCTCTTATATCCGCGATTGCCCTGCCCCCGCCCCCTCGCCCCCCCCGCTGTCGCCCGCCGCCGACGGGGGGCCTCAAAAATCGAACGGCCTACATCGGCCCGAGAAGTTGAAGGGCCCACCGCCGACTGCGGGGCGCTCAAAGCTCAAAAAGCCTCGAGCTGCCTGAGGAGCAGCCCGAGGAACAGCCATGGACCTCCTTGGAACCGGCAGCCACGGGGGAATCCGTAGGCTCGCCCGGCGCAGGCCTCGAGCGGCCTGGGGGGCAGCCGCGGGCCCGCCCGCCTGGCCTCGAAACTGCCGGCGGCCTCGGGGCCAGAGCGCAGGCTCGCCAGGCGCGAGCCTCGAACAGCCTGAGGAGCAGCCTCGGACCTGCCCGCCTGGCCTTGGAAACGGCAGCCTCGGGGGAATCCGCAGGCTCGCCCGGCGCAAGCCTCGAGCGGCCCGGGGGGCAGCCTCGGGCCCGCCCGCCGTGGGCTCGGCTGCCTCGGGAGCCCCTGCATCAAGAGGTCGATCACATGCTGGGGGAGATCTGCCGCCATCCGCTGGACGACCGTCTCGATCCGCATGGCCTATGACTTCATCTCGGACGAAGGCTGCCGCTATGTCATTCAGCATGCTGCCCAGCGCCCAGTCGGCCATGATGCGCTTCTTCCCGAGAGCTCTCCTACCAAAAAAGCCCTTGGAGGCCTGCTTCAAGTCCTAAGTGAACGAGATGCCAATCTGCTGAGCCTGCCGCAAGCGCCGGACCAAACCCGCGACGCTCTGCGCCGAGGGGTTGCATTGCGACGATCAGGACTGCCGACGACCCTGGTCTGCATGGACTTGTCCGAGAGGAGCTTCGGGTCATCAATGACTTTGCTCGGCGGGCACATCGCAATGAGAGCCCTGGCTCTCCTTGGAGAGGTGCTGGGCATGCGCCTCAAAAGGCAGCGGTCGAGACTTTGCCCGTCCAGGGGGCGCTGGCAGCGCCGTCCTCAATCTTGGCCTTGGCATTTTGGGCCCCCCATGTCCCGCCGGCGGTCGCGTGCCGAATTCCCGAGAAATGCATGCGATGATTTGACCTCCTCGTTGGTAAACATCGGCGTGCTCAAACGATTCTGGGATCGATTCTCCACGCGGCGTCGCGTTGCAGCTGGCGACCGTAGTCTTGTTGAAAAGCTTCATGGGCTCTACCCGCAGCGCCAGCAACTCGTTCAAGGGGCCCCTCATCAGCGCGGCAATGTGCCCATCCACGTCGGCGACGGCGCCCAAGGAAGACGACCGCTCGAAGGGGCCCTTTCTTGCGCCGAAGTCGCGGGGGTCACGGCGAGACGCTGGATCGGCCATAGCGACCCGGCAGAACAAGAATGCGTTCGAGACCTCCTCGAGCGGCCTCCGGCTCCTCAATAATATGCTCGGGTGATCCTTCGCGCCCGCGGGCGCGCCGGCAAAATGCCCCTGCTCGCGGCAGGGGGGGCTGGCGACGGCGCGGCGGGGGGGCCGGGGGAGAGGGCCGCGGGGGGGGGGGCCGGGGGCGGGCGCGACGAGGGCCAGGCGACGGAAGAGGGGGGCCGCAGGGCGAGCTATCGGAAAGAGAGCACGAGGCCTGTGCACAAGACACAGAGAGACAATAGAGCAGGAATGCCAAGAAAGGACAAACCCACAACAGCAGCAGCAGCAGCTGGTTGAGGCAACAAGCCAAGGCCGGCTCCGCCGCCGCATCCTTCGCCTGCTACCCATCCCATGCCCCGCGCCCCATGTCCCCCCCTCGCCCTTCGCCCTTTGCCCCCCCTCCCCTCCGCTTCCCGATTCCCACCCCATCCATCCTCGCGCGTCTGCCTGGCCCCCGTCGCGAGCCGCCCCCCGCCCCCGAGGCCTGCGTTCGCGAGCTGCCAGGCCGCCTTTGTCATGGATGAGCACTTCTCGAGGTCGGTGGCAACCCGCTCGCGCCAGCTCTAGATCGACTGTCGGCGGTCGAGGCTGGTCAAGTAGATCATGTTCTCGCGGGTCATATTCGCGAGGTCCTTGGACTCGCAGAACACAAAGTGCTTGCTGCACCACTCGCGGCAGCGGCTCGCGACCTTGCGGCGAATCAAGATGCCGTCGGCGGTGTTTCCCTTCCCGGGCTCGAGCAGATCTTCCGCGGCCGTGGGCATGTAAATGACCTCGTCATGAGTCGGGCCAGTCGGCTCGAAGCAAGATGCTGCCTCCGCGCGCCTCGTCGCCCACAAGCCGATGAGGTCGTCGGCCACGGCGCGCGTCGCCTCGTCCAAATCAGAGAGACATGCCAGCATTGCCTCCTCGCTTGCCTGCTGGTTCGTCACGAATTCGATGATGCCCTTCAGCCCTGTGGAAGTCTGCGGGCCCGACATGCTGCGCTTTGGCAAACTTGCAAGCTCGCGCGCTCTGCTTGGCCACCTCCGCGTCGAAGGCCAAGCGCTGCGTGCACCCCTGGAAAATCTGGGCGGCGCGGTCCATGATCTGCTCCCCAGGGAGCTATAAAGTGGTTCAGAAGGTAGAGGAAGCCAACCCTTAGCGTCTCTTCGAAATGCTCACTCACCGACTTGATCAAAACTTCCAGGCAGTCAGCGTCGCTGCTCTCCTTGAGGTCATCGTTGCACCGGGTACTGTGGAAATCGCGCACATGCCCGATAGGCCACCATCAATCCAAGCCGACGACGCGGTGGTCATGGACGGGTCAACCAAGCGGCCGGCGCCGAGCAGAGGGCTGCGACGTCGACGCCCATCTGGAGCTTCGCGGCGACTATGTTCGCGATGGCCGATCTCTGACAGACTACGGCGTCGTCGAGAGCGCCCACTGCGATGATGCCGCGGTCGGCTAGCTTGAACTTGCGGAGCTCCGCCGGGAACTCGTCGCACTTAGGGGGGGCAGCCGAGCGCGTCGAAATGCGTTTTCCAGAAACGGACGCACCTGAACTTGCAATCTGGATTGCCCGACAAGAACGTCACGATGTTGCCGCAGCTGCTCGCCAAAGCCTCCTGCCAACGTTGGGCCCAGCATGCTGCCGTCGATGCGAGCGTGCATCTTCATCGCGGACTCTATCATCTGGAAGATGTGTTTGGCATGGGCCAGCTCCGCCTTCTTATGACTGGCCGTCTCTTCCCTCTCCTCTTCCTGGGCCTTGTCTATGTACCTCATGATGATATTCTGCTGCGCCGCCCACTTATCGCTGATGTGAACCGAACCCCCGTCCGCGATGTTGGAGGGTTCAAGCGCGCGGGCCATGGCCGCTGCAGCGGAGTCCTGTGTCCTGCCGAGCCTGCCTGGCGTCGCGCCGCCGCCGCCTCCGCCGCCGACTCCGCCTCCGGAAAGGCGAGGGCCGCCTCCGCTGCCGCCTCCGCTGCGGCGAGAACCGCCGCTCCTGACCTGTTCGCATCCAGATGCCGGCGCGGTCCTGGCTTGCTCTGGCCAGCGGCCGCCAGGGGGGCGGCCGCCGCGACCGCCGGCGCGGTCGTCGTCCTCGACGTCGGCCAACCCCCGCTTCTTCTTCGCCTTGACGTCCGACAGCGGCGCCCCGCTCGCGCGGGCGGCGCCGGCAAAGCCTCGCCTCGCCGGGGGCCAAGGGGAAAGGGGGGGGGGGGGGGGGGCGAGGGGCGAGGCGGCGCAGGCAGCGGGGGGTCGAGGAGGGCGAAGATACCGACGGGCGAACAGAGCGAGGGGCGCGAGGAGGGCGAGGGCGGCAGATCCGCACGAGGCACGAGGCGCGATGCACCACGCGGGGGAGAAGCGGCAGCATCATCACCAGCACGCGGAGGCAGGGGACATGGAACATGGCATTCGAGACAAGAGCGAGGGCTGGACGTCGAGGAGACTCGCGCGCCAGAGTGGACACTCGGGCAGGGGGGGGAACGAGCACTGACGCCCATGCGCAAGGATGGGGCAAGACATGAGAAGGACGTGGAAGGCTGGAGGGAAGTGACGTAGCCAGGACATGAAAGACCACCAGGGCCCCCCCACCCCCCCCCCGCTGCCCCCCAAGCCCCGCGCCCCAACGCCCCCCTTCGGCATTTCGAAACCCACGCTTGCCCAGGCGCCAAGGGAAAGAAGGATAACTGGGGCCCGGTAAGCAGCGCGCGAGAAGCAGCAGCGGCAGCAGCGACAGAGTGGCAGCGCTAACGTAGCATTGCCCAGCGCCCTCCTGCCTGAGGCCTCACCTCCAGCATCCCCCTTCTCCTGTGCATCCTTCCGGACGGCCGCGATCGCGTCCTCGGGCGCCCGCGCCTCTGCGGGCATCCTCGACGCTGGCCATGCCCGCCGCCTGGACTTCCTCGGGCATTTCGCCCGCCTCGTTGTCCCTCTCGTTCGAGCTCTGCTCGCGAAGGAGCTCCGAAGACTTGCGCTGGCTCGAGCTCGACGCATGGAACTTCCAAAGGGCCCCTTTCTTGGCGGACATGATGACTGCCTCCAGCCCAAGCGACCGCTTCGCTTTGTGGCCCAACTGCCTCTGGACCGTGGGCGGCGCAGTCTCAGCGCGCCCGGCGCAGGGTAAGCTTCGGAGCAGGCGGAAGGAGTGCCTCCTTATAGCACTTCTAGCGGACCAGTGTCCTGGTCTCTCTCCTTGAGCTGGCGCCGTGTTCTAAGCCGGTGTAGGCGTAGCACCATGTGCCCGCAGCATGCTTCTTCTGCGCCTTCGAAATGCCACTATCCTGGCGGCCTGTGAACGCATCCATCTCGTCTTTGTTGTCCCGTACTCTCGCGATCTGGGCATCGCGATCGACCTTGCGCTTGAACTTGCCCCTGAAAGCTGCCGCGCAGAAAATGTCAGCAATGCCCGCGCCGTCGGCATACTCCCCCATCGATGGTATACCTTTCTGGATCGATGGGTGGCCGCGTCACGCCACTCCGCGCCACGTAGGGAGTTGCTACACTTTGAGCCGCTGCCGCCGCCGCTGGCGGGTTCGGGGGGCGCTGCCGCGGCCGCGGGCAAGGCCCTGGTGGGCCTCTGCGCTGCAAGTGGCATGTTGGGGTTCTTCGGCTGGGCGCCATGGCCCTCGGTGCCTGTCTTGTTCGACCCCTGGGCTTGGCCGTTCGGGGGCTTTCGCCCCCTCCCCTGTCTGGGCGGCTGCCCGGCAGGCCACGCGAATCCGCCGCCACTCTTGCGCGGCATGGGCGCGCTGAAATGCCATTGCGCCATATGCCATGTGGCGTTTGGCATGGTTTCTGCGCGCCCGAGATCCAAGATGCCTACGGCGGCATGCAGGGCGGCCCAGGCGAGCTCCCAAGAGCCGAGGTCACCAACGTAAGCTCGGAGGCCTCTCAGGCGGCCTCAAGACGGCCCCACGTGGACTCGAATCGGCCGAAGAGGCCTCCAAGACGGCCCAAGTGGCCAAGAGCCCAAGAGGGCTCCGAGAAGGCCCCCAGCAAGGTCTGGCGTGGTAACAGCAAAATGCCCTGAATGTTTCGCGCGCTCGCCCTCTCGAGCTCCCGTCGGCCCCAGTGGGCCCAGAATACTTCCCGGAGGATGGCCCCGCGACAGCCCGGGGGCCCACGGGGCGCGACGCCATGGCCCTGAGACCCGGGAGAACCTCCAAGGTCTCTAGGCAGCCCAATACCCAATGCCCAAGAGGCCTCCAAGACGGCCCAAGAGGGCCCCAATGGACCCCCAAGACCCAAACCCCAGAACGGCCCCTGAGGAATTCGGAACAGACCCGAGACCCGCGACTTCCCCAGGCCCAACACGATCCTCGCCGTCGTCGTCCTCTTCCCCCTCCTCCCCCTCATCACCAGCGTGATCATCGGCGCCATCATCATCGCCACCATCCCCGCCTTCGCCCTCCACAGGAGCATCGCCGCTTCTGTCGTCATCAACGTCGCCACCGACGCCATCATGTTAGTCATCCCGACTTTTGCTGCACCGCTCATCCTCGGCCTCGTCGCCAGCAGCATCATCGCCCTCCTCATCTGCCCATCGGAGTCGCCATCGTCGTCGTCGTCGTCATCAACCCCTATCATCAGCGCCGTCAACATCATCGCCATAATCATCCACATCGTCAACATGTCAATTTCATCCTCAGCACCGCCATTATCGCGGTCGTCGCAGCCCTCGTCGGATCGAGCAACTGCCACCGATGCGGCTGGGCTGGCACGGCGGGGCGATTTACCGCAGACACCTAGATGCTCGCCCACGGTTGCCGCCTCGTCTTAAAGGGGGAAGGGAGGGCGCCCCCCCCACCCCCGTCCCCCCCGACCCCTTCCCCCACCTCCCCCCCATCATCGAACTCCTCCTCGGGCCCCCCATCGCAATTTGGCCCCGATGGGGGGGCGACAATGGCGGCGACGGCGGCGGGGGGGGGATCGGCCGTAGGAGAAGGGAGACGGATCTTGAGGGGGGCCAGAAATGAAACGCCAAGCGGAGGCGAGGGGGCGAAGAGCACGGGCTGCGCCTTCCTTCTGGGCCCGCGCGCGCCGCCCTGGCGCCGCCAACGGCTGGCTCGGCGCCCCGGCCGGCGGCGGCGCCCGCGGCCGCGGGGGCGGGCAGGGGGGTTGTCATGGGGAGGAGGAAGGAGGAGGCGGAGGGGGGAATGGCTTCCCCTTCCATCTCCCCCATCAGACGGCGCGAACAACTCGTCCACCCGCGTCGGCCCTGTCCGACTCCATCGCCCGCATGGGCGCCTCTTCGAGCGCGGCTGGTGCCTCAGCCGCCGCTCCTCGCCCTCCTCTCCCTGCCGCCGCGTCCTCTCCTCCCATCTCTTCGACCTCCGCCTCTGCGTGCGATGCTTCGTCTTCGACGCGTTGGAGCCCTCGTCGCCCCGGCCAGCCGCGCCCCCCCCCCCCGCGCCCCTCCTGGGCGGGGGGCCCGGGGGGGGGCCGGGAGAGGGGGCGGGCGAGAGGGTGGGGGGGGGGGGGCGACTGGGAGGTGGACAGGAAGACAACCGCGACGACGACGACGACGACGACGAGGGCGAAAAGAAGATCTGGGGCGGGAGGGGGGGGGGAGGGCGAGGGGGGGAGCAGGGAAGGGGGGGGGGGGGGGAACGGAGCGACGGCGCATGGTTAAGGGGGGGGGGAGGGGGGGGGGGGGGGGCGGGGGAAGGGGCGGGGGGCCGCGGCGGGGGGCGGGGGGCACGGGGGGGGGGGGGCGTGGAAAATGGAAGTCGGGGAGAGAAGGTCGCGGGGATCGAACGCGGATTGGGCCCGGGGCAGCGGCGTGGCGGGCCGGAGAGGTTGGGGCGGGGAGCGGGGCGACCGGGGGCCACCGTTGCGCGCGCGCTGCGGCCCTGCCCCCCCCTTCCCTCTCCCGGCAAAGTCGCTGGCCCGGGGCCCGACGCCGTCGCCGATTGCCCTCCGCGGGCCGCGATGCGCGCGCGGGCGCGCTGGAATTCCCCCCAAAAAAAAAACATATCTCATGTCCCACGTGCAAGCGCGACGAGGGCTGGCACCAGGCGCGCCAGGTCAACACCATCATCGAACAAGTTGTCAACTCTGACGGTTATCATGCCGTTCGCATGTGCATGATGACCGCGTTTGTGCGCTCGGGCAAAAGCGGCAATGCGGTGGGGGAGGCGGGGGAGGAGCGGGTCTGAGCCCAAGGTCCAAGACCCCCAGACGAGACGCCCATGACTCATGACATCAGACACCAAAAACCCCAAGACGCCCGACGCAAAAAGCAAAGAGGAAATCCGCTACCCCTCCTTCCATGGTCCATGGGCCTCACCCTGGCGGTGAGCGTTATGCATTATGTGAGTAGGGATCTACGACATGCTGTGTGAAAATACGCGTTTGCATAACATGATGTGTTATGCGAACTTTAATATACTAAAATATGCGTTGGCTATTCGCCATTGGGCCGTGTGGGGGGGGGGGGGGCGGGGTGTGGGGGGGGGGGGGGGGGGGAGGGGGAGGGGGGGGGGGGCGATGCTATGCGTTATCTTCTGTGCTGTGTTTTGTGCCATGTGTAGATATGCGATGCGTCATGTGGAAAACGCTTGCACACGCGCTGCCGTTATGTGCATTGGCGCTTCGTCGAGCGATCGCAGGGGCACTTCGCGCAACGGCGCGCAATTTGGAGAGGAAGTCGGGGAGAACGACATGTTGGGGAAGAACAAATTGAACTATGAAAAAAAAGAAAAGAGGGAGAGAGGGAGAGAGAGAGAGAGAGAGAGAGAGAGAGAGAGGAAGAGGGACACAGAGAAGAGAGAGAGAGAGAGAGAGAGAGAGAGAGACAGGGAGAAAGAGGCGCGCGCGCAACATGTCAGTCCTGTTGTTTTACATTGGACCTGCGTTTTGCCCCGCGGCTACCCGCATTACGCATATTTGCGCGAACCTCGCAAACTCGCAGCATTCCGCACGACCCAAGAACGCCCGAAACACCTCCTCCCCCCTACCGAGGCCATCCCCTTGGCACTGCAAGTGCTGCAAGTCTGCCCATGCATGGCGTTTCGCGCGAAACGGATCTGGAATATCCAGCGTAGCCCCCATGGGCGCTACTCTCGGCTTTGGAAAGCAACAGACATAGCGTGCGCGGAAGCGCGATCTGCTTTCCCTGGGGACCATGTCGTTGAACATCTGGCTCATATGTGTAAAACACAGTAAGAATCATTCGTGTCTTCAGAGTCCAGGAAATATAATATCATTGTCTTCTCATTTTCGTATTCTGAGCATTCTCCGTATTCTAAGGTAGAACACATGTTGGCATTCTTGGTTTTCTTGTCCAGGCCTCCGTCACATGGACCTGTGGGACCGCATGGCCTCTAGGTGCCCCGAGAGACCCCTTTTCGGCAGAACTCCCTGTCCCCCCATGTATCGCCCCCCCGCTACGCGACACCCAATCACCAAACAAAAACAGAGTTCCGCACGGACCTCCACAAGTTTATGTTCATGCGTTCTTATGTTCCTCGATCCTCCTCCTCCTCCTCCTCCTCCTCCTCTTCTTCCTCCACCTCGATTATCAATCCTCCTCCTCCTCCTCACCATCAAGACAAAAACTGGGGTGCGAGCGTCCAGGGGGGAACGCTACAATCGAGCAAATCATGCCTGGTGCGGGGAGAGCAACAGTAGCAGTCATTCCCAAGCGAAGAGCTCAACCAATCGACAGCACGCGAGGCCCTCCGTCGTCGGACGGCCCGCGGTTGGGTCCACGAGCCCTGTGCCACCACCCACCAAGCCACCCCAACCCAACCCGAAGGCCTCAATTTGCCCTCCATTTCCAGGGGGGGGGTCGGGGAACGTTGGGAAAACACATGGAACCCGTACCCCCCCCCCAACCCGAAACCGGGGTCAATTTCGGGTCTTCGGGTTGGTATGTGGTGGTCTGGTAGGTAGTCACTGTGGGTTGAAGGTCGCCGGGGGGGCAGCGATGTTTCCAGGACCAGATCCCCGTACGCTCGCCGGGCGCGCTTGATCGGTCAACAGCAATCATTACAGCCGCCCTTCGCGAGAAGCTCTGATCTCGGGCTTGCTCTTGCCGACGATTGGGCCGCTCAGGCTTGCTCTTGCCCTACAAAAGCATTGCCCTCTCCCCCGTCGCCCCAGAAGCACAGATCCCTCCTCCTCCTCCTCCTCCTCCTCCTTCTCCTCGTGCCCGCGCCCGCCCCAGCTGCGCTCCGGCCGCGCTCGCACCGCGCTCCCTGCCGCGGCGGGGCGTCGCGCGAGGCTCCGACCCGACGCACCGCGCCGCTGCAGCAGCCCGAGGGGCCACGCCTCTCTGGCGCCCTGCTACAGGGCAGTTTTTAATACATAGGATATTTGTTTGTAAAGGTTTTCGTATATGATTAATTTATGAATAAATGTATGCATGAACTCATCGTTATTTTTAATACTAGGTCCCTGCATCTTTAATACATGATCCGCACGCGGAGCATGTATCATAAACAGCACTGCACAGTCAAGCTGCTACCATAAGGAACGTGAGATAATGAACTAAGCCCCTTCGTGGCTGGAAAAGCGCCGGTGTGCACGAGGAGCGCTAGAGGAACAACCATGGAAGGACCCGAGAAACAACGAGCTCCTTCCGAACGCAAGCTGTTCCTTGACTCGGCATCTTGGCTGAATCCAGGTTTTGGACCCCACAAGTGGACCCCACAAGTGGGGCCACGCCTCTCTAGACGAGCGCGTTGCACTACTCGCAAACTGGCTACTCGCAAATGGCCTGGATCCGCCGCGAGGGATCTACGATAGATTACATCGATGAGGACATGTGTTTGTCTGATGTTTGCGAGTAGGCACTTTGCGAGCAGTGAAACGCGCTCGGTGACTCTCTGGCGCCCTGCCATCCGGGTTTCGGACCCCACAAGTGAGCCCCACAAGTACCCCGCAGAGCTCCTGAGGGAACGGGCGCTCGAGGACTTCGGCTGCAGGGCGGAGCGTTAGTTGGCCGACCCGGCTCGAGCGAACAAGGTAAACCCCGGATACGCACGGTCGAGGTGGGCCCGTGAGCCCCAGCCTGCCGTCGCCCGGCCTCGGCACCCTCGTCGTCGTCGTCGCCGCCGCCGCCGCCTTCGCCCTCCCAGCCGTCGCCAGCGCCGCCGCGGCCACCAGGGAGCGCCGCCGAGGCCGGCCCGCGACTCCTGCGCCCCGACCGCGCGCCTCCAGGGTGTCCTTGAATGGCGCTTTCTTCGGCGCCTTCGCGTTGATGTCCAGCTTCGGGACGTCGACCTGGACGATGTGGTGCGCCCTGTCCTCCTCGAGGATGTCGCTGCCGTGCCTCAGGAAGGGGTACCACTCCTCGCGCATCCACTTGGCCTCGCCGACGAGGGTGCTCTCCCTGTCCGTGGCCCTGGGGCCGTGGGTGCCCTGCGGCTGCAGCAGGGACGCGGGCCGCGCGGTCATGGCGAGGGCCTTGACCTTGGGAGGATCATGCTGGGGACCTTCCTGGGGCCACTCGCTCCGCTCGTGCGTCGAAGCTGCGTCGAGCGTCTGCCGACATGGGTCGACCCTGGGTCGAACCTGAGTCGAGCCTGAGTCGAGCTCGAGTCGAACTCGAGCCGAACTCGAGTCGAACTGGGGTCGAACTGGGGTCGAACAACAGATCTGCCAGGTGGGCTCCAGGAAGGCCCCCCAAACGAGCACCCAGTTGACCTGCAGCGTTAGCTGATCGGGGTGGTGCCACTCCTCGAAGTCCCAGCGGGCGATGACGTCGGCCTTGACGGACCATGCGCCGTAGCGGGCGGCCGCCGTGGAGGGGAACTCGGCGTCGCGGGCACCCACCGCCTTCACGGCCTTGCCGTCGACGTACTTGTCGAGGACCTTGGCGAGTCTCCTGTCGCTGTGCTGGTACACCAGAACCAGCTCCTTTCGGGACCCAGCAAAGCGGGGGTGACCCTGAGCGGGGGCATGAGTTCGATCCGCTGGTGCACCGAACTGCCGCAAACAGATGCCCACCGCCATGCCCCACCCATCGGCAACCATCGGAAGCTGCCGGCGGCTGGGGGGCATCTGTTTTGAGCGGTTCTTTGCAAAAACCGATCGAACTCCCCCCCCCCCTGGGCACACACCCACACACACACACACACCCTTTGCGGGATCCCGATCCTTGGACTCCCACGTCTGCAGCCTGAGACGGAGCCAGGACAGGGACATGATCGGAACAAAACGAATCGGGGATCGCAGCTCTGGAAAATGTGTCGGGCACTGCGGCCTTCTCAGAGAATTCCGGACCGCTCTGAAAACATTCTGGAACGCTCTGCAACGATCTATCCGTCCTAGCCCCACCCGTCAGCCTCCAGTTGTCGACGAAGTACATCATCTGGTACACGGCGTCTGCTCCAGGGGGCACCATCGCGATGCAGGCCACGTGGGGCAGGGCGCCGGACCACTTCAGCGCACGCAGGTCCTCCTCCCCGACGATGACGAGCCCTGCGTCCCCGCTGGGCGCCGCGTCTTTCCAATGCGACACGGGGTGCCAGCCTATGCTCCGGGACGCCAGGAAGCCAGAGCTCCTCGGGCGGCGGGCCTCGCGCGTCCTGCTCGCCTGGCGCTCCCCGTTCTTGCTCGAGAGCTCGTTGTACTGCGCCTGCAGCGCCTCCAGGTGCTGGGCCCACGGCGAAGGCGTGGTCGGGGCATGGATGGCCGCCATCGTCTGCTCGTAGAGCCTGTCGAAGTCGCTCTTCGGCTCTGAGGCGCTGGGGTCGGCCGCTGGGGGGTCCTTGTGGTGGATGGCGTCCAGGGTCTCCTCGTAGAGCCTGTCGAAAACCTTCATGCGATCCTCGTGCTCCTTGCGGAACTTCTCCGCCCGCTCCTGTAGAACGCAGAGAACTGTGCACACGCGCAAGGACCCTGGCCGGGATCGGTGCACCCCGAGATCTGACATGGAGAAGCACATGCAGCATCGTGGAAAGATCGCAACCCGAGCCATCGACACCACCTGTCTCCTGCGCTTCTCGAGCTGGATCCATCTGTAAAGGCCTCCTAGATGGGATTAGAGTAGATGGGGCGAGAGGATCATGCCGCATCGCCGATGCATCGGCGATGCATCGGCGCTGCACCGGCGATGCATCGTCGACGTCGGCGTTGCATCGGCGACGTCGACGTGACGCAAATCGGTTTGCACATCGAGCCGCATCGGCGATGCATCGGCGATGCCGCGTGATCCTCCGACCCCATCTATTCGGGGGCGGCCAAGAGGGGGGCATCCAAGAGGGGGGGGCGCAACTCATGGCCAGCGGCATGTGCGCGGCCAAGTGGGGGGCCCAGGGACGCATTGAGATAGGACGAGGCGCCATGGAATCTGGGGAGATCTCATGGCCACCGCCATGATATCCGTCCCCCCCGGGTCTTCATCCCCCTCTTGGCCGCTCCCGATCTACTCCGACCCCATCTGGGAGGCCTAGTATCTGTCGGGCGTGCCGCCCCCCTACAAGGGAACTTTCGACGAAAAATGCAAAATATCCCAAACATATCCACAAAAAGAAAACAACAAAAAAACAACAACAACAGAAAAAAAACTCAACGAATAGTCCCCGGACTATTTTTTCCCCACATCCTAAGTGGGGTTCTTGTTTTCTCTGCACACCCTCCGCGCAGGATCTCTCGTCCTCCTCCCTCTCCTCTGCTCCTCTTTGCTTCCTCCTCAGCATCATCATCACCATCACCATCAGCATCACCATCACCATCGCACGATCACTCACCATCATCGGCATCGAAGGATCATCATCATCATCATCATCATCATCATCATCATCATCATCATCATCATCATCATCACTACCCTCGCTGACTCACCACTTCGTCCCCATCATCATCACCACCACCATTTACCATTATAATCGCACGATCACTCACCGTCAGCACTCATCATCACCACCATCATCATCATCATCACGTCGTCATCATCACCACCACCACCATCATCAGCATCATCAATCATATATCATCATCAAACACCGTCGTCATCATCCCATCACCATCATCCACCAAGAGGGAGCCTCGTCTGTGTGAATTGTGAGGAAGTCTCAGGCGGGAGCCCCCTCCCTATGGGGCCCGCAGATCATGTTACTAATCCGAGCGGGTCATCGGATTCCTCTAACTGTCGTCACTTTTGGGCTCCTCAGGTCTGAATTTGGAGGAAGTATCAGCGGGAGCCTCGTCTGTGAGTGAATTGCGAGGAAGTCTCAGGGGCCCCCCCCCCTATGGGGCCCGCAGATCATGTTACTAATCCGAGCGGGTCATCGGATTCCTGTAGCTGTCGTCACTTTTGGGCTCCTCAGGTCTGAATTTGGAGGAAGTCAGGCGGGAACCTCGTTTGTCAGTGAATCGCGAGCAAGTCTCAGGCGGGAGCCCCCTCCCTATGGGGCCCGCAGATCATGTTACTAATCCGAGCGGGTCATCGGATTCCTGTAACTGTCGTCTCTTTTGGGCTCCTCAGGTTTGAATTTGGAGGAAGTATCAAGCGGGAGCCTCGTCTGTGAGTGAATTGTGAGGAAGTCTCAGGCGGGAGCCCCCTCCCTATGGGGCCCGCAGATCATGTTACTAATCCGAGCGGGTCATCGGATTCCTGTAACTGTCGTCACTTTTGGGATCCTCAGGTCTGAATTTGGAGGAAGCATCAAGCGGGAACTTCGTCTGTGAGTGAATTGTAAAGAAATCTCAAGCGGGAGCCCCCGCCCTATGGAGCCCGCAGATCACGTTACTAATCCAAGCGGGCCATCGGATTCCTGTAACTGTCGTCACTTTTGGGCTCCTCAGGTCTGAATTTGGAGGAAGCATCAGGCGGGAGCCTCGTTTGTTAGTGAATTGCGAGCAAGTCTCAAGCGGGAGTCCCCTCCCCATGAGGCCCGCAGATCATGTTACTAATCCGAGCGGGTCATCGGATTCCTGTAACTGTCGTCACATTTGGGCTCCTCAAGTTTGAATTTGGAGGAAGTGTCAAGCGGGACCCTCGTCTGTGAGTGAATTGTGAGGACGCGTCAGGCGGGAGCCTTCCTATGGGTCCCGCAGCTCACCTGGTTCCTCCGGGTCATCCTCCGGCGCGCGCTTCCTCTGGGTCGTCCTCCGGCGCGCATTGGCTGGGACGCACGTCGTGCGCTTCCTCTGGGTCGTGTTCCGCACGAGGACGAGGAGGAGGAGGATTGCCAGGAAAAGAAAGAGGGATGATGCAGGACGAGACAGGAAAGCAGGAAGAGGAAGAGGCTGAGGGGAGGAAGGACGAGGAGGAAAAGGAGGAGGAGAAATGCCCGAGGAGGCCCCAGTAGGCCCCGGAAGGCCCAGAAGGCTCCAGGAGGCCCCAAGAGGCCCCAGGAGGCCCCAGGAGGGGGCAGGAGGCCTAAGGAGGAGGCAGGAGGAGGAGGAGGAGGAGGAGGAGGAGGAGGAGGAGGAGGAGGAGGAGGGGGGAGGAGGAGGAGAGGAGGAGGAGGAGGAGGAGGAGAGGAGGAGGAGGAGGAGGAGGAGGAGGAGGAGGAGGGGGGAGCGGGCATTTCTCGCCTTGAGCCACAGTATGTTTACGATCTGTGGCTATAAAAAGTAGCAGCTAAGGGCACTCTGCCCTATCCGGCGGTGGCGACGTAGGAAGCCTCAAAAGATGTCTGAAGTCGAACCTGGGGCCTACTATTCTCACTCTGATTCTGTGCTTCTACGACTGATAGGCCCGGCCCCCACTAGACCTGGATGTTCACCAGGTCGCTCTCTGTGAACTCGGTCCTGGAGGCTATCTCCTTGACGGTAATCACGTTCTCGATGCCGTTCTTCATCTTGATCAGCCCTCGGTGTCGTATCACTCCTGATAGAAGGTAATCTTGCATCTGCGGAAACTGTCCTGGCTTTGTGAGACTGTCCATTACCATAACTTCTGTCGGCCAGTGGTAGAATCTCCGCACTCGTCCTGATAATCTATCTTCTCGAAGGCTGAGAATGCTGAGACGCAGTGTCTTGTCAACTGGTATTCCTTTCAGGCCCGTCACGAGATGGTAGAGGTCGTAGCAGTCGGCGATGAAGTCTATGGGTATGATCGAGCGCCCTTCATCTTGCATGATCATCAGATTCTTGAGGGCACCTCCAGCAGTCTTCTCCAACATAGGTCTGGCAATCAGCTCGGTGAACCTCAATGCCGTAAATTGTGCTGCTTGTGAACCTCCAACTGCTGCCACTGTCTCTGCATGACTTGTTGAATATGATACTCTCTTGGATTTTCTGCTCTGACCTATCAACGGATGAGCTGCACCAAAGACGTTGTCATATGAGGTCTTCGAGGCAATGCCATGTCGACTGAACTTCACTCTGCGATCTTCCATCAAGAAGAGTCCTTGAGCTTCATGTGCGTATGAAGTCGTCTTGGTGGCATGAGCTGCGTCGTTGATGCTTGCCAAGCGGAACGGTCCAATCATCTTGCGATAATACAAGCCAGCTCGTTCTCGATTCTTCTTGGCTCTCTCCAACACGCTCTTCAACTGCTTGAAATCTCCGATCGTCGGGGCGGTCTGCTTTGTCTGCAATTGTGTCGTAGCCGCGCTAAGATCCCAGCGCGTCTGAAGAATATAAAATAGTTGACAGCATAGCGATCTATATTGATGATGTTCACTGGCCGTACATAGTGAGCTGTCGTTCTTACTTCGTTCCTTATCCAGCTGTGGTGACTCGATCGTGTCCAGGTAGGCGTCTCGACTCAAGAAGATGGTGCCATCAGATAGTCGATGATATTATATGCCAAGATGGGTGAAGGGCATTGTCTTTCTCGTAATCTTGCCGAACTTCTTCTCCAGCAAAGCATGTGCCCAATCCAGCCATGACTGCCTGCCTGTCGGGAAGAGATCGTCCACATGTACTGTAGTCGCTAGCGTGAGCTTCTCCGTCTTGTCGTCGTGCCACACAAAGCAGTTCTCGTCAAGTAGTGCTCGCTTGCCCGCCATCTTGTCCTTGATGTGTAGTGTCAGCGCTGCCTGCCACAATAGTGGAGCATCAATGAGTCCAGGAACTGGTTTCACACACTCAAATACATATAAATGTTGTTGATCATCTGGAATCTTGGCGAACATCTCCGACAACTGCTTGAGGTGGCGCCAGACGTTAGCCGGAGGGGCTATGTAGACCTCGCGCTTCTCTCGTACATCAAGTCCAAGCTCACGAGATCGTTCGGACAGTTCACTGAACCTCAAGCCCTGCATGAAGGCTGATGAGATGTCCCAGCTTTCTGTCACAAAGCCTGGCTCACACTGACTGATCGATACCATCATCCGCTGCGATACTCTTGCTGCCGTCGAAGAGTGTCTGTCCACTGCCCATTTCTGATTGTCCAAGAAGCCTCGTCCACAAAGTCTGCATCGCACGACCCATTTCTCCTTCCACATCCATCGTCTGACCCAAGTAGCGTCTATGAAGTTGGCGTTGTTGCACTCAGTCTTCAGCTTGGGCCTGAAGCAGTCGTGCTTGACGTAATTATTGATCTCGTTGTGGTCGGATTCTTCTATCTGGGGCCAGAGACTCTCGAACTCAGATTCCTGAATCAATTGCTCGGCTTGGGACGCGTATATCTCCACCATCTCGTGATCCATCAAGTCCAGGTAGAAACATCGCGACGGACCGTGACTCTCCAAGCCCTTGAAAATGCAGCAGGAATCTGTCGTAGTCCATGGGGACGTTGCAGCATGATGATGTGTAGTGATGTCTGGAGGGCCTGGGTAGAGCTTGTCAGGAAAGTGACT
This sequence comes from Prorocentrum cordatum, assembly GCA_963575745.1. Classification (NCBI taxonomy): domain Eukaryota; class Dinophyceae; order Prorocentrales; family Prorocentraceae; genus Prorocentrum; species Prorocentrum cordatum. The sequence goes on along the minus strand of CAUYUJ010000004.1, from coordinate 443,632 downwards.
GATCTCATATAGCTTTACCAACTCCTCCGTGTGCGTGATGACTGATCTATCTGATGCGTGGCCTGCATACCACGTGTACAGAGCATCTGCGTCCTGCAACGGTATTGGCTCGTCCTCGGGATCGTTCATCACCTCAACCTCAGGAACCTCCATCTATTCGCCAAGCGCGTCGGCAAGGATGCCAGAGTCATTGGCATTCATGGTGTTCTCCTCGCCATGGCTGCCCGTTTGAGCCGAGACTGCTTGTCCATCTTGACCTGGCTGAAGTCCTTGATCTTGATGCGAATCAACTTCAGGTGCTGGTCCATCCTGAAGTGGCTGAAGGACTTGCTCATGAAGTGGAATAACTTCTGGTAGAGGTCGAAGTGGTTCAGTAGTTGGTCGCGCTTGCTTCCGCTGATGTCCAAGGTCGATGATGCTGTCGTCTAAGTCGGTCTGCTTTCGTGCTCTCGGGTCATGCCGAGTCCTTGTCGTGGTGTCATCATTCTGTTCAGTGACTGGTACCATTTGCATTGATGCCGCCGCGGTCCCAGAATCTGGTCGTCTCGGTGAGTGTGATCGTGATCGTGGAGCGGCTGATGCTGGGTGTCGTGCTTCTGCTTCTTCTAGAAGTCGCCGGGCTCTGCCTTCATCAATACTACGTTCTAGAGCTTCAACTTCCTGATGTATCTCCATCAGCTTGCTCATCTCCCGTTCCAGATTCTCATCGTCAATCAACTGGCTAAGATCTTGCTCGAGTCCGTCGTTGAACTCTGCCGGTGAAGTCGATGCTGCTCCTGCTGATGGTTGAAACACTTCATCTCCATCATCGTCGCGTCTCTGTGTCATCTGAGTCCGAGCTGCCGCTGCAGCTGCCTTGGTCTTCTGCTTCGCGATCGTCTGAATCACACCGCGCAGCTTTTCCAGGATAGGCGAAACAGCATGTTCCGGTGATGCTAGTTCCTGATGTCGTTCAGCAGGTGATGGAAATACTGGCTGCGCTGGTATCTGAGGAAGTCGTGGTGCTTCTGCAGGTGTCGCCGGTGATGCTGGTGCAATCGGAGAAGCTGGAGGCATCGTATGATCGTCCACCTCGATAGGCATTGTGTGCTGCAAGATGCTGGGTGGATCATACGGATCGTCGTCAAGAAACGGTATGTCGCTTAGGTCAGGATGCTGGTAGGTGCCCGGGTTATCGTCACCATACCGATGCTTAGATACCAATAATAGAAAATGGTACTTGTCCCAGTCGGCGCCTACGAACTTCACCATGTTGATCGGCTGACTCGGATCGATGTCGCTGCTATAGTAATCTTCTCGGTGTCGATCTCGCCAGGCCACGATCACCCCATGTGTGAATTCACTCAGACCTTTTAGCTGCCGTTGTCCTTGACCGTAGATGATGCCGTCTACGCTCGTCATCCGAAAAATGGTCATACCCACACTCTGTGCCAACAGCCATGTCGGAGGAGGTGCCTGCAGTAGTTCCGGTGGTGTAGGTTGCTCGTTGAAGATGCCCATGCGATACACGATGCCTGGTGGTGTGCCTTCAATGATCTCGAACAACTCCGTGAGCTTCATCGTGCTGCCGCTGCCGAGGTACACTTGATATTTGTCCCAGGATGTGCCCAGAACATAGAAGCTCATTCGTCGTGCTCGCATGTGCCTTGTCGGTATCCTGTATGGCTGATTCTGGTGAATCACGATGGCCGCCGCCTTGTCCCTGTCAAGGCTGATGAACTCCGCTGGACCTCGCCAACCATCTTGATCTTTCCTGGCTGGTGTACGCCAAATGTCAATCTGATCATGAGGTTTGAGCGTCTCGATCCACTTGGCATCCTGAGCTTGCTGACGTGTATTGTTGGCCTTGGCGATCCTTTCCTCGATGATGGCCTGCAGGATGTTAGACTTCGCCAAGAGCCTGAGGCGCAAATGCTGCTCAGTCGGGTCCGGCGTGAGATCCATCGCACTCTGAGTGGCCGTCAGGGTTCCTGCTTCCGGGTCGTAGGCGTCCTTAGGCATATATCCAAACAACCCTTGAGCTGGAACCGAGCCGCCGTAATTCATGAAGAGATTCGCCACCATCGCTGATTCCTCCACTATGTCCTCGTCGCTGATGTCGGTCAGGCCTTGCTTGATCACGTCGCGCTTCGTCTTGAGAGCGGTCAGCTTCAAGGTCTGAATCGCTCGCTCTGCCAGACCTGTGGTGGTGTGTCCATCAGCTCAACCAAATATCAGCCGTAGATTGTATCTGTCTGCCACCAGCGCCACGTTGTCAGTCGTCATACCGCCTTCCTGATCCATCACCAGGTTATCCATCGGCCCGAAATACCGAATCCAGTGACCGAGCATCGCGCGTAAGACGTCCTTGCCCTGCTTGGTGGCCAGCAGGCATGCGATGCGGTACCTGATGCACTCGTCGATCATCATCAGCCAAGTCTTCTCGAATACGAAGAACAGATCTGCCTGGACGCGCTCATTGAAGCGAACTGCGATGGTCATCTTGATACTCGGCTTGTTCATAGCTCGCTGTCGCTGCAGGCAGGTCTCGCAGTGCTCAGCCAGGCCTTTGCATAGCTCTCGAATAGGTGCAGGTAGTCCAAGGGCTCGAATCATCCTCTCGATCTCAAAGTCCGGAGGGTGAAAAAACTTATAGTGAAGGCCCATGAGCAACTTGATGCGCTCTTCGTCCGAGGCAGCCTGTGTCAACTTCTGAGCTAGCTTGCCAAGGTCGAAGGAGGGCTTGATGATCGTGACCTTTGATGCCGATGTCGTCGGTCGTGATGCCACTGGTGTCGGAGGCGGTGGAACCGGATCTGCTGCTTCTGCTGCTGGTGGTTCTGCTGCTGCTGCTGGTGCTGGTGCTTGCTCGTCTGCTGGAACTGGTGCTGGAGGAGGTGCTGGCTCTCCAACCTGTTCAGCAGCTGCCTGAGGTGCTGCAGCTGGAGATGCTCCTGGTCCAGGAACCGGCTTGAATCTGCAACCGTCCTCTCGTGTGTGTGGTACCCCTGAACCTGCACCATGCTGACAACGCTTGCATTTCCAATAAGCCTGTGTCCGGCAGGAGTGCATGTGCTTGACCATGTCCTTGACCAATGATCGGCACAACCCAACTGGATAAACTGCTGCCAAGGCCGTTCGCTTTCGACCTTTGTCGTCGGTGCCTTGTAGCTCCGCATGTGGTGTTGTGCACTTGCATGATCTGGATGTGCTTCGCAGCCGAGTCGTACTTCGGAAGAAAGTCCTCTTGCGAATCGGCAACTCCAGATCCACACTCCAGGCTCCATGCGCGCACTGGTCAGTGATGTTGTCATGCATCTCGCGCATCAGGATGTCAGGGATCAGCCGAAGATCTGACTGCTTCCAGATAGCTGAGCGAGATGGGTTCTCCATGATAATCTGACTTCCTCTGCGTTCCAGTGCGGGCGCATATGTCTGAGCTGTCCATGTCAGTATCGGTCGTTCGTAATCTCGCCTGCTTTCCAACTCAACAGGCTCCGCGTTGTTATTTGACTGAGACCAAGGTCGGCAGTAGAACTCCATTAGCGAAAATAATGGCACAAAAGCTTCGTGTAGTTCAAGTAGCAGCTGCTGATGATCCGGTCGATGTAGATCCCAGCCATAACGATAGTCGATCGGTGGTAAAGTTATCAGGTGATTCCGATAGGCTGCGCAAGAAACTCCAGAGGTGCCTGAAAAGACTTCCACCATTAGACTCGTCTTGTGGGCTACTGAACGCATATGCTGAATGAAGGCTCGAACGTGTTCTGGTCGAATCACCGGTAACCGAGATGTCGTGTAAAACTTCTCGTCCATGAACTCGTACTCTCGAGCCATTCGATGACAATCATCATGCTCAAAGTTACTTGGCCATTCATCTTGAGAGTATCTGATGCTGCCGAACTGTCTCCATACATCATAGAATTCTGTGGCGTCCTTGTTCTGATACGATCCATATGTCTGTCTCGATGGCGGTGTCGTCGAGGGTGCTGCCAGTCTACTTATCTCACTCTGATTCTGCGCTTCGGGGCCTTGTGGTTGACTGGCGGTGTGTAGCTGAACCTTGGGCTTCCGGCGATGATCAAAAGCTGAGAATAACTTATGTATCCTTTCCTCGATCAGGTTGACCATCTCGTCTACCACTTGCTCCGTCTGAGGCTTGAACACGTCGATCGGTAGAAGATAGTACCCAGAATCTGTCAACAATACTCGAGCCATCGTAGAGACTTTAGCATCAGGCACGAACGCCAGGATGCCGTCGCCATTGCGATACATATTCTCGAACAGGATGCACTTCTGCTTGATCATGGTGCTGTTGGGCAGGAGGCCAGGGCACCTTGCGCCAGGACCGCCAATCACGTCCGCCTGGTAGGTGGTGCCCTTCGCCATGCCTTCGACCCAGATCGGTCCGAGAAACTCGCCGCATGAGGGGTCGGCTTGACCGTTGATGCCCGTGAAGGTCGCCTGAGAAGACCGGATGTTGTAGGAGATGCCTTCAGGCTGATGCAAGTCCATGTTCCACTCCAACAACGTCTCCGTGCCAAGTAGACCTTCAGCCGCTCCTGGGTCAACGATCAATCCATGTCGAGGCTTGCCTTTCACTGTATGCAGTATCGCGTAGGGGTCGTCGTTGCTGTTCTTGCCTCCCAGGAATGAGCTGTGTCGCTGATCATCATATGTAGGCCTCTGCTGACAACCAAGCAATTGAAGTGATTGATCTGCTTTTGTGGGCAATGACTGCTGACACCCAAATATCCTAGATGATTGAGCAGATTCGTTCATCATGTCATTGCCATCTGAGGAGCTCATCTGGTCATTCATGTCAGTGCCACCTGTGATGCTCACCTGGTTCTTCATGACCACCAAAGCGTACTGCTTAGATAACTTCTGGGCCAACGTCAAAGCTGGAGCCTCGCCTGCTGATGATGATGCCGTCGTGTCACGAAGCACCGATCTCAGAGGCGTCCGGCTGACTCGATCATCAGGAAAAGGAGAAGCTGACCCCAGAATGGGAGGTCGAACCGGTCGCTGACGTTCCGGTGTTGGTGCCTCAACTTCAGGATGCGTGCACCAGTCAGAGGGCTCGTCCGCGTCGATCTGATACGAGTCACCTTCTGGTACTGCACACTCGGAACCGGTAGCCATATGATATCGCTCCACAGGTATCGCGCTTGCCGTCGAAGTGATCGGAGTAGCAACGTTGATCCACGAGCCAGGCGGCCTCGTCGTCATCTGTGGTGCCGCCGAACTCGATCCTGCGGACGCCGATGCTGCTGTCGCGTCCGAGGTAGAGAGACCAACAACGTTTGCATAGTGACGGCTGCGTCCACCTTTACCTTTGCCTTTCGTCGAGGTCGAGCTCTGCTGCTGCTGCGGCTGCTGCTGTTGCTGTCGATCCTTGGCGGGGCAGTGACTCGATCATGCCATTTGCTTCCACAAATATCGCATCCGTCGCGTCGCTGACCTGCACCGCTCATGCGATCGTTGCCGCCGCCGCTGCGACCTTTGCCTTTGCCACGTCCTTTGCCTTTCATGGGAAAGCGCCGTCTGAATCCGCCTCGTCCTCGACCTTTGCCTTTGCTTTTGCCACGTTTGCCTTTGCCGCGTCCTTTGCCACCGTAGTAGGTGTCGTTGTCGTCTTGATCTGCCTCGTAATACTCTGTCATCTCGTCGCTGTCGTCATACTTGGCCCAGATGTCATCATACTCTTGGAAGTACCATTCGCCATCTGCTGTAGCCGTCCAGCCGAAGTCCTGGTCGTAGCCCCACTCGTACTGCTCGTCATTGTAGGCCTCGTACCAGGTCTCCCCCATATCTTCCGGATCGGCTCCATCTCCCTGTTCACCATACCAGGCCCACTCATTGTGTTGCCCGACCTGGTCCTGCTTGCCGAGCCTCATCATCAGGCCCTGCAATACTCGATATTGCGATAGATCGCCTGCCACGTGCAGTTTCAAATCGTCGAGCCTCTTGTCTGATAGTCCACTATTCTTCAATAATAAATGGCTGCGGCCCGTGTCGTTCATGACCAAGCCGCCTTCCTCGCATGCATCTTCGAATGCCAGCTCGAACGATGATATCCACGTCGGTATGTCTTGATGGTGTCCTCTCCGGCAATCAAAGAACGAGTCCAATGCAATGCCAACTCTGTCTTGATCGTGTAGTTCATATATCGCTTTCTGCTGATTCAAGAAGTGCTTGATGCCGGGTTGATCTTCCTGCTGATGAGGAGGGTTGGCCAACTGTGCTGGCAGTGCTATGGCTTCATCTCCTCGATACTGAACTCCATCTCGTACATGAGTGAACGACATCGCTGCGGTGAAGGGAGCGCCCTGAAGTCGTGAGACTATGAGAGGCCCAATCCTTTCATACTGATTTTCCTCGGTAATCCTCCACCACAGCTTCAGCTTCTGCATATATCGTCGGAACGTGTAACCTCTCACGTGCGGGCGCCAGCCCGGAGGAACAAACTTCGTGAACTCCTCGAGCTGAAGCGTACCCTGTTGTCTGTCGCCGCCTTGCTGCTGGCGCGCCATGTCGGCGCCGTAAAAAACAAAGTACAAGTAGTAGAAAACAGTGCCGTAGATCAGGCGTGATCGCCTGAACCTCCTTGACGTGCTGGTGGTACTCCGCGTGCCCGCGGTACTCGTCGCACTCTTGGAGGTTGCCGTCGTCGTGGTACCCCGCGTACTCGCGGGACCTCGCGCACTGGTAGTCCAGCGCGCACTCGTACTTGCAGTAGTCGCACTTGCCTGCGGAGGCGCGGGCACGCGCGGCGCTGGCCGCGCGGAGGGCCGGCCGACCGGAGGGGTGGCCCGCGGAGCTTGATAGCTCCGCTACCAAAGCGGGCTTTTCTCGCCTTGAGCCACAGTATGTTTTCGATCTGTGGCTATAAAAAGTAGCAGCTGAGGGCGCTCTGCCCTATACGGCGGTGGCGACGTAGGAAGCCTCAAAAGATGTCTGAAGTCGAACCTGGGGCCTACTATTCTCACTGGGGGGGGAGGAGGGGGGGGGAATGTGGAAACGAGGAAGAGGAGGAGGAGGAGGAGGAGGAGGAGGAGGAGGAGGAGGAAGCGGATGAGGGAGAGGGAGAGGAGGAGGACAGGGGATGAGGAGGAGGAGGAGGAGGAGGAGGAGGAGGAGGAGGAGAAGGGAGAGGGAGAGCAGGAGGAGGAGGCAGGAGGCAGGAGGGGCAGGGGGAATGGGGGGAGGAAACATAACGAGGGGGAGGGGGAGGAGGTGGAGGAGGCAAGAAGAGGAGGAAGAGGCAGGGGTTGAGGCAGGAGGAGGAGCAGACAGGAGGAGAACGAGGAGGCAAGAGTAGGTGGGAGAAGGGAAGGGGCAGGAGGATACCCCCATGCAAGCTAAAGAGATTATCATGCGGGGTCCCTTCCGTCGGAGTAATTACCTAACAGTTTTTGCTGATAGGTTTCTAGCAGGGTCAAAAGAAAACATCGTGACACTCCAGAGGGGGTCCGGGCGGAAGCGGGCAGAAGCCGGGAGAATCCGGCGGAGCTCATTCCGTGCGCGCAGGTACGCACGGGAGCCACCTCGGCGCCATCGGAGGTGCGTTCCGTGCGTGCACGTACGCACGGGAGCCACCTCGGCGCCATCGGAGGTGCGTTCCGTGCGTGCAGGTACGCACGGGAGCCACCTCGGCGCCATCGGAGGTGCGTTCCGTGCGTGCAGGTACGCACGGGAACCACCTCAGCGCCATCGGAGACGCGCTCCGTGCGCGCAGGTACGCACGGGAGCCACCTTGGCGCCATCGGAGGTGCGTTCCGTGGTGCAGGAACGCACGGGAGCCACCTCGGCGCCATCGGAGGTACGGCTGAGGCTGAGGCAGGCTGTGAGGCTGAGGCTGAGACTGAAGCTGATGCAGGCTGAGGCTGATGCAGGCTGAGGCCGCAGGAGTATGCGGGGGCGCAGCAGGCTGAGGCTGAGGCAGGCTGAGGCTGAGGCTGAGGCTGATGCAGGCTGAGGCTGAGGCAGGCTGAGGCCGAAGGGGTATGCGGGAGCGCAGCAGGCTGAGACTGACGCAGGCTGAGGCTGAGACGAGGCTGATGCAGGCTGAGGCTGAGGCAGGCTGAGCTGACTTGTCCTGCGGGGCTCCAGTGTCACAGAAGATGCATCTGTAGCTTCCTCGTCGCATTAGGGGCTCCCAGCGTCGCCGAATTTGCCCCTTTACCGTCGCTGTCGTGCCGCGGGGCGCTTCAGCGGGCAATCATGCGCATGAAGTACGCCACGCGCCTGCGCGCTCACGAAGAGGGCCAGGGCGCCCTGTCGCCTGCGGGCGACCGCGCGGGCTTGCCCCCGCAACAGCCAAAAAGGGCATGCCCACACGCCGGGTAAAGCCTTAAAGGGCTTTCGTCTGCCTGTTCCTTGCCTCCCGCTCTCCTCCTTCTTCTTTCATCGGCGTCAGAACCCCGCCCCCTATGACGCTCCCCGCTGGCTTGGGTGGTCTACTCAGGTCGCGGGGGGGGATAGGGGGGGGGGTCGTTGCCACGGCTGGTGCCTCGTTTTCGCGACGGGGAGGGGGGGGGGCACCGTTCCCTCGGATGGGCAATTCCCCCCCTCCAGGGGCCTCCGAGTCCTCCCTCTCTGTCCTTTCCTTCTCCTCTCCTCCTCGGACTTCAACGCCTCTGGCGTCTCCGACGACCCCCTTGGGGAATTTTAGCAGTGGTAGTAGTAGTAGTAGTAGTAGTAGTAGTAGTAGTAGTAGTAGTAGTAGTAGTAGTAGTAGTAGTAGTAGTAGTAGTAGTCGTAGTAGTCGTAGTAGTCGTAGTAGTAGTCGTAGTAGTAGTAGTAGTCGTAGTAGTAGTAGTAGTAGTAGTAGTAGTAGTAGTAGTAGTAGTAGTTCTAGTAGTAGTAGTGGTCGTAGTAGTAGTAATGGTAGTAGTAGTAGTCGTAGTAGTAGTAGTAGTAGTAGTAGTAGTAGGGCCCCTTTTTTTCATGCCCAGATCCAACTGTAGGCCACTTCGTGTTCGTCGAGTTCCCAGAACTCCATTCCCGGGCCACATAGTTCCCAGAACTCCATTCCCGGGATGCATTGTGAATGCCCGGAGCCAGCTGTAGGAAACTTTGTGTTCATCGAGTTCCCAGGCCCCCATTCCCGGGCTACCTTTTGCTTGCCGCCCTTGCGTTCTTAGCGCTATTGCTGCGGCGTTCGAAGCCCCCCGCACTCTTAATGCAATCCAATTTCCCCTTCTGCCTCTGATTGCCGTCCTTGGTCCAGAACGTGCCTCCGACATTCCAATGCCCCTCGCCACAAGGTGCCTGTCCTGCGCAGTCTACATTGCGATGGCCTTCGCCTCGCCGCGAAACTCGCCCCCATCTTCGGCCTCCCGCGGCGCTTCTCAGCACGCGGGGAGGGGCCGAGGCGCGTCTGCGGCCGCGCCTGCTCGCGCTACTCCTCAGCCTGAGTCTTTCACGGTGCGGAGTGCGAGGATATGCAGGCGCGCGCCGCCAGCGCGAACGCGGCCGACGACTACACCCACAAGGGCCCTCGCCTGCAGACCATGCCGCACTACATCTACAAGATGTACGTCCGCCGAGTCCTGAAGCCGAGCCGGGTGAAAGCTTCTGGGCCGAGATTCTTCGTCTTCGAGAACCATTGCGTCATGGCTCCGCGGTACGTGCAGGAGGTCCAATTGACGCGGATGGACGCCCCCGCCATCGACGGTTTCCAGTGCCCGACCTGGGCACAGGACCCAGAGCAGAACTCGCTCTTCAAGGCCCTCCTCTTCACGCCTTTGGCGTGCGAGGGTCCCCTCACTTGTGGCAGCGTTACCCAATACAGCCATATGTTGAAGAATTGCGACTGCCCTGCCGTGCGCCCACACTCGTTCGAGCGGGCGCGGCGACTTCGGCGCGCGGAGATCCACGCGCTGGCGGCGCGCGCGGACTCCAGGCGCCGCCTGGCCCGCAAGAGGCTCGCGCTCGCGGACGCGACCCTCTTCTCCGAGCTGAAAGAACCCCGGGCGAACCTCGAGGAGGGCGAGCTGGTGCTCCTCAGCCTAGCGAACTTCGCAAGAGCCCAGCTGGCGCGGCGCACGCCTGTGGAGGCGGCCCGGCGCGTCCTCGCCTTCAGTCACCACCGCTGCCGACGGCACGAGGGGCAGTGCACCTTGGCGGAGTTCTGCGCGCACGTGGCGCGAGACGTGCTGGCGCACGTGGACCCCGCGGCGGAGGCGCGGGTTAAGCCGCGGCCGGCAGCGGCTGCGCACCTGGAGGCGGAGGAGGACTCCGCGAGCGACGCCGAAGAACCCAAGGGCCGGGCCCCGCTGGAGCTCGTTGACGCGGGCGGAGGCGGTGGCAGCGACGTAGAGGAGGAAGTTGAGGACGCCGAAATTACCGAGATCTCCATGTTTCCGCTGCGGGACCACACCAGAGCAACCGAGCTGGCTCTGCAGCAACACCAACTGCAGCGCTTGAGCCAGAAGAGCCGCCTCAGCTACGCGGATAAGCAGCTGAAGAACCTGGACCGAGCGCACGGCGGCATGCTGCAGGCGAGCTTTGCGCAGCCAGCCAGCAGCGGCGCGCGGGAGCATCTGGGCACGCGGCTGGACGACAGCTTCTTTGACATGCTGGCCCTACAGCGGCAGAGCATTGCGCTCCAGAAGAAGCAAGCGAGTCCGGATGGAGAGACCTTGCCCGATGTTGGGGGCGACTGGCAACCCAGTGGTGCCCCTCAGCCTGCTGCTGAGGACGCGCAGCCGGAGCTCGTGCCGCAGCTCTTGGCCATGCAGGGCCCCGCGGCTGTTGCGTGGAAGCTGGTCACTGATGCAGAGTGCACGGAGGCGCAGATTGACGCGGCGGCGTTGTTCGCGCTGTCCCTGCAGAAACGTTTTGACGGCAGGCCAGACGAGACAGCGCATCTGCTCCCCGCGGTGTCCGCGACGGGCAACCACAGAGCAATCTGGCTCGGAGGAGGCGGCGTCGGCAAGACACGCGCCCTCTCCAGAGTGGTGGAGCCTATGGCCATCACCTACTTCGGTGTGCACGGCTACCTTGCCAAAGCACAGTCCAACCAAGCGGCCCGCAACCTCGGCCCGCGCGGGAGGACGCTGCGCTCCTCCAACGGCATCCTCATGTCGGACTCCCTGCAGACCGCCAGGCCGCGCTTGACCTCGCAGACGCAGAAAAAGCTCGACCGCCTCACAGGCACACTCGGCGTCGACGTGATCGATGAGCTGGGTGCTGTGCCGGGGCCCTTGCTGCATGCGGATGCACTGCGCGCGACCTACGGCAGGGCGCTGCGGTACAACCACGATTCTACCAAGTACATGCTCCCGCAGGAGACGTGGGGGCGCATGGCGGCGAAGATCCTCTGCGGGGACTTCTACCAGTTACCGCCGATCCCCGCCAGCGCCTCCCTGCTGGCGCCTCACACGGGCCAGTCCTACGAGCACCAACAGGCTCGGAAGTTGCTCGCCGACTTCGAGTTCGTCGTCGACTTCGCGCAGATGCAGCGCTTCACAGACCCGCTGCAGGTCGAGGTCCTTCACGCCATGAGGACTCCAGGCGGCAAAAAGATCTCTGACGAGAGCTGGCAAGCGACCCCCAAAACAGAGATCGTTAGCTCCAGCGGTGCTGGTCAGCCGGCTGCCAGCACCGGCGAAGCCGCTCAGCAACCCCAGTGGGGCCACTGGTTGCGTGCAGCCCGAGGCTGGTACGAGTCGGAATATGAGTGGCGCGTCGTCTCTTACACCATGCATGCGCAGGCCAAGCTTGACGCGCGCGATGCTGGCCAGCTGCTCTTCTACGAAACGGCGCTCGACAGACCAGCTGCGCGCCTCGCGAAGCCTGACTTCGACGAGATGCGCGCGGGGCCCAACATCGGCGCTACTGGAAAAATGCCGGGGCTGTTGCCGCTCTTCCTCGGCATGGAGGTCATCCTGACGGAGTCCGTCTTGCCGCCTAAGTATGTCCGCGGCGCGCCGGGCAAGGTGGCAGGCTTATATTCTCGATGGCCCGCTTGGTCTCCACGGGGCGCAGACCGCCGAGGATCGTCAGAAAATCCTCCGCGGCCATTTGTTCATGTGTTCTGCTTAATCGTCGAAACTTCAGCAACAAATGCAAATCGCATTTTCTCGAATGGCCCTGATCACCCAGCCGCAAACCATTGTTGCGTGTTGGGCTTACTCGCATCATCGCAACGAGGGATCGATTATCGGCCTGCGTCAAGCCATATCGCGGCAGGGCTAACATGTTTCTACGATTGCACGGCCAAGCTTTAGGATGTGAGCGAGACGGGAGCCGCCGCAGATGTGTGGCCACTGACGTGGCGTTCCCAGCAAATGCGGTGAGTTGCGCCCTTCCGAGCGCCGCAAGGTCTGGCGGTTCCACCGCGTTCTGTTTCGCGACCATGCACGCCTCGACATGCGTCTGCGTTTTGTGCTATTGGGGCGGCGCTCGCAGCCACCTATGGCATAACGTTCCATGTAACGCGACGCTACCACGCAATGACGACGCGTAAGTGGTGGGCAGTCCGAGACCCTGGGGGTTGTCTCTTGGGGCGGCCGCAACATCGGCGCGCCCGCCAACTGAGCGACATTGCAACAGGGGCGGGGGAGGGGAGGGGTAGTGGAGAAGGGGGGAACACGAACGGCTGATGTGTTTTTGTTGGGAGGGGTCTGACAAGCTCGCACCGCGCGCCTATGACGGGCACTCACAACGTGGAAAACGCGATTCGCGCTTATGCGCATCTTGCAACACGGCCCTTCCAGGGCCCAACGTGTCGCCAAAATTGCTTCCGCTACACAAATCATCCCCTCGTTCCTCCGTCCTCCTTCCTCCTCCTTCCTCCCGTCCTTCTCCGCCCCCTCGTCCTCGTGCTCCGCCCCCTCGCCCTCGCCCTCTCCCTCCCCTCTCTCGCCCTCCCCCTTGCCTTTCCTCTCTGCCCGCCCCCGCTCCCTCCCCGCCCCCCCCCCCCCCCCCCTCTTGCGGGAGGCGGCGCGGGCGGGGCGCGCCTGCTTCGTCGAGGGCGGCGGCGGGGGCGGCGGGGGCGGCGGAGAGAGCAAGCAAGCAAGCGCGGAGGGGCGAGGAAGAGAGGGGGGAGGGGGAGGAGGAGGAGGAGGAGGAGGAGGAGGGAGGAAGAGGAGGAGGAAGGGGAGGAAGGAAGAGGGAGGAGGGGGGCGGGGGCGGGCGGGGGTGAGGCGGGGGAGGGAGGAGGAGGGGGGGGAGTAGGAAGAGGAGGAGGAGGCTCTTCCCCGCGCGTCCTCCTCCTACACATCCCTCCCCCCGCACTCTGCGCCCTGGGTCTTAGATATGTCCACCAAAATCTTCGCTGCAGGGATATCGATCCACCAAGATTTCAAGATGGTTGCGCCGTCATTCGTCACAGTCGCATTTCCTTGGGACCCCCCCCCCCCGAGCATTGGCACCACAATCTTGTCCACGCCCCTTGGGCCCAACGTGGACTTCACCAGATCGCCAATGGCTATCGCTCCGATGAAGGCTTGGAGCCTAGCATCCTCGCCCCTCTCTTCGGAAGCGCTTCCCTTGAAGATGTTCGGGCTGCCTGCCAACGCACGGCGCATGGCTCAACGATTGGTGCGCTCGCCGCCTCGGCCCCCAACAAACTGTATAATTCCTTGAGGCCAGCCGTTTCGGGCCCATCTCGGGCTCTCTCGGCGCTAACTCGGAGCCGTCTTGGGGCCATCTTGAAGCATAGGAGAAGATCATTTTGAGTGCTGTTCAAATCGAGCCCTGGCGATGACCTCGCGAAACCTTCTCGGCGCCATCTAGGAGGAAGAAGAGGAGGGAAGTGGGGGGGGGGCAGAGGCGGGGGGGGAGGCGGGAGAGGGGAGTAGGAGGAGTGGGAGTAGGAGGAGGAGGAGGGGGGGGAGGAAGATTGGGGCCGCCTCGAGACTTCCGCGGGCCTCTTGGTGCCATCTTGGAGCCGTCTTGGGCCCACTTTGCGGAGGGCGGGGGGGGGGGGGGGGGGGAGGGGGGGCGGAGGGGGGGGGAGAGCGGGGGGATAGGCATCGTCTTCGCCCAGAGCAGAGCGTGGAGTGCTGGCGCCACGAGCGTCGAAGAGAGCTGCGAACTTCGAGTGCTCCAGCCTTCATCCGAAGCACTTCTCGAACTCTCCAAGCGGCACTAGGATGGGGACTGGGTCGGGGGCGGCCAAAATCGAACACGAAGGCTGGGCAGAGTTGCGGGGGAAATGGGGAGATCATGCGAGGAACGACGGTAAGGAGGGGAGAATGGGAGACATACTTGAGCCCCCTGACCCATCCCACACGAGCATCCGGCTGCCGCACGAAGTGCGGCCTCACTCAACAAAAGCGCGAACTACAGCAGAGGAGTAACACATGTTATATCATGTTCTTTCCTTGTTTCTCCCGAGGCCCTGGAACGCAAATGGAAACTGAATCTCCAAGATCCCGAAAACAAGTTAAGAATCCAGAGGCCCTGGAGTGGATAAAAAAACTCCAGGGGCTCTGGGGTTGCTTTAGAAGCCACTCCAGAGGCCCTTGAACCACCCCTCCACTTCGGCTCGGCGCTGGGTGCAGGCGGAGGCGGCTGACTCCGTTAGCTTACGTCATGCGCAGGCCCGCGCGGTAGCGCGCGATCAGCGCCGTGGGGAAGTCCTCTGGCGTCAACGACCACTCCTTGAGGCAGCCCTGGATGTCCCTCATCTTGGCCCGCAGCAAGATCTTGTCACGCTTCGTCGCCTCGTTGGTGAAGTGGCCGATGAGGCTGTGCTCGAGGTGCAGCACGCGGGCAGTGCGGATCAACTCAGGGAGCGTCGTCTCGATATCAGCCTTCGGTGCAAGCTCGAAGTCCACCGTCGTCTGCAAGAGCGTCGCGAACTCCGACTGGAGGCTGTCCGCCATGTCACCCCAGTGCTCGGCCTGCGAAGAGTTGCGTTCGTGGGCCCCCACTTCGAGCAGAAGCGCCAGCTCCTCAACGCCAGCCGTGCCGGTAACCCAGGCCTTTGCCCAGGCGTCCTGGTCGATCTCGGCGTGGAGCTTCTGGCTTTTCGTCTGCACCCCGTCGTAGAAATGGCCCCTCACCTGCTCGCCGATCTCCATGACCAACTCCTTCGCCGTCTTACGCGTGCTCTCCTCGCGTTCGTTGAGGGTCGTGGAGAACTTCGCCACCAGGCCGCTGGGCATGTTCTTCTCCGGCACGCGCTGAAGGGCCTGGCTCAACTCCCTCGCCAGCTTGTCCAAGTCGTTGTGGTTGCCCTGGCTGTCTGGCACTTTCGCCCTCACGGATTCCGTTACGCACTCGAGCCTACAGGCCGACTTCAGCTAGGCGCTGAACGCCTCGGTGTCGCGCTTGAAGTCCATCGGGGAAATCTCTGCGAGCATCTCGACCGCGTCGTAGATGCGAGCGTCGGTGCCATTGCCGAAGCTAGCCTTCTGCCCCAAATCGTTCGCAATGCTCTGCAACAACTTGTAAGCATTGTTCTCGACCTTCCCCGACACGGTGTTTGGCTTGCAAGCCCCGATGGCGCCGCGCAGCCGATGGGCATGCTCTGCCATCGTGGGCGTCCAAGCCAAGATGGCCTCGGATACCATCCCCATCTTCACGCCCTTGTCTGTCCATGTCCTGCAAGGCGTCGGTGAGCCTGGAGGCCCACCGAGCGATCTCCTCGCTGAGCGGGTCGATTGTGGCCACGTGCCTGAGGAGCTCCTTCATGCCATGCATCAGAACGGTCCTCTCGTCTTCCTCCGTGCAGGAGCCCTTCTGCTCGAGCTTCCTCTTCTTGTTCAGCAGCTCTTCGGCCACCCACGAAACCTTCTTGATGGGGCCAGCGCGCAGCTTGATGCAGATCTGGTCGTTCACCTGCTGCTCCCAGTAAGGGAAATTCTCGCACACGCCTCTGAGCTCCTTGATGGTGGCCTGGGAAACCTGGGCGGGCTGCTTCGTGACCTTGCTGATCGCGTCGGCGATGCTGGACCCCAACTCTCGGATCTTGTCGGAATCAGCCTTCAGCCGTTCGAACTGCTGCCTCCAATACAAGCCAGAGGTAGCATTCAAAGCTTGACCGAGAGCCTGCGCCGGCGCGGCGTAGCCCGCGGTGCGCAACGCCTCCTGCTCAAAGCGAGGGTACTCCTGAAAGATCTCGATGTCAGTGTTGTCGTCAATGACTGCGACTAAGAAGCTCCTGGTGATCCTCATCGCCGCACGCGCGTCCAGCAAGACCAAGGCGCAATCGTGACCCAAGTCTGCGTCCTCGGGAAGGTCGGACCACACCGTGCCAGCAACGAGGGCGAACTCCTGCACGTGCGTCTCCATCGCCGCTCCCTGGCTGATCCAATGCCCGATGCCTGTCGCGAAGACGCGTTTCACAAAGAAGTCCGCTATCTCGGCGTCCGTGCCGCCTGTGATTATCAGCTTGGGGTCGAATACGTCGAAGCGGGCACCCGACTGGTCTGACCAGATCCCCAGACACTCCAGCAACTGCTTGCACAAGCCCTCGACCTTCTCAACTCTACTCGCAACATGGAGCTCCTTCCATAAGTAGTCCACGCGGCGCTGTACCAGACTGAGTGCGAGCTCCGGCGTGGGAAGCATTCCCAACTTAGCAAATGGCTGCCAAGCATCTCGGAGCTCCTGGTCACTCAAGGTATGCACGTTGTTCATCTTCTTCGCGTGCTCCACGAGATCCATGTGGACGCGCAGGCCGTTCCGCTCAGAAGGGGGGAGCTTCGGCAACAGAAGCTTGGCTTGCGCCTCCTGCTTCCCCAGCTTGGCGCCGTCGAAGAGCATGTGAAGGTTGAGCTCGGTGATCCAGTACTGAGGCGCCCCAACCCTGTGCTCATTCTCGATCTTCAGGGGTGCGCCCATCAAGCCCTTAAATTTATTGTTCCGGGTCTCTGGCCCAAAGGCGCATCCGAGGCTGGTAGAACTTATGCCCCTCTTCAGCTGCGAGGGCATGGGCGCGTGGACTGATGCCGACGCCTCCGAGCCAGCCACGCTCGCGGCGCACGAGACGCCGCAGCTGCCCACTGCGCCTGGGGTCCGCTCGGGGTCCTCGTCTTCGCCGCCGCCGCAGACGTAGACCGTGCCGTTGGGGTCGGAGCAGTCGGAGCCTCCCAAGGCAAGTTCTATCAAGTCTTCACTGGTGGACCCCTCGCGTGGCGTGGGTTTCATCCGCGCGCTCGCCTTCGCCTTCAGCCTCTCGACGCGCGCGTGGAGGTCGTCGACCGTCGGGATGTGCACCGTGATGGCAGTGAGGACGTCGGCGGTGTCATCTTGGGCAGCCTCCTCACTCGCGATGCCCATGTGGATGAGGGGGATCTGGCCCCTGAACCGCTGCCTGGCACCACAGGGGCTTTTTGTTCCTCTTCCGTCTGCGTGCGAAAGCACGCGAATATCTTCAACGTAGGGTACTTTACCTTGAACTCAGCCGTGCGCTCTACTGGATACACGATGGCCATCTGGCCACGAGCGGGCACGAGGTACGGCTTCACGCCGAGAGCTTTCGGACTCTTGGAGAACTCGGTCTGCACCTGGTGCGCGTTCAGCGCAGTAGCTTTGACGTACAGCTCGTGGCCGAATCCTGTCTGGAGGGGCGCCTTCAGGTGCGGCATCTGCAACGCGACGTCCATCTTGTCGAAGAGGCACCCCTGCGCGCACAAGCCAAGGTCCTCGTTGTCGGTCGCAACCTGCGCCAGCGTAGCGACGGTCAGGCCTGGGCAGTGGTGCTTCACGAACTCCAAGCACCTCGCGCACGATGTCACGTTCTCGCCGAGGTACTTCTGCAAGCTCGTGTCCTGCGCGGCCTTGCCGTAAATGTGGCAGTCCTGTAGAGGGCGTGGCAGTAATCTGTGCAGGTCCTGGAAATCTGTAAATCTCCTGGGCCCGAGGCTCGAAAGGGAATCGCGGGGCCCCTTCCCTCGTCGAACCCCCCCTCCCCCAAGGCATTTCGTGGGCCCAGGCGCGAACTGATCAAGACATCTGCGCTTCTCCCGCGGGGCCCACGCGCCCCTGAGGCAGCCCTGAGGCCGCCTGCATGTAAGCAACATCGCAAACCTCAACACGTTAACACAGGGTCCCTCTGGGAGGGCCAAGCGCGAAATACAAACATTCGCACGGGTGTAGGGGGGGCGCATGGGGTAGGGTGTAGGGCGTAGGGGTAGGGTGAAGGGGTCCAAGACGGGAAGCAACGACTGTTCCGGCAACGTACATCGTTTGTTTGGTGGTGGTTCGGACTCCAGAACCCATCAAGGCAAGAACAACGTACGTATGTTTTAACCGGTAGTGAAAACATGGTACCAAACACAATACGTTTACCATACGGCATGTGCTGTGCGAATCTACATGGATGCACGAACGTTGCCCCGTGTCCCGCTCGCTGGAGCCGCAAAGCCCGCACTCGACGAGCCCGCCAGCGGCGGCCGCTGCGGCGCGGGGGCGGCCACGGCCTCCGCCACGTCCACGACCGCGGCCGCCCTGCTGGGGCTCCCGCGCCTTCGCCGAAGAAGGCCTGCCAGGGGCCCCTCCCGCCATCGCGCCGCGCAGCGCCCAAGGGGGCCGCGCGCGAGACCTGCGTCTGTTGGCAGCCTGAGGAACCGACAGCCACAGGAAGGTGAATAGACCTCGAAACCGACAGCCACAGGAACGTGAGTCTGAGGGGAAGGGCAGCGTGACAAGCGCGCCTGGGGAATGCAGGCGCTGGCAATTGATCAGAACTTGTGGCCGCCGAGGGCGTAAGTGCGTAAGTCTATCGCGCACAACAAAGATTGGGGCCCTCTGGCAACCGACGCGAAGCTTGGCATCACCTTCAACTTCAATGATAACAGCGCCCTATGCCAGATGCGAAACCGTCTGCCAGATGCCAGACCCACCCTCTGCCAGACGCGAGACCCTCAGGCGCGCGGTGCGCCTTCCCACGGGAAAGACGCACTTGCCCCGTGCTGTTCCCATGTTCAGAAAAATGTACGTGGCAAGGATGCGCGGGGGGCCCTGCGTGAGCCCCGCGGGGCGAGGTTGAGATATCGAAATCCACCCCTCCCAAGAGGGAGGCCAGGCACGTGACGCGTCTTTGTTGCGGCCACGCCGCCACCTTGTTGGACGACGTCGCAATCCGCGCGCGGTCGCGGCGCAGGGCTTCATCTAGAGACCCATCGTCGCGCCCGCACTACCCTGACACGCCCTCGATACCGCGGCGTCGCCTCGCGCGGACGGCGCGGGCGCCCAGGCAGGCCAGCATTTTTGAGCGCAGGCTTTGTTTTGGAAGCGAAATCCCGCGATGCGAAGGCGCCTCGCATATTTAATTCCGCCTGAGGGCGGATGGCGCTGCGCCCCGCCGCCAACTGCGCAGGCGCGGTCGCTTCCAACAGAAACGCATTTCGCAAATTATTTGTTTGCAACGACGGTTGAAGCGCGCCCCAGGAAGCCGCGCAGGCCTAACGGGGCGCGCGCACAAGTTATTGTCGCAAAAAAATAAGCCCAATGCAGAAGTGCCAAGGGGAGGAGGCGGGGAGGGGGGGGGGTACTTAGGGCACGCGCGCGAGGGCGTTTTTGGGGTGGATGTTGTACCTCAGGGCCATCCATCAACAGATCAGCAAACTATCATCAAAATACCATCCAAAAAATCATAAAACTAGCATCAACAAATCACCAGAACATCATCTGGGTGGCCAGGGCTGCCGCTACGGATCATCAGAAGATCATCCAAAAATCATCCACACATCATCAAAAAATGGTCGGGGCTAACCCGCTGGCGCGCAGAACAAGGTCGGGGCGCGATGGTCGCGAGTCCGAAGGTCCTCACTGCTGGAGCAAGACAACATCGTCACGGCACCCAAAGGGCCTGGGCACTGCCAAAGTCAGGTTGGGCACTGTACCCTGCTCGCGTTTCAGAACGAAAGGCAGGTAGGGTACATAAAAAAAATCATCAAACAATCATCCCAGATCATCAAAAATATACAAGAATTGTATTTGGCATAAATTGGAAAAGGCGGGTTGGTGCATGTACCCAACCTGCCTGTGCACCGACGCGGCCCCGATGGTGCGCGTGCCCATCGGGCCCCCTACCCTCCCCCCCCCCCCCCTCCCCCTCTCCCCCCCCCCCCCCTCCCCCCCCTCCCCCTCCCCCCTCTCCCCCCTCTCCTCCCCTTCCTCCCCCCCTCCCCGCCCCCCCCCCCCCCCCCTCCCCCCTCCCCCCCCGCCACCGCCCTCCTTGGGAGGCCTGCGGCCTAAACCCTACCTGGTTCTAAGCCCTACGCTCTCAGCCGTGCGCCCCAAGGCCTGCGCCCTCAGGTCTACGCCTCAGCCCTGCGCCCTCTGGCCTACGCCCTGAGCCCGCGCGCCCTAAGCCCTACGCCCTGGGGCCTACGCCTAAGCCCTGCGCCCTGAGCCCTATGCCCAAAGCCCTTAGCCCTAACAGCCTACGCGCTAAAGCCTACGCCGAAAGCCCTACGCCCTCCGGCCTACGCCCTCAGCCCTACGCCCTCAGCCCTAACAGCACGCCCCCTACGCCTAAGCCGCACAACTGTGC
This sequence comes from Prorocentrum cordatum, assembly GCA_963575745.1. Lineage (NCBI taxonomy): Eukaryota > Dinophyceae > Prorocentrales > Prorocentraceae > Prorocentrum > Prorocentrum cordatum. Next base: position 423,189 of record CAUYUJ010000004.1, on the reverse strand, counting down.
ATGTGTCGAAGGGACGTGTACGAACACGAACACTCCTGGAGCCCAAGGGGAGGGGGGGCAGCTTACTGATGCCCCTAACTCGTCCTATATCAAGTTGAAGCCATAGGAATACACGCGGCTAAAAGCGAAAACGTATACTTTTCTCTGGAAAACTAGCGACTTTTCTCAAAACAAATGGCGCTGGACTTTTGCATGTGTACCTACAGGCGGAGTGGCATTCGCATCACAAACGACTCATGGTTTCAATTCGCCTGCGTTGCTTGTTCAGCGTAAGTCGCGGCATCGGGCACTTGGGGCCGCGTCTCGACTCGTGGCAAACAAATTGCATATAAATCTAGACTTCCCGTCCACACGCCGCGAAGGATTGCAACCCATACAGTTGGATTAATTGATTCGCGCCAGTTCGTACAGTCATGCGCATGTAATTGATATGGGCAAGCTCACGGGTATGTAATTGATTGGGGCAGGCGGCTGTCTCGCGAAGCGCGGCGTGCATTGGGAAAGGCCCAGCTGCCCTCGGCGCACGCGTCAACCTAGGACGACACATATGGAGAAGCCTTTCCTGTCGGGAAACTCCCCCCCCGTCCACCCCTTGGGATGGCACTATTTCCTCTTTGGCGTGTTCCTCTTTACTTTTCTGGGGGTCTTAATTGTGCTAGACCAGACCATGGACCGTTTGAAATGGACCCTGGTGCTGAAACGGACCATGGGCCGTTTGAGACGGACCGCGGACCGTTTGAAACGGACCGTTTGAACCGGATCCAATTTACGTTTTGGGGCGGTCCTACGAACGTATGTTGGGGGATGGGGTCCTGTTTATTTCATTGCGGCCCTAGTTCCTTTTGGGTTGGCGGGCGGAGGAGCGCGGGGACAGGGTGCGAGAGGGGGGGGGGGGGGGGCGGCCGAGAGGATGGCACTGGCACTGGAAGTAGAGAGGAGCGGGACGCGTAGCAAGACAGCACACGTGTCAATGACAAGGGATTGCCACGACGGCCAGGGCCACGAAACCGATGCCGGTGCCGAAGGCGAGACGCCTTTAGGCACGCTCAGGCTCCGAGTCTGGCTCGAGGGGCGCACAGTCCGCCCGCTGGGGCCTCTCCTTCGCGAGCAGCTCCAGCGCCGCATCCCATCCGAGCTTCAACTCGTCCCGAGCCTTTCTGCGATCGCCAAAAGGAGGGACGTAGTCCGCCAACCCTTGGGGCGATGCCAAGCTGCGAGGGAGGCCCGCCGTTGTCGTGGTCTTCGTTGACGTTGTCTTCGTTGACGTCGTCGTCGTCGTTGACGTCGTCTTCGTTGACGTCGTCTTCGTTGACGTCGCCTTCGTTGACGTCGTCGTCGTCGTCCCTCATCGGTGTACTCCTGTCGTCGTCTTCGTTGACGTCGCCGTCGTCATTGTCGTCCTCGTCGTCTTCGACGTCGCCGTCGCCGTCGTCGTCGTCGTCTTCGTCGTGGTCGTCGTGGTAGTCGTCGTCGTCGTCGTCGTCGCGTCGCCCGCCTCACGCGTGCCTACGCGCGCTCGTGCCCCCCCCGCCCCCACCCCACCCCCCACCCACCCCGCCTTTGCGTGCCCGAACGCCCCCCCTGGAAGCCAGGAAACGGCGACTGTTTCGCGACCAGTCAGGGACTGAGGGGGGGGATGATGGCCAGGCGGGGAGCTACGCCGCGGGGGAGGGCTCCGATAACGCCGAAGGCATACGGATCTTCATGCTGGCTAGGTTCGAGATCCTGACCAGCTTGAATCCAAGCTAACAGGTGTCCGCAGGGTCGACCCTGCCAAGGCTTCCTAAGAAGATGACGCGCATCGATTACGGTGCTTTTGCGTGTCCTGCGACACATAGGGCGAAACCTACACGTGGCTTCGAAATCAAAAGATTTATACCGCGTGATGTTATGCAAGTTGCCGTTTACTGGAGGGCCCGCAAAAAATGTGATCTGGCGATCTCCCGGGCCCAAGTCTGGATGGGGGAAGAGGCGGGGGGGGGGTGGGAGGGGGGGGGGGGGGCGGCTCGGGAGGCACAGGTGGCGCCTCTGGCGCCGCAGGTCCAGGGCCGCCGGGGCCGCCGGGGTCGTCGGAGCCGTCGGGGCCGCCCCCGAACTCCGAAATGTCCGCCCCGAAGGCGCCCTCCTGGAGGGCCTCCTCGCCGCCGCCAGCCTCGGGGGCGCGGGAGGCGGCGGCGCGGCGGCAGGGGTGAGAGCTAAGAGAGGGGTGCCAGGGAGCATGGGGGTAGGGGGCAGGGGAGCGAAGCCTGAAAGACATGAACAGAGGCGATGGCGAGGAGGATGAGGACGTAAAGAGGGAAGGCAAGGGGGGGTCGAGGGGCCTGCCCTCGCCTCCCCCGCCCATCCCCTCCTCGCCATCCACAGCCTCCACATCCCCCCCTACTCTCTACTCCCCCACCCCGTCCTTCCTCTTGAATCTTCGTTCGAATTCGCGCCTCGTCACCGTTCTCGCCGTCGGGCCTGTCCTCGTGGCCCTCCTCGAACAGCTCGTCGTCAGACTTCTCGTCGACGTCGCTGGCGTCGCTGGCGTTGCCGACGCCCTCGTCGACCTCTGAAGGCGAGTCGCCATCCTCGAGGGCCAGAAGCGGCTCGGCGCCTCCAGCAGCGCGAGGATCGGCATCCTCAAGCGCAGCACCTCGACCGCGAGCCCGACCACGCGCGGCGCCGCGGCCGCGCGCGGCCCCGCGGCCCCGCCCACCGCCAGCAGCAGGCCGCCCCCGGCCGCGCCCTCGGCCGCGCCCTCGGCCGCGACCTGCGCCAGGAGGCGGCGGCCACGCGGCCCTGCGCTGGTCGGGCCAGCGCAGGGCGAGCACCAGCCCAGGCACGAAGCTCGCGAGCGGCCTCGCGTGCCCCCGCAGCTGCAGCACCTCCACGCGGAGGTCCGCGTCGGCCGCCGCGAGCTTCCACGCGCGCGACCACTCCGCAGACGCCTGGCTGGGCGGAACGGGCAGGGGCGTGGAGGCGGCGAGGGCTCCAGAGGAAGAGCTGCGAAAGAAGGATTGCGAGGGGGTGGCGGAGGGTGGGGGGGGGGGGGGCGGCGCGAGCGAGAGGGCGAAGGGGGGGGGGGGCGGTGGTGGGAGAGGAGGGCAGGAGGAAACGAACAGCTGGCATCAATTTCTCAGTCGAGGGAGGGAGGGAAGGAGGAGGACGGAGGAGCATGGAGGAGGAGAGAAGAGCAGGGAGGAGGAGAGACACGCGATGAGGAGGATGCCATTAACTGCTAACCCGCGCGCCTTGAGCACCACCTCGTCGCCGTCGGGCCTCGCCGCGACGGCCCCCCGGGGCTCGACCTCCGCCGCGCGCTGCAGCATGGGGAAGTACGGAGCCAATGACACATGGGAAACGTGGAAATACAACATCTAGATCGTCGTCGCCCCAAAACTCAGCCGGCTCCGCCGCCCGATCATCCGCGCGGGCCCTCGCGAACTTCAGGGAGATCGAGCCACCGACCAGCAAGTTGCGCCGAGCGGTGTCCAGCAGCTTGGGGAAGGCAAGCTTCATGCATCTGAGAATTGAATTCCGTAGACGAGTTAGACGTTTGCCGCTGGCACCGCACAAACACATTCCAGCAAGAAAACAAGGTGTCTCTTTTACCTCATCTGGCTCGTCATCGGTGTCTCTGTCATCATCTGCATCGATGTTGCGGTGCACGTGGGCCCAAGCGGCCTCGAGCGAGCCCATCAAGTTGTGGTGCTTCGCGCCAATGTCGCGGCAATACTGGACCAGGCCATCGGCGTCGCGCGCTGGCCTCTTGGCGCCACCGTGGAGCGCAAACGCCCCAGCGACAGGCGCGGGCACGGCCAGCAAAGAAGACACAGTAGGCGAACCGCGCATCTGGGGCACTGCTGATACGAATTCATCTCCCCACTGATCTGACTTCGCAGCTGTGAACTTCTGTATCGCGCCGTCGTCAGCTTTCCGAGCCGCCGCCAACGTGCGGCCCCACTGGCTCTTCAGTGCTCGGACCTCGGACGCAGCTTCATCTGCCGGCTTCCAGTGCGTCCTCGCGTCCTGGGCGAACTTGTCCAGCACGTCCTTCCCGCTGCTCGGGTCGGGCTGGTCGGGGCCAACTCTAGCGGCCAGCGCGTGCTCCAGCGCGGCGCGCTGCAAATCCCGCCTGGTCGGGCCGAAGGAGTTGGCAGTAGTGCCGCGCTGCCGCCGAAGCAGTGTAGCTCGCCTGCCCTCCTCGATGCACTGGGCCATCACCTCGTCGCCGACCGCGGCCTTCGCCGCGCGGTACAGCTCCCCGACGCGCGACAGGTCGGCCATCCCCATGCGCCTCGCGAATGCTCGTCAGGCGCCTCCACCAGGCCCAGGGGCATCCTGGCCCTGCTCCTCGGCGGCGCCACGCGATGGGCCTCGCCCCCGATCGGCGCGCCGAAGCTGCGGCGGGCCCGCTGAGGCCACAGGGGTCCAGTCTCACCTGGTTCGCGAGCCACTTCCCGCTGAGGCCATTGGTGTCCTCCTGTCGGCACTGCGCCCGCTTGGTAGTACACCGCCTGATGTGGGACTGCTCCACCTCGAGATGGTCAGTGTTCATCGTGAGGAGTGCGAGGTGCAGAGCCAACTTCATTCGACTAGACTCGGCCTCTAGACCATTCTCTTGCATGAAATGATAACTCCAGCGGTCCAGGAGGCAAGCGGGCCTCTCCTTTAAGGCTTTTGCCAAAGTCGACTGGTCAATGGACAAGAAGAGGCTGAAAGGAGGCGCAGCATGAGCGGGTGCCATGAGCTTCTCGGTGAGCGCGCCCAGGCGGGACATGCTCTTGAAGCACTGCGTTTTCATATTATTCGCCAAGTCAGCCTCCCTCAAGATAATCCATACACCCCTGTTGAAGAACAAGATACGCAACTGTCGAAAAGCTCTACTCTCGATGTCCATTCGGGCGTGCACTAACACCGAGAAATCACGTTGAAGAAAACGTCTGTCTCGGTCTCGATCAGGGTCTTGCCGAACCGCTTCGCGAGCTGCCCGAGCATCTTCGCGCTGGTTCCACCGCGCAGAGCCCATGCACAACTCCTGACGCTGCATCCCCTGCACCACTGACAGAATCATCCGCAAGCATACTAAGTGGCTGCAGGGCGATGCGCCCTTACGGTGCAGACAATCCAACACTCGTGTTCTACGGGCTGCATTTTCTTCTGCCCAAAGATAGGCGCTTCCAGAAGACTGACCGTCGCCTCCAGCAGCAGCTCAATCGGCATTGAAAGCAACGAGTGCACAGCCGCCGCCGCCGTCACCACCTGGGATCACGCCAGCACCAATTGGGGCATTATCCGACGACGGTCTACCATTCATTATTGCACAAAAGTTCTCGTATACAAGGATCAAACAACCACCGAACAGAACCATCAACGCAACTGCACAAGGTGCTTCCTCCGCCCCCATCCATTTGCTCCTCGTGAACATCTTGGGAGGACGGTTTGAAAAAGCGTGGCAGATCCCAGCAATGGCCATCTCTTTGAGCACCTCCTTGTCGCATTCGACGCCGGGCTGCATAAAGATCACGATCTCGTCCGCCGAGGCCTTACATCCCAGTCGCACGCGGCGAGTGCTTCCAAAATAACCCCGACAATCCATTCGCGCCCGCTTGACGGGGTAAACCATTTCAAGATAAGATGCCGACGGGCCTCGACGCCGCGCAAATTGACCCCCCCCCCCCCCCCCTAACCACAATATTCTTCCTCAAGTAGAGTCCCAAGCAGGACCGAAATAATTTCAAACACCCACGTCGAATTTATCATGAACGAAATGCAATCCTCGAAAAGAAACGTTGATTGAATCCTCATGCCTTGAAGCATGCGCTGCCGACGCGGTACGGCAAGTGACCTCGTCGATGGCGCTCTGCCGAAAAGCCGTGTCCGCGTGCGCCTCTCCGCGGCCAGGTTCGAGAAATGACGATCGATCGAAACCAGTCGGGTTCCGGACTCAAAGAGAAGATCTGCTAAACCCATCGAATCGGATTCTGCCAAACACCGCAGCACCGCGCCTGGCGCATAACGCGACGTCGCCCGGAGATGGCACAACGTTCGCCCATAAAATATGATATATTTGGTGACACCACGAACCTCCTTGCTGATCAAGATGCCCCAATGACGCTGCGCTTGCAGAATCTTCGTTGGCGCCGACGTCTGCGAAGACGGGAGCAGTTTCAGGAAGGAGTCAGGCAAGGAGAACTCCGCAGTGCCGGGAGGGGCGACGAGACCCCCGGGCCGATCAACTTGGCGCACGCGGAGGGGCGTCTCGTCACAAGCCACATCGTCGATCACGCGGAGCGCCTTGGCGACTGATGACCGACAACACGATTCAACCAACATCTTACGGTAAAGACGGTCGTAAAGCCAGACCAGGCTATTCAAATGTACAAAATGCTTGTAAAAGGTCTCCAACGACGCTCCAGTTCTCTCGCGCTGCAGAGCGGCCGTGGCGAAGGCCAGCGGCCGAGAAGCAGGGTCGTACAATGGAGTCGCAACATCTGACGGCCGAGGCAAGACATCTCGAAAACGCTGCGCCCCAGGATCGGAACTGAGACCGCCGATGCGCGCCAGCAGCGGGTGGCCGGTGAGAGGCGCGGGGCGGCTGCGCAGGTCTCCAGCGACCGCAGGCGGCGCGGGCGCGGCACGAGCGCGCTGCTCCTCTGCCTCTCGCGCCTCTCGCCGCCGCCGCTTCGCCTCCCTCGCGGCGTCCTGCGCGACTCTCGCGTCGCCCCGCCTGCGCTGCAGGCCGACGGCCGCGCCGCCGATGCCCGCCGCGGGCGGCCCCTGCGCCGCCATCCGTCGCAGCGGATGGTCGAGGCTACGCGTCGTCGAGACGAACTCCGTCGTCCGCAGAACGCTGGCGACGCGAAACGCGCGCCGAGAGCACGTTTGAGCCAAAACGGCGGCGGAGGAGGGTGAGGAGGATATCAAGGGCAAGCTACTCGCCTCTGCTGCCGAAACTTGTTTTCTGCTCTCTCTCTCTCTCTCTCTCTCTCTCTCTCTCTCTCTCCCTCGCTCTCTACAGTTCGGGCAATTCTACAAGTCTCCCTCGCTCTCTCTCTCTCTCTCTCTCTCTCTCTCTCTCTCTCTCTCTCTCTCTTTCTCTCTCTTTCTCTCTCTTTCTCTCTCTTTCTCTCTCTGTCTTTTTTTTTCTCTCTCTCTCTCTCTCTCTCTCTCTCTCTCTCTCTCTCTCTCTCTCTTCTCTTCTCTCTCTCTCTCTCTCTCTCTCTCTCTCTCTCTCTCTCTCTTTCTCTCTCTCTCTCTCTCTCTCTCTCTCTCTCTCTCTCTCTCTCTCTCTCTCCCTCGCTCTCTACAGTCTCTCCCTCGTTGTGGGCGCGTAAATCCCCGCCCCGTACACTGGCGTCCTGGCCTCAGAACGCGTGAACGAAAGGCGGGGGGGTGAATGGAACGGGGTTTCCGAATGCAGGGCCAAGACAGGAGAGGGGGGCTTCTTAATGAAGGAACGTTGCAACCATAAGTAATTTTTCAAAACGCACGACCTTGCGTTGATGATTGTTTGGGGGCATGTGACAAGGTGGGCGGAGAGGATTTGTGGAGGGTGTTCTTGGAAGTCGCAGACCTACAGAACCTAGCGGGTAGCGATAATATGATGGTAGGCGTAAAGCAGCACGCTCTGGAGCCTCCGGTGGAGGGTCGCGCGCCCGTTGTCTCGGATGGTGTTGCGGTACTTCGCTACATGCCCAAGGCCGTCTATGTCAAGATCGATGACAGCGATGAGCTCTTCTTGAAGGCCGCGCCGGTGACTGCTGGCAGTGCTTCTCAGCCTGCCGGCCCTGACCTGCGCGGAGTGCTCGCGATTACCCCGCAGGCCCGCCCCTGGAAGTTCAAAGCAACGGCGGATGGCCCGGCCATCGCGGTCTCCAGGACACAGTTGACCGTGCTGCCCAAGAAGCAGGGCACTCTGCATGGCGTGCAGGGCAAGACGGCGGACCCAGGCTTCATCGTGCACTGGACGCTTCCGCCAGGACCCAAGAAACAGTCCATTTGGCTGGCCTACTACGTCAGCCTGTCGCGTCCCCAGAGCTTCGGCCAGCTCTTGAGCCACGGCTTGCCTGACCGGAGCATCATCGAGTCAGGCCCCCCAGAACAGATCGCGAAGGCCTTCGACGAATTCTTCGCAGACAAGATTGCCACGACAAAAATCGCCTGCGCGAAAGCCCGACAGGCGCTGGGCTGGCCTGCGCGAGCTTGAGGAGCCCTGAGATGCAGCCTGTTTTGTGGCAGTGCTGTTCAGCCTGGCCGTCTGCATTCGCGTGGTTCTTCTCAGCCTGCATTCGCGTGGTGCTTCTCAACCTGCACTCGTGCGCAGCCGTGGATAGTGAGATACGGTGCTCCTCAGCACGTTTCGTTTGAGGCTGAATCCATTGATAGCAGTGTCTCGTTTGGACTTACATCCATTGATAGCAGCGTCTCGTTTGGAATGAACACAAAAACGATGTGCTGTCTCGTTGATAGCAGTGCCTCCTGTGCAAAGACATCCACTATTGATAGCAGCGTCTCGTTTCCAGACGCATCCGTAGTAGTAAGTAGTAGTGTCTCGTTCGAAATTAAATCCATTGATACTCGTGTCTCGTTTGGGGCGGAAACCATTGATAGCAGCGTCTCGTTTGCACCTACACCCCTGCATAGCAGCGTCTCGTTTGGAATGAGCACAAAAAGAATGTGCTGTCTCGTTGATAGTAGTGCCTCCTTTGCAGACACGTCCACTATTGATCGCAGCGTTTCGCTTCCACTCAAATCCGAACATGAATCTAAAGAAGAATGTTTCCATATGTGCTCATACACATGGCTGTTAGGTTGCTTTGCTGGGATAATATACGCATTTTTGTATTATTATTTTTAGGGTATTTCTTATTTGTCGTCGAAAATCCCCCTGTAGGGGGACAGGCCCGACTTAAGCATAGAATCCGTCGGGGTCCCGGGGTCCCGAAGCCGGGGAAGAGCGCCCGGTTGAAAAAGCCTGCGACGCCCGGCCCTCGCGGATGGCACGACCCTCGCCGCCCGAGAGCCTGCCGGTGCCGCTCGTGCTCGAGCTGGTAGTCGAGCAGCCGCTGCTTGATGTCCTCGATGCTGTCGCCGGCCTCCTTGGCGTGCACGGCCTGCAGCGAGGCGTCGAGGAGGCGGTCGCCGTGGACAGAGTGGATCTCCTGTGGCGGGCCCGGCTTTCGCTGCCGCCGCTGCAGTCGGCCTTGACCGGACAGGACACGCGAGAGGACACGAGACCCTTCCGAGTGCCACGCTGCCGCAGGAACGTAGGAGGCATGGGTCGCGAGACACAGGGCACAAGCTCGCCATCGCTCGGACGTCCGTTCCCTGTGTTTTTGTTCAGTTTCGTGCTTGGTTTTTCCGCCAAATGATCAAGGATGCTCCTCGATGCTCCTCGCCGAAAGAAAAATGCACACGTCCGAGCGATGCCAAGCAAGGGTACCCTTGACTTGGCAGGTAGACCTGCTAATCCAGGGCGCCTGTACGGTCATGAACGGTTGCTCAGCGTGTCGCGGCGGCGGCACCCGCGACACGCTCTGCCTTGCAAGCTGATGGCGTGACGCTCCGCTCCGCGGGGCAGGGGGGGGCCAGGAAAGGAGGCGTGGCCAGCGCGTCGCGCCGAAGCGTGGTGGGCAAAAAACGGCGGTGCTGCAAGCTGAGCAGAAGTTCTGAACCGTGCATACCAGGGGCCGCTGGCCCGGGGTGGTGCCGTGCCGCGCGAAGGGCTGGCCGCACGCAACAACGCGCTGCCGTGGATCGGCGGTCGCCAGCCTACAGCGGCGGCAGCTCTCAGAGCAGGCCACCGATCCTTGGCATTCTCCCTCTCGCCATCTGGGAGCGCATTGTGCTTCACCTGAGGAGGACGCCGACTACGTATACACCAGCACCGAGTCTCGCCAGGCCCGTCCTGGGCCAGGGACCCAAACATCCCCCTATATAATCTTCTCAATCCGCTACCCCGTAAAGGTCCCGACCGCTTCCCCGTGGGTGGCTTTTCGTCCCGGATCCACTTTTGATGGTCCCCAGGCCCGATGCCGGGCCCTGGAGGCCGAAATCCTGGAAAAACCCTGGGATTGGCAAAAATCGTATCCTCGGATCTCTGGGGACGGGTGTGCACGCCCTCTTGGCCAGGCCAGGAGGGCGTGCACACGAGTCCCGTTCCCAGGGTTCGGCCTGGCCAGGGCTATCGTTGGCGTCCCCGACGCCTCGATCGCGGCGTGGATGGCGCTCCTGTGCTCCTCCCACAGGATATCTGGCCCCTTCGCGGCCGCCAGCTCGGCGACCGCGGTGACGACGCGCTCCACGTGGGCCTTGTGGTGGTCCTCCAGAAGGGAAGGGCACGATGCACATGCACCGATCCGCCAAGCTCATCCTGAGCCCAAGGACGGTGCATAGGCCGTCCTGTCTCGGCCAGGAAAGCATTTACACCGGCCTGGGTCCAGGATGGGCGTGGCCAAGGTCGGTGTGTGTGTGTGTGCACACTTCTCGTCGCCCGATCCTCGTGGCCGGTCATCTGGGTGCTCTGCAGAATCTCCTCCTGCTCCTCGAGCCGGGCGTCCTCCTGCCAGCCCTGGTAGACGCGCTGCTCGAGGCACTGGTAGGACACTTCGCCTCCGAAACTGGCCTCGCAGGCGTCTTGGAGCTGCTCCGGCTCCTCCACCTCGTGGATCTGGCTCATGACGAAGGCCTGGTAGCACACCTTGGAGGACGGGGGTAAGTCCGATAAGCATGATCCGCCTTTTTCTTCTCCTCCTCGTCCTCCTCCTCCTCCTCATCCTCCTCCTCCTCCTCCGCCTCCTCCTCCTCCTCATCATCATCATTATCATCATCAGTATCAGCATCAGCATCAGCATCATTATCATCATCAGCAGCATCATCATCCTCATCATCATCCTCATCCTCATCCTCATCATCATCATCATCATCATCATCATCATCATCATCATCATCATCATCATGATCATCATCATCATAATCGTCATCGTCATCGTCATCATCATCATCATCATCATCATCATCATCATCATCATCATCGTCATCGTCATCGTCATCGTCATCACCCTCATCAGCACCACCAACATCATCATACTCATCACCACAACCACCACCATCATCGTCATCATCATCACCATCACCATCATCATCACCATCATCATCACCATCATCATCATCGTCATTATCATCAGCATCAGCATGATCAAAAACATCTTCACCATCAACACCAGCACCGTCTGATGATGCTGCCTCATTATCATCATCATCATCATCATCATCATCATTATCATTATCATCATCATCATCATCATCATCATCATCATCATCATCATCATCATCATCATGATCATCATCATCATCATCATCATCATCATCATCATCATCAGCTTCACACCACCACCATCACCATCACCACCATCGCAATCAACATCACCATCACAATCATACTACCACTAAGTATAATCCGCCGACCCTGTCGGCGTGTGTGAGAGGCTTCTCCGTTCGAGTCGTCGTATCCGTCGTCTCCGTTCTCCCCCTCCCAGGTCCTCAAGCGCGCTATCCAAAGCGAAATTAAACGACGTCGTAGTGGAGTCGAAGGGAAGCCCCTTCCCTTTGATCCCTTCCCCGCAGGGGGAGGGAGGGAGGGGGGGGGGGGGGCCGGGGCAGATACGACGCCCGCCGGGGCGCACTTTCCTCGAGCGGGCACGCACGGGATGCACTTCCTCCTCCTCCTGGTCCTCCTCCTCCTCCTTTTCCTCCTCCTCCTCCTCCTCCTGCTCCTCTCCTCCTTCTCCTCCTCCTCCTCCTCCTCCTCCTCCTCCTCGCAGAGGCGTCCCGGGAGCGGGCCCCGAGTCAAAATACCACCCCCCTAGGGCGCATTTTCCTCGAGCGGGCACGCCCGAGATGCACTTCTTCCTCTTCCGGGAGCACGTCCCAAGTCAGAATATCACACTCCCGGGGCGCACTTTCTTCGAACGGGCACACAAAGGATGCACTTCCTCCTCCTCCTCCTCCTCCTCCTCCTCCCTTTCCTCCTCCTCCTCCTCCTCCTCCTCCTCCTCCTGCTCCTCCTCCTCCTTCTCCTCCTCCTCCTCATCATCATCATCCGCTTCCTCCCCCCACTCCTAGCCCTTTCGATCAGGGTCGGCGGCACCGGCCGTCAGGCCTCTCCAATAAGAATCAGCATCATCAACCATCAATGTATTATGTTCGCTCTTATACGCGTGCGTGCCAATCAACATGTGTTTCCCAAACCCTGGATACACGCCCTCTTCGCCTTCGACCGCGCCCCCTTTAGAGGGGATATCTTTCTTCCCTGCCACGTGTAATTGGCGCAGCCTTAAACTGAAAGGGCGCCATTGAGAGCTGCAAAGGGGCCAGGAAGGGCAGCGAGAAGCTACATCGGGGCCACGAAGGTCAGCGAAATCATCTCGCGCGCTCTTTCACCCCCGGCAAGCGGAGGTCGGCGGATTCCGAGCTACTCATTCCTAATATTCCAAGCTACCCCTGGCAATCCATATTTATGCATAGCTATTCCTACCTATTCCGACCTATTCATAGCTTGTCCTGGCTGCTCCTACCTATTCCTTGCTTTTCCTACCCATTGCTACCTCTTCCTCGCGACTCCTGCTTATTCCTAGCTATTCCTACCAACTCCGAGCTATTCCTATGTATTCCCCCCATCCCTAGCTCTCGTATCCCTACCTAGCCCTAGCTATTCCTACCCATTCCTGGCTATTCCTACCCATTCCTAGCTATTCCTACCATTCGCAATTGTTTCAGGACGCGGGCCCCCGAGGTCTCGACCCCATCCTCGGCGCGAGCGCATATGTTCGCCAGGGTAGCTGTTCGAAGCCCCGACGCCCGAGATCGACCCCCAGGGGCCGTCGAGATCGGCCTCCACGGGCCGTTCTCGGGCATCGCGGGCTTGTATCCCGTCCCTGCGGTGAGTTCTGACCAGAGCCATCAAGTGGATGCAGCCCTCGCCGTGGTTGAACGCTCGAGGGCACGGCCCTCCCGCTCCTGCTCCCCCCTGGCCTGGCTCGGCGGCACCGAGGCGGGGCCCGGCCGCGCCCGGGCGGCGGCCGCGCCCGCGTCGGTGACGCCGGGGGGCGGCCCTGGCGCGGCCGAAGGCAGAACCGGGCGGACGGCGATGGGGGCCAACCTCACGATGCCCCCGCCGCGCAGAGGACACCGTGAGGTTGGGGCGGCGGCGGGGGCCAGCCTCGCGGCCCCCCCAGGCGCGGCGGCGGGGCGCCGCGAGGCTGGGACGGCGGCGCTGGGGGCCAGCCTCACGGCACCCCCCGCCGCGCGGGAGCACCGTGAGGTTGGGGCGGCGGCGGGGGCCAGCCTGGTGGCGGCGGCTAGGGCCAGCCTCGTGGTGCCCGCCAGCGCAGCGGGGGGGCGCGACGAGGTTGGGGCGGCGGCGGGGGCCAGCCTCACGGCGCCCCTGGCGCGGCGGGGGTCGCCGCGAGGTCGGGGGCCAACCTCGCGGCGCCTTCGGGCGCGCGGGAAGTAGCGCGAGGTTGGGGCGGCGGTGGGGGCCAGCCTCGCGGTTCCCCCGGCGCGGCGTGGGGCGGCGTGGGGTCGGGGGGGCGGCGCGCAGGAGACAGGCCCACGGCGCTCCCCGCCGCCGCCCCAACCTCGCGGCGCTCTCCCCCGCGGCGGGGGGCGCCGTGAAGCTCCCCCGCCGCAGCAAGGGGGGGCGGCCTCGCGGCGCCCTCGGGCGCCCGGAATGCGCCGCGAGGTTGGGGCGGCAGCGGGGGCCTGCGCAGCAGGAGGCACCGTGGGGCTGGGGCGGCGGCGGGGGCAATTCAAGCCTCGCGGCGCCCCGCGGCGCGCGGGGGATACCGCGAGGTTGGGGCGGCGGCGGGGGCCAACCTCGCGGCCCCTCCCGCCGCGCGGCGGGGGGCACGGCGAGGTCGGGGCGGTGGCTGGGCCAGCCTTGCGGTCGCCGCTCAGAGAAGGTGCCGTGAGGTTGGGATCGCAGCGGGGGCCAGCCTCGCGGCGCTCCCTGGCCCGGCGGGCGGCGCCGCGAGGTTGGGGCGGCGGCGGGGGCCAGCCTCACGGTAGCCTCCGCTGCGCGGGGGTGCGCCGTGAGGTTGGGGCGGGGACCAGCCGCGCGGGGCCCCTCGCACCTCGGGGGGCACCGCGAAGTCGGGGCGGCGGCGGGGGGCAGTTCCACGGCGCTCCCCGGCGAGTGGGGCGCCGTGAGATTGGGGCGGCGGCGGAGACCATCCTCGCGGCACCCCGCGCCGCGCGGGGCGTGCTCTGTTGTCTGAGGTCGGGGCGGCGGTAAGGGCCAGCCACCCCCGCCGCGCGCCGCGAGGTGGGGCGGCAGCGGGGGCGAGCCTGGCGCCCCCCCCCGCCCGCGCCGCGCGGGGGGCAACGCGAGGTTGGGGCGGCAGCAGGCAGGAGCCAGCCTCGCGCACGCGCCAGCGCAGCGGGTGGCACTCTGAGGTCGGGGCGGCGGCGGGGACCGACCTCGCGGCGCGCCCCGGCGCGGCGGGGGGCCCCGCGAGGTTGGGGCGGCGGCGGTGTCGACCTCGCTCCCCGCCGGTTGGGGCGGCGGCGGTAGCCCCCGCCGCGGCGGGCGGGGCCGCGAGGTTGGGGCAGCGGCGGAGGCCGGCCTCGCAATGTCCCTGGCGCGGCGGCGCCGCCCGCCCGCCGCGCAGGGGGCGCCGCGAGGTGGGGCGGCGGCGGGGGCCGGCAGGGGCCAGCCCCGCAACTTCAATTCTTCCTGGCGCCGAGGGCCGCCGCGAGGTTGGGGCGGCGGCGAGGGCCAGCCTCGCGGGGCGCTGCGCCTCTCGGGGGCGCCGCGAGGTTGGGGCGGCGGCGGGCCCCCGCCAGCCCCGCGGTGCCCCCCGCTCCAATCGCGCGGGGCCCCGCGAGGTCGGGGCGGCGGCGGGGCCGGCCACGCGGCGCCCTCCGCCGGCTGGGGCGGCGGCGGTAGCACCCGCCGCGGCGGGCGGGGGCGCGAGGTTGGAGCAGCGGCGGAGGCCCGCCTCGCAAGGTCCCTGGCGCGACGGGGGGCCCCGCGAGGTTGGGGCGGCGGCGGGGTCGACCTCGCGGCACCCCCCGCTGGTTGGGGCGGGGCGGCGGCAGCTGCCCCCGCCGCGGCGGGCGGGGGCGCGAGGTTGGGGCAGCGGCGGAGACCGGCCTAGCAGTGTCACTGGCGCGGCGGGCGGCGGGAGCCAGCCTTGCCGCGAACCCCGCCGCGCGGGGGGCGTCGCGAGGTCGGGGCGGCGGCGGGGGCCAGCCTCGCGGCGCAGCCCCGCCGCCGCGCAGGGGGCGCCGCGAGGTGGGGCTGCGGCGAGGGCCGGCGGGGGCCAGGCCCGCAATTTAAATTATTCCTGGCGCGCTGGGGGCCGCCGCGAGGTTGGGGCGGCGGCGAGTGCCAGCCTCGCGAAGCGCCCCGCCTCTCGGGGGCGCCGCGACGAGGTCGGGGCGGCGGCGGGCACCTGCCAGCACTGCGGCGCCCCCCTCCCCCCCGCCACCACCGCCGCCACCGCGCGGTGCACCGCGAGGTTGGAGCGGCGGCAATTGTGGCGGCGGCGCCCCCCCCCCCAATGCCCACCTCCCCTCGCCGCGGTGCGCGCACGTTCTTTCGCGTCGCCGCGGCGGGCGCCTGCGCGCTGGCGGGCGGGGCCCAGCAGGGCGCTGCCGCCCGCCTCGCCCTCGGCTCGCCGCAGTGGAAGGCGAGCGACGGCAGCGCGCCAGCCCGCGGGCCTCCGCCCCCCCTCGCAGCCGAAGCCGCGGGCAGCTCCTTAGGTGGGGCGGGCGCCATCGAGCCTTGCCGCGGCGGCGCAACTCCTCGGCCTGAACGGTCTCTCCTCGGCGGATGTGGTCGCGCTCCTCCTGCCCGCGGATGGCCGCAGCGCCGCCAGTTGCGGGGTGGGCAGCGGCCCCAGAAGGCTGCAGGAACGCGAGTAGGGGGGGGGGGGGGGGGAGCGCACCAAGACGCGAGGCGGGAGTCTAGCGCCGCGCCCCCCCCGACCCACCCGCGGCGGCGCTGCGAGCGAGGGCCCCAGGCGTGGAGAGCGAAGGGCTTGACCGAGCCCGCGCCCGGCGACGCCGCAAGCCAGTGCATCCGGCATTCGCAATCCCGGAATGGGCGGACCTTGGCCCGAGCACCTGCGAGCATCGGCGGCCAAGAGGAAGTCCCCACGGCGCCAGCGCACGTCGTGGGCAAGCCAGCCAGAGCGGAACCACCGCGCGCCCTCCAGTTCAGCCGGTCTCCGCCTCCCTGGCCTGGACCCCCCCTGAGCTCGGGGGTCTCGCTTCCTGGCCTTGCCCTTGCCCTTCCGCTCGTCGCGGCGGGCCTCCCAGAAGCGCCTGGGGTCGCTCCTTGGGGCGACGCCCTTGCCTCTCGAGTCCGTGTCGTTGCCCTTGCTTGTGCCGCGATCGTCGCCCTTGCCCTTGCCCTTGACCTTCTTGTCTTCGGAGGCTTCCTTGGGCCCTGGCGGAGGGTGGCCTGGGCCCCGAGGGCGGTCGGAGTAGCGGGCCGCGGGTTCGCGCCCCCGCGCGCGTCCGCGGCCGCCCCCGGTCGAAGGCGACGGCGCCCTCGCGCCCCTCTTCCGCGGGGCAGCCAGGGTTGAAGCGGGCCCGCGCGTCCTCGTCGTCGGCGAAGTGGACCCTCGCCGATGGGCCGCGCCTCGCAGTGCCCCCCAGACTGTCTGCTTCGACTTCGCCCGCTCCGCGAAGGGTGGCCGGGCTGCGGGCTCGCGATCCACGGCCGCGGTCGCCCCGGCCCTTCCCCGCAGCGTCGATCGGCGCTGGCCTCGGCGGCCGCTCTGGGGGCCCAGCAGCCGCTGAGTGCGCCTGGCGGTGATTGGCTCCTCCCTTCGCCGCCTGCTGCGCGATCCCCCTTGCCCGCACCTCGCACTCCTCGCCCCGGCGCAGTTCGTCGCACTCGCAGTCCTCCATGACCGAGGCTCGGCCACCAAGGGCCGCGCTCAAATGGCGCGCCGCCTTCCAGCCACCATCGTCGCGGGCCTGCTCGATGGCTTCGCGCTGCCGGATCAGCGCGTCGGTCGCGCGAGCCGCGTCGCCAGCAGACGCCGCCCCCCTCATCTCTGGGTCGCTCCGAGGCGAGACGGCGCCCTTCGTGCTCGGGGGAAACGCGCTGGTCAAGCACGTGCACGCGATGGGCCGCGAGTCGTTTCCAGACTCGATCCCGCGCTTCCCCATGCGCATAGCCATCTTGCGGAGAGCGCGCTCGGCGATGTCGCCCGGCCTCTTCCCCAACCGACGCTCGGCACGGTCGCGCGGAGAGGGTCGGGCGGGCGGGGCCCGACCGCGGGCGGCCACCTGGCGAACTGCCGTAAGACGGGCTCGCACCACTGCTACTGATCCCCCTTCTGTCCTTCTTTCTTGACTTCTCGGAGCGAGTCGCCGCGACGACTTCTCGCCGGCCCGCCGGCCCTCGCGCCCCCGAATCCGCTCGGCCAGCTTCGAGTGGGGGCCCCCCGAGGGCGAACGGCGATGGCGGCCGCCTCCTCCTCCCTTGCTCTTCCGAGGAGTCGGTGAAAGGCTGTCCTCGTCAGTCTCCTCCTCGCGCGCGGCCGCAGGCGGACGCGTTCCTGATCCGAGCCGCTCTACTGCCCACCGCGCCGTGGGAAACACCTCGGCGACCCTTTCAGGCGGGATCGGACGGACCTTGATGAGTCCGTTCAAGTGATTGTGAAGAATGGAT
Source organism: Prorocentrum cordatum (assembly GCA_963575745.1). Taxonomy (NCBI): domain Eukaryota; class Dinophyceae; order Prorocentrales; family Prorocentraceae; genus Prorocentrum; species Prorocentrum cordatum. The sequence continues at coordinate 405,515 of CAUYUJ010000004.1, read as the reverse complement.
GCGGCAGCAGGGACAGTGAGAGAGGTACCTGGCGGGCAGCGTGCGCCCGCGCCCTCGGCTGCAGCTCCCCGCGCGCGCCCGAAGCCTGGCGCCGCGCGGCGCAGCCTCGCGCGGGCCCTGGGGCGGTCCTGGAACTCTCGGCCTCGTTTTAAATCGGGCGCGTCCCCCAACAGGGTGATTTTCGACGACAAATTGAAAATATCCAAACAATGCCCCAAAAAGGTCGGACAATACTCAAAAAATAGTCCCCATACTATGTTTGGATTATTTTTCTATTATGTTTGGGGTATTTATTCTGTTGTTCGTCGAAGATCCCCGTGTAAGGGGACAGGCCCGACTGAAGCCTCGCTCTCCTGGAGCGGGCGCACGGGCGCTGGCTCCGCCCGGGGACCGCCACCGACAGCGCCAGCATCACGCTGAAGCGTACGCTTGGGTGTGGGCTCGAGCCTGCGGCCACCCGCTCCGCGGCCAGCACTCGAGCGGCCTCGGCGGCTGCGCTGCCGCGACGGGCTGGCAGCGCCAGCCCCTCGACCTCGCCCGCGCCCGCGGCCGCCACGGCCACGGCTGCGCCCGCGGCGCGGCGCGGCGGCAGGGCGCGCTCGCACCGCGGCCGGCATCCTCGCCGAGGATCCTGCCATCCGCGTTCGCTCCTCGAGCGCGGGGCCGCCGCGGCCCTCACCCCGCGGGGCAGGCCCTCGGCGCTCCGCCCGCGGGCGGGCCCTCGATGGCCCGCGCGACGCGTGCGGCAGCGCGCGCACGGGGGCCCCGGTGCATCTGCTTGTCCCCAGAAGGCTGCAGGGATGCGTGAAGGAGGCAGGGCGCGTGCACTAAGACACGAGGCGAAAGTCTCCCAGCATCCACACCCGCATCCGCATCATCGCCATCATCATCAGCCGCACCATCAGCATCACCATCACCATCACCATCACCATCAGCATCAGCATCAGCATCAGCATCAGCATCACCAAAATTATCATCAGCATCATCGCCACCATCATCACCAACAACAGCAACACACTCAGCAACATCAACATCATCATCACCACCACCACCAACAACATCATCATCATCATCATCATCATCATCATCATCATCATCATCATCATCATCATCATCATCATCATCATCATCATCATCATCACCATAGTCATCATCATCATCATCATCATCATCATCATCATCCTCAATATCATCAGCATCATGATCATCCGTTTCCTCCTTCTCCGCCTCATCGTCCTCCACAGGGCTCTCATCCATCCAATCCCTCTCCCTGAGGAGGAAGAAGGGGTTGCAGGGGAGGGAGGAGGGACGAGGAATCAAAGGACTAGAAGAAGGGAAAGGAGGGGCACGAGAAGCAGGAACACAAATAGAGGGCGAGGACGACGAGGAGGGGGTCGCTGTATGGGGTACGAGTCAGCCTCTCTGCCACCGTGGGACGGGCGCCCTCCGCCGCTGTCGACGGAGGCTGAGCCCAGGGGCGCGCCTGGAGAACAGAGATGAGCCCCATAAGCAGGATCACCACCTGATGAGGCGAAAGGGGCGAGTGGGAGCAGGAGGGGGGGACACATGAAGATGAGAAGAGTGATGAGCAGCAGAAGTAAGAGAAGGATCAGGACGAGAATGAGGATGAGGAGCATGATGAGGAAGAAGATGACGAATCTGTTTTTGGGACTCCGCCTAGGATCACTCAAGGACGCCCCCGGGCCATGAAAAAATCGATGAAGAGCAGCAGCAGCAGCAGAGGCAGGAGGAGTAAGAGGAGCAAGAGAAAGAGAACGTGACTGTTTTTGCCGTCGGGGGTAGCGCGTGTTACCCTGGGGGCGGGAGGGGGGCGCGGTCAAACAAATAACGACAACGGAGGCCGCGGCGTGCACCCGCCAGGGTGGGTTCGCGCCACCAGCACATCAATCGCCTGTGTGCACCAGCCCCTGTGTACACGACACTGCCCAGTGCTTGCGTGCAACACAGCGCCGCCTGTGTACAACACAGTGTCGCCGTACACCACAGCAGTCGCGTGCACCACAGCACCACGTCGCCTGTGCGCGCCACAGTGCCTGTGTACACTGCAGCAGCCGCGTGCGCAACAGTGCCTGTGTACACCACAGTGCCTGCGTGCACCAAAATGCTTGTGCACACCACAGTGCCTCCGTGCACCAGAACGTCTGCGTGCACACCACAACGCCAAACGTGCCAGCGGGCACATTAGTAGCTTGCGAGCACCAAGTTGCGCTTGTGAGCCCCAGTGCGCCAGGGGCGACCGCATGGCGGAATGGCGCAAGCCTCGTACTTGAATGCCCTGCTGGCCGAAAACCCTGGGACAAATAAGCCGCGCGTCACCACGCACCCGCTAGCCCACCTGGACAACATGGCATGCATATTCTTTGGACACGGGATGGCAGGCCCGCCCCCTGTGGGGCCACGAGGCTGTGAATATGCTGATATCTTGCTCCCTCCCCCTTCCCACCTCCTACTTCCCCTCCGCATCCTCCTCCTCCTCCTCCTCCTCCTCCACCTCCTCATCGTCCTGCCCCTGCGCCTCTGATATCCTTCTGCTGCACCGTAACGCCTGCATACACCACAATGCCTGTGTACACCACAGCAGCCGTGTGCACCACAGCGCCTGTGTACACCACAGCGCCTGCGTGCATTACAACGCCTGCTGTGAACACCGCAATGCCTGTGGACACCACAGCAGTCATGTGCACCGCAACGCACGCGTACGCCACAATGCATCCGTGCACCACAGCGCCCGTGTACAATGCACTCGCCCTGCGTGCACGTCGATGCCTTTACTCCTTATACTGTCCTGTGGAAGCTGCAAAGGCTCACGCTTGTGGCCGGTTTCCAAAAGTTAATGTTACGGAGGGGGGTCTGGGAAGGCAACACGTGCTACCCCTGGGGGCCTTTACAGAACAGTCACAACGTAGGTACGCAAGTCAATCGGCAAGCGGCGGGTTTAGTGACCAGCCATTACCTGGCTGCAGCGTGCCTTTCTGGCTGCAGCATGCCATCTCGCTAACGCGGGCTGGAGCTCTACACGGGCCCCTCCGCAATTATTGGAGCAAGAGGAGGGGCAGGAGGAGGGAATGGATGAGGATGAGGATGAGGATGAGGATGAGGATGAGGATGAGGATGAGGATGGTGATGATGATGATGATGATGATGATGATGATGATGATGATGATCATGATCATGATGATGATGATGATGATGATGATGATGATGATGATGGTGATGGTGATAACGATGATGCTGATGATGGTGATGATGATGATGATGCTGCTGATGCTGATGATGATGATGCTGCTGATGCTGATGATGATGTTGCTGCTACTGATGATGATGATGAGGAGGAAGGAGAACGAGGAGGAGAAGAAGGAGGAAGACAAGGAGGAGGAGGAGGAGGAGGAGGAGGAGGACGACGAGCAGGAGGAGAAGGATGAGGAGCAGGAGGAGGAGGAGGATGAGGAGGAGGAGGGGACGGTTCGGGGAATGGGGAGAGGAGGAGGGGGAGGAGGAGACGAGAAGAGAAGGAGGAGGAGGAGGAAGAGGAGGAGGAGGAGGAGGGAGGAGGAAGAGCAGGAGGAGAAGCAGGAGGAGGAGGAGGAGGAGGAGGAGGAGGAGGAGGAGGAGGAGAGGAGGAGAGAGCAGGAGAGAGCAGGAGAGAGAGGAGGAGCAGGAGGAGGAGGAGGAGAGGAGGAGGAGGAGGAGGAGGAAGAGGAGGAGGAGGAGGAGGAGGAGGAGGAGGAGGAGAGGAGAGGAGGAGAGGACATTTCGATGAGGAGGAGGAGGAGGAGCAGCAGCAGCAGCAGCAGCAGCAGAAGCAGCAGCAGCAGGAAAAGACGGAGGATGGGACGGAGGAGTTGCAGGCGCGTGAGCGGCCCCCTACGGGGACTGGGCGGCGACAGCCCTCGCCGCCGCGCCGTGCCCAGCCAGCGCCGCCCACTGCGCCGCAGCTGTGGCCTCCCCTTGACCGCCCCCTGCTCAGCCGCTGTCCGCGCCCCACCCTGGAGCCAAGAAGGCGGCCGCCGGACAAGGCAGAGGCAAGACGAAGCCAGGACCGTGACGGAATCAGACTGGAATACATCGGGTATCTCTGGCTGAGGCGCGCTTGCCGACGTGGCGTGCAGCGGCCCCGCGGGAGCGGCGCGAGATGCGGTTGGAGCCCAGCAGGCCGCGTGGCGCCAAGTCAGGAACTGTGCGCAGGTGTGCAGCGGCCGGCCACGCAGCGGGAGCAGGTGCAGGGCGCGGAACTCCAAGCGATCGGGCTCAGCAGCACGCGCAATTGCTGGTGCGCACAGGTGGGCACGCGTTGCTTTTCGCACCAGGACGCGCTTACATCGGGCATCATGGACGGCGTCCTGACCGCGGAAGGCGCGATCGAGGCAAGGTGTTCGCCGGGATCTTCGGGTGCATCGGGCGCCGCGGCCGTTCCAGAGCGCTCCAGGACGCGCCGTGCGCGTTCCAGAACGCTCTGCATCGATTTATCCTGGTCCTGGCCCCGCCCGACGAGGGGGTCCGAGAACCACCCTCGTTGGTGCAGCTTCGGTGCTGCAGGCCGAGCGGTGGCCGAGCGTGGGCAGCCTGCGCCAGCCTGACAAGGCCGCCAGTGTGCCAAAAAAGACGTTCGAAAACCTTTCGGCCACGAGTGCGCCAGCCGTGCTGTCCAGAGATTCCCACTGCCCACTAGCCTCTGAGGGAATGGGGAAATCCCCAAATTGCAAGAACCTCAGAAAACCTATCCTCGTCCTCCCTTCCCCCCCTCCTTGACCGAAAAGAGAGCGCCCCCAGGCCTCCCTGCCTGACGTCCATGCACACCCACCCCCCAGGCTGCCACCGGGGTCTTCTGGCCCCAGCGCTGATCCGAATTCTTGGAAACGAAAGAGACCATGTTGGCCATGGTCCTGCGGTAGGGAGGCTGCGGAGGAAAATGAAGATGAAGAGGAGGAAGTTTCGGATGGACGGGGAGACGTGTGAAGGAATGTGAGAAACTAGAACTTCCAAGCAGGAATCAACATAGTGCTTCGGCCGAGTTGAAGCTAAACCGTGGTTACTTTGAGAAGCAAGGATCTCGAACAACGGCTTCGGAGCTGATGGGGGGCATGAAGTCTTCGAACCGTGTGTTGGACATGAAAGGTGCCATAAAAAACACGTCAAGTCGGAGCCTCGCTTCCGCAGGGGACGACAGCACAAAAAGGAAACACAACAACGGCTTCCGGTGTGGAGGTTCCACCAGCGGCATCCGTTCGCGCCTCAATTCAAACAACATTTCTGGTGCCCCCCGCGGGACAGATGGCCGATGTCGCCAGAGTGCTCCTCCGCCCTTTCCCTCGTCGCTTCCCGCTCCTCCCAGGTAGAAGAAGAGGATTAGATCGAATCCACCAACTGTTCAACTCTGTCAGCGTGCGTGAGGGTATTGTATGTTCGATTCGTCGTCTCCGTCAGCCGTCGCCTCCGTCGCCCCCTTTCTTTGCGCCCTTCTCCGCAAGCTTGTCAGCGAAAGCAAAATTTGGCAATGTCGCAACCGAGTCGAAGGGGCACCCCTTCTCTTTGACCCCTCCCCCGCTGGCGGGCGGACGTTGTGTATGGGGTTAGAGCACAAAGGTACAGAACCCCTGATCCGCTGGTAGAGGAAAGGAGGGCAAGATGGATATCTTTTCCTCCTGCACGATCAAAGGTCTGATCGATCTAGTCCAATAGCTGAGCCCAAACGGCCAGGCGCTGGAGAGGTGAGGATAAGGAGTATATATGAGGGTATTATACGGGTTCTATTCACGCCCCCCGTCCCGAATCCCGTCCGCGAGGGCAGGACTCGGGAACAGGAGAAAAGAACCCGTCACCCTTTTACTCCTCGAATCCTCGGGTCTGCAGGGCAGCTGAGCTTGAAATCTGCATCGCTTAAGCTGCGCCCCAATCGCGACAGCGGTGTGCAAAAGCAAACGCAGCACAAGGCTGTCACGAATAGGCAAGAAAAGGTAAGAAGGAACACCCAGGGCCCCTGTTTCTTCGCCAAGCATACTTTGGTGCCCCCTCGGCGCGCCCCCAAAAAAAACGCTTCGGCACTCGAGGGCGGAGAAGAATGAGACACGGGTGGGCGGAGCAAGAGGATCGGATCAAATTAAAGCAACATCAAAAGCTGCCGCGCCTGAGCGCGGCAGGTGTTGCCACCGGCTCTCCAGCGAGAGCTGGGCATCATATCATTCTCAACGCAATGTAATGCAAAAACAAAAAAAAACGCATTATGAAGTCGTGTTGATGAACACGATCGCGTTAAGAAGCACGTCTAAATCTCACAGCAAAAAGTGCATGGCCATGCGTAAAGACGTGTTGACAAACACGAAAAGCTGCGTAAACAAATTCTGCAATTTGTTACTCCCCATCGGCGTTGTCCCTGAGGAGGCTGCCTTGGGTTTCACATGTATAAGTATGGCCACTTTTCTTGAATAGTGAAGTGGCCTAAGATTATATTGTTATTCACCGCTCGAGGCGAACTTGCATAAATATGAAGTTCATGCCAATCGAGCGGTGGGCCTTGCGGCCGACTAGACTACGTGTTGCCTCTCGCGTAGAATCTCTGGCCCCACGCCCTGCGGCCATCCTCCGCGACGCAGCTCGTCGCGAAAGTCTCCCAGGGCGCCCTGGGGGCCCAGTGGCGAAACCTATCGTTGTGCAGCAAGTCGCGGACGTACACGAACTCATCATTGTTGTCCGCGATGTATATCCAGCATTTGGCATAGTAGCCCCAGCATCTGGGGCCCCACTGGCTCCCCTCTAGGTTCTTGCGCCACCGCGTCGCGTAGTCCTCTGTCCTGCGCGCCCTCTTGGCACGAGGGGGCGTTGTTGGTCTGCGGCTGGCATCGCTGCTCTGCCGCTGCGCGGCGGCACCGCGCGGCCCAGCGGGCGTGTCATCCTGCGCGCCAGAGGCGCGGGATCCAGCAGCGTCGCCAGGAGCAGGGCGCGGCGGCGGCGGGCGCCGCGGCTGCCGCGGCTCCATGGCGCCATGTGAATGTGAAGAGTGTGTATCAGGATCGATCGGATCGGCTCTAATCCCTGAACGCACCCCCCTTTGATTTGCAGAACCCACGGCAAGTTCGATGGAGGCTAGTGCGGCAAGCTTCCGCTGCGCGACTTTCTCGCAAGTGCCATCCCCGCGGGGAAGGGCAATTGTGATAAGTCCACGCTCTTGCCTAGTGCCTCTATCGAGTCTACCTGCGTTCAACCACCACTTCCTCCGACCAGCAAAGCCCTGCCTGACGCTGTGATCGTGAATATCACGAGCATCACGCATGTCTTCGACGGTGAAGGCCTTTTTGCCAGTCTCAGCGCGAGCGGCTGTCATTTGGCGGTGGAACCGCACATCGCTCAGGAAACGCTGAACGAGATTGGCGAAGGGGTGGCATAGAGGTCTGTCGTCCTCAGTCTCACCCATCAGCCTGCACATGTGTGCAGGAGGGGAGCCTGCGTCGACCCACTTCTGATACCTCTCCGCAGCTTTCTTCGCGAATCTCCTCAAGGTATCCTTTTCCTGACCAGCTATGGAGCGCTTGCCCATCATCTGGACATGCGCTCCATCTGTCATATACCTTGTGATGTCGTCCCGGGAGAGGGTCGTCTTGATCCAGTGGGTCAACTTCTGGAGGTATGCAAGGTCGCTCTCGGCGGCGCCACCTTTGCCGGTAGCACCTACAGCGACAGTGTACTGCCAGCAGATGTCACAAATTGTACCGTCACCTGTGACGATTCCGAGAGATAGAAGACAATCGCAAGTCCGACATCGCGCTATATCATGCTGGATCTCTTCAGGGGCCCCAGAGATCGCAAGGTGCTCGCGAGATCCCCAGCGGGTGTCAAGGCCGCTGGCGAGAACACGGCCCACTTGGTCCATGGCATAACGATTGATCTCAGCGGTCGGGCGTGAGGCGATCGATCGGCCGGCCCCCTCGATCTCGATCCTAGACAGTCTTTCCCCCGGTAGTCCTGCGTACCCGGAGGTGTCTGTGTCCGCAATATCAGTAGCACCATGGTGTATGTTGTCCGTACGGATGCGGGTAGCCTCTGCCTGCAAGATGGCCTCATTGTCGCCCGCCTTGCGGTCAATCTTCTTTTTATCGGCTATGATCTGTACCATGGTTTCTTGGTCAGGTGCTGCGGAAGCAACGCTGCCTGGGTCCCTGGGGATATCCTGCTCGGCGCCTGGGTCGTCCTGGTCAGGCGCGGCAGGTGTCTCCACCGGCTCCCTCCATGCGGGGAAGCCTGGGTTGCCGTGTGTCTGGATGCAATTTGCGAAGAGATCACGCAACGTATTGAGGGCAGGCTGGTTCTGATAGATAGCACCATTTGTGAAATCACGTAGCTCCTTGATGCTGTCCAACAATATGATTTGGTACACTTTGGAATTCCAATGGAAGATGCCTGTGGTCGACTCCTCGATGACTCCCGGACCCAGGTAGTGTACCATCTTTTTAAAGAAACAATTTGCACTGCAAATCGGTTTGTCGCGTGCCCATTTGTGGGTACGATTGTAATCCATTTGGTATACGTCAGTTTTTGGTCAAAATTGTATCTCAAATCGTAAGTATGACTCTACCTTGTCCACCGCGATGTTGGTCCTGCCAGTGTGTACTTCAATAATTTGCTTTACCTTTATCATTGGTGAGTCCACCAACATCTCCGACGTCCAGCGGTATATGCGGTGGTCGTAGGATTGCAAGATCCATATTGTACCATCCTCTGGCTCATAGTCGGGGTGGTTGAGGAAATCCTCTGGCGGGTCCATAATATGATCAATGATGCTCGAGCCGATGTCCTCATCAGCGTGAATTTCTGCCGACCAATCCGCCTTCATGGTATCATTGGCTGCTTTCTCCTCATCTGTGAGTGGTATAGTCGATATATCCACAATGACAATTACCAGAGGCTCTTTGGATTGGCCTGCCTCTTGTCGGGATCCCTCGTCGTCTGCTGTGGGAGCCTCGGCAGGTATTGCCACCAGCTCGTCGGGATCGGGTGTCCGAGGAGCGGGGCGTCTGGTCGGCGCACGTGGGATACGTGGTTTGTAAATGCTCGGCATTCCAAGATATGGTAGATCACGTGATTCTTTATACTTATAGATCTGGTCGCTGCATGAAGAGGGGCCCTCAAGTGCAACATTCATGTGGCTCGAGTCGATGCCGGCACGTACTGGCAAAGCGAAGACAACGCCCATGAGGGGCATGTTTTTGTCGCAGTACCATATGTTTACCCATCGTAAACCGTAGTTGAGAATAGGTATTTGTACCGCAAAGAATTTCTCGGAGACTCCGACATAGATGATTGGTCCATAAATATGGCCCTTGTTCATGCGCACCTTCGCATTGTAGTCGCCCTTGGGGAAGTCATTGTCATAGTGGTAGCAATTGGTAGAGCCACAATTTTTGACGATAACGAAGTCCCCCATGCAAACATCATTGAAGATAGGCCTTCGACCCCAATCTTTCTGTGTAATATTTGATGTGATGGGTCGCAGGGCCTCTCTGCAATGTGGTATAGCTATCAACCATTATTTATCCTGTGTGTTGTGCCCACAACTGTTGACTATAGCACGGACCATCGTCTCATCTAAAGCGTCGGCGTCAGATGTGTGGCCAGCGGGGGTCGCCCCCAGCTGAGGGGCGATTGGCCGCTGGGCCGATGATGCTGAGGCGGACTGTGTCTGTGTCTGCTGAGCCGTGTCGTAGGCCACGCCAGTTGGGGCAATCCCAGGAGGGTCATCGATTGTGTCTGTCCCAGGAGGAACAGCGCAAATCTCGTATTTGCTCAATGGTTGTCTCGCAGCCAGTGGCGGGTGAACCCAAGTAGTGCCCTCTGGCCATATCTGCCTGCCATGCTCACTGCGTGGTGTGAGACGGCGAATGGCGATTACTGCGGCGGCTGGGACCACGTCCTCAGTCATAGTAGCACCTTGTGCTCCCTCCCAGCCAAAATCTGCATCCAGCCTTTGTGGCAATCTCCATGTTGATTACCAGCTCTACCTCGTTCTTGTAGTGCTTGAACTTGTACGATTGTACCGAGATGTGAGGATTCTTTTGAGCGTTGTCTACGTAGGTGCTGGAACTGAAGAATGCCTCCGCGCGTGGTGATCCTCGGAAGTGTTTGTCTCTCTGAGAAGACGGATCAATACAGCCTGGAATACTCCCTGACTTGAGGATGCTTCGCCAGGCACGAAGTGTCGTGCCGTGGTGGAGGTACTTCACGTCTGTCCATTGTAAGCTCTCCCAGCCCATATTCCACGGTTTGGAGAGTGGATTGACGCAACTGAGACCTCCGACGCATTTGATAGCGATAACGCTGTTCCAGTCGAAGCAGCTGGGATCGCCCGCGTCGGGGACTGGTTTGGCATATATCTCGAGCCGGTTCTTCTGCGGGTCAATGTGCTTCTGGAATGCACGAATGACGAAGATCGGGTAGTAATTAGTCCAGTCCGTATATCCGTCTGGCTCACCGTCCTTTTTGAAGTGTGCCATGGCCGCCTCGGTGGATGGTCCATTGTGGAGTGCGCGCTCTTGAAACTTCCACTGGACCATATCCTGAAATTATTTCCAGTTGCTGGGCATCTTCCAAGTGTGCTGATTAATATGGAACTTTTTGTAGTGGATCTCATGACGTAGCATCGTCGTGATGTCTTTGCTCATCCAAACAGGGTCGCCAAGCCATTCCTCGATCAGCTCAGGTCCGTAGCGCACCCCGTCGCACGGCGGGAGCGATATCCACTTCCACTCTGGGAAGCAACCAGATTGAACGATGTCAGGCGCATGGGCGATCACACAATCGTCGTATGACAATTGGCTCGTCCATTCATCGCCCTGCAAGCAAGCTATGCCATTGGTCGCGGACGTGCCCCGCAACGGTGGAGGGACGTATGGATGATCATCCGCGTGACCTGCTTGAAGCTTGTACTCACGAGGAGCGCACGCATTGTCCAATGTCGGGATCTGGCTGGTGTCCTCATGTAAGGAACGCTCGCAACAGTCTTGCCGCGACAGTATGTATACCGTATCCGATTGCTGATCGGGAGAAGGTCCGTCGTCGGCAGGAGTTGCCTCCAGCTCCGCCGCCTCCACGTCAGTGTCGTCATCGGGGATCGGGACTGACGCGGCTGTCGGTAGCGGGTCTGGTGGCGATGGGTCGGCTGGCGTGCCAATCGGAAGCGGGCCAGGCGGCAGCGGCTCTGGTAGTGGGATCGGCTGCGGGCCTGGCGGCAGTGCATCAGGCAGTGGGCCTGGCGGCAGTGGCTGCCCGTCCTCGGTCTGCTGATCTGTCCCAGCTGCCGCGCGCCAGACGGTAGATGGAACGTCTGCCTCGAGTCCCAATGCAAGCCGATCCAAGGCGTTCTGTGTAAAGAAACCTTTGCATGCTGTAATGGTGTCTTGGTTGTCAATACGAGGACCAATAGGATGAGAGTTCAATCTGTTGCGTTCTGCAATGATGCGTGATTTGGTCGATTCGCCATCGCCGTCCAAGTCATCTGGTGCAGGAACTGCTCGTACACGACCCAGGCAACAGCGTGTGCACCCTGAATTTCTTTCACGATTTTGGGGTGAAAGAGCTCTCTCTTTTCAGGTGATTCCCAAGATGCCCACGCCCCGGGGTAGTCGTTGATCAGAAGGAGAAGATGGTTGAACAACTCGTCGCATGCATGGCCGAATGGATCGTTAGCAGGAATAGCCTTTGTAGGATCGCTAAGATCTGGTGCTGGTGGCTCTTTTGCGAGTCCAGGGATGGTCATGCATGGATCGCTTGTTGCCAACGGCATTGATTTCGGCAAAGTACCGCTGGCGCGAGATGCCATCCAGGCACAGTGAGCAATTTCTCCTGCAGTCTGAGTCATCAGCGTCGTGAGGCTGAGATTCCTCTTCCACTCGTTGGTCATCTTCTCACGAATTTGAAGAGCCTCCACAATCTCTGCGGCCTGGGTGTAGGCCTGTGTGTCCGTGACCGGAATCAGGATAGGAGGTCGGAATGGATAAAGCTGCGATGGTAATGGCTGGATCAATGCACAGAAATTGCGGTAGCATACTGCATCACAAAACTGAGTCGGGATCGTCGCCAGATTGTGATTATTCTGTTTTGAATGCCAAGCCTGAGGCGCGACTCTGTCGCACGCATCAATCCAGTGGTCTGAGGGAAGAACTGTGACACCACGCGATTGCATCGTCTTGATCAGGTCGCCCGTGTGGTAGTCGAAATTTGGGTGTACGCCCCATTGTGCCGCTTTGCCTGGCCCCATGACGGTGGGGCAACGAAAGTACGGCATCACGCCAATAAAGCGTGACAAATCCACTTGCACATGTACTGGCATAAGCGTCGGGACGCCACCCTGGCGTTCCATCTTGATGAGCTCGCGCACGGAAGTACGGGCGCGATCCTGATGGCCACGTGTGTCCAACATGGTCTGACCATGATTAGCACACGCAATGTCGTTTGCGCTCCATGCCACCAGGGGCGTCGAGGCCTCTGCAGTAGTGTCTTTGTTTCACAAATGCAAGAAATTCTTTAGCCCGATATTCCCATATAAGCTCATTTAATATACGCCACTCTTTCATATAAGCATTGTCGTTCATCAGCGTTAAACCCCTGGCCTTGCGGATCATGAGGATCATGTTGCGCTGCTCGAGTGTTGACTCAGACTGGTTTGCGAGGATAGCTGCGATACGGTTCTCCTGTGCCTGCGTACGCTGCTCACGGAGCTGTGCCATACCACAGCGGGTGTCGCCACCAGCCCCTGGCAATAGAATGCAGTCCTGGCCAATCGCCGCGTCGTTCTGTTTGAACCATTCTTTGTAATTGCCAAAAGAGAATGCCCACATCATAATGTTGTCGCGGATGACGGTCGACAAATGCTCGAGGGTGGCGCCGCCGATGCATTCTGCACGGTTGAGGCACGGCAAAAATAGAGGTACGAGGCCAACATTTGATGCCTTAGCAAGAGCATCTCGCTTCTGTGAGCTGTTGAGCTCGTCGACGCCGTGGCTGGGGTACTTCTCATGCGCGGCGGTCTTGGACCCTTTCCTGGGATGCATGATCCACGTGGAGTCCGTGCGCAGGTTTGTCCATTTGTATGCGTGACCTGACGGTCCAAAGGCATGGTGAAGAAGGAGTCCCAGGTCCTCCTGTACGAGTGCAAGCCACCCGTTGTCTGAAAGAAGGGTAGAAACCAATCGACCACCGCAAAACGCGCTGCATTTTGATTGTGCGAGCTCTAGCGGATCAACAGCAGCACCAGGAATAAGACAAGGGTCCTCCTTGGTAGGCGTTTCTCCGGGGAGCACAAAGCCCTCCTCGTATGGCTGCCAATGATTCTCGTCATGCTCTGGGAGGATTGTCCAGCGGTCTAGGTGATCGGATGGTGTTGCCACCGTCTTGGGGCCTGATCCGATGCCTCCAAATCCTCCGCGTGCGGTCAACCACGTACTGAGCTTGCGGCGGAATGTGTTTGTCTGGTGTATATCGGAAAACGCCCTCACGTCGGTGACGAGGTTATCCTCGACAACGTGGTCGAGGTGTCCCGCAGTATCCGATGTCCTGGCCATGCCAGGTGGGCGCGCGGGTAGTTTGATCGCAGCGCGATCAAGTTTTGGTGCGTAGCTGGGAGTCGTCAATCCATTACTGTACACATCGTGAGGCGCACAAAGCCCATCTTTGTACACGTAGTTTGTATCCTGAACGCTGTCCTCAGCATATTGCCCAAGAAATGCACTGCCCACTTTTGACCAATCGTTGTGCATCATCATCCACTCCGCCTTTAATACCACCGTCGTAAGCTCCATTGGTGGACACTTGCGGTGTGAGTTTGGAATCACAGCATGCAAGTGACCATGTAAGCCATGAACGTTTTCTTGTACAGAAGAATTACGCGTGAAGAGGCTGGAGATCATGCACATGGCTTTCATGAATGGCATCCACGGCGTGGCCGTAGTCGCACTGTACTCGTAGCTGGCGTCGCCGCCGACTCCTCCATCAACTTTGCCGATCCAACTCGTCACGTCGGCGGACGCGGAGCGGGTAACCTCGACAATGGTGGATTCGTCGGGCACACGTAGATCATACTCTGCACTTCGATCAAAGCGCAGATGATGTACGTAAGTGAAGCCATCCTCGGGACCGCGAGGACGACCCGTCTGAGCGTGGTACGTGAAGCCCACGCGGTCGTCGTCCTTGGCGTTCGGGTCGTAAGTGGCGTCGTAGGCGATGGCCCAACCGTCAAGGTGGAGCGGCGATGCCTGGTCCATCTCGAGGATGGGGGGATCGGGGTTAGAACCGATCTCACTTGATTGCGTCTCGCACACAGCGAGCAAGAAGATGCTGGTGAGCTTCGCCGCTCGAGTGGTAAAACAGCTGCGGCGGAACCGGATGATAAGTGTCCTAGACCTCTCTGTATCATGCGGTGGTGAGGGAGGATGACGGTGGTGTCTACCGTGCGGTGAACGTGCCCTCGATCGAGGTGTGCGCGAATCGGTAGCCGCAGCAGGAACACCGATATGGTACATGCATGCACATACGCCCTCGTGATTGGCTTGTCCAACACACAGGAATCCGCATTCTGATCCTACCTCGCCCCATTTTTCTTTGTCGGTGAGTAATATTTTACATATGAACGGGCTCGAGCCCAGGGTTCTCTTCTAGTTTGTTTACCCCCCGGTTTCGACGGGAAGAGGGCCGGCGAAATTATTCTGCGGTAAATTACGTGCGGGAAGAGGGCCGGCGGAATTATTTTTGAGGATGTCCCTAGCGAAACGCTTGTTTTTCAGAATGTGTTGAGGATGTCTCGAGCGAAATGCTGGTTTTTGCAGTGTTGGGGACGTCTCGAGCGAAACGCTTGGTCTCAGAGTTTGTTGAGGATGTCTCGAGCGAAACGCTGGTTTTGCCGAGCCGACCGCGACGCGGAAAAGCGCCCCTCGCGCAGGAATTATGAGGATGTCTCGCGCGTGCTGCGCCCCGCGCGCAGGAATTTAGATTTCTTAGGATTTTGACAGGATGTCTCGAGCGAAACGCTTGTTTTTTTCCCGGAAAGGGCGCCGGCCCAGGGTTCTCTTTTAGTTGGTAAACCTAATCCCCCGGTGCCTGCTTGAGGGAGGCCGGCGAATTTTTTCCCTGATAAATAACGAGGTCGAAGGAGGCCGGCGAATTAAAATTTGAGGAAGTCTCGAGCGAAACGCTTGTTCCCGGAAAGGGCGCCGGCCCAGGGTTCTCTTTTAGTTGGTAAACCTGTCCCCCGGTGCCAACTTGAGGGAGGCCGGCGAATTTTTTCCCTGATAAATAACGAGGTCGAAGGAGGCCGGCGAATTAAAATTTGAGGATGTCTCGAGCGAAACGCTTGTTCCCGGAAAGGGCGCCGGCCCAGGGTTCTCTTTTAGTTGGTAAACCTAATCCCCCGGTGCCAACTTGAAGGAGGCCGGCGAATTTTTTCCCTGATAAATATCGAGGTCGAAGGAGGCCGGCGAATTAAAATTTGAGGATGTCTCGAGCGAAACGCTTGTTTTTGAAATCCCGATCGATAAATCACAGGGTGCGGGCCACTTTTTCGTGTGTTGAGGATGTCTCGAGCGAAACGCTTGCTCCGCAGAGTTTGCCGAGGATGTCTCGAGCGAAACGCTTGTTTTGCAGAGCCGACCGCGACGCGGAAAAGCGCCCCGCGCGAAGGAATTTCGATGATGTCTCGACTAATTCGTTTGTTTTTGTACGATTTCCTGGAATTTTGGCAGGATGTCTCGAGCGAAATGCACGACCCCACCCTAGCACGACCATACCCCAGCACGACCACACCCCAGCACGACCAGACCCCAGCACGACCCCACCCCAGCACGACCCCACCCCAGCACGACCATACCCCAGCACGACCACACCCCAGCACGACCCGACCCCAGCACGACCCTACCCCAGCAAGACCACACCCCAGCACGACCACACCCCAGCACGACCTCACCACAGCACGACCACACCCCAGCACGACCACGCCCCAGCACGACCACGCCCCAGCACGACCACGCCCCAGCACGACCACCCCCAGCACGACCACCCCCCCAGCACGACCACCCCCCAGCACGACCACCCCCCAGCACGACCACACCCCAGCACGACCACTCCCCAGCACGACCACACCCCAGCACGACCACACCCCAGCACGACCACACCCCAGCACGACCCCACCCCAAGCACGACCCCACCCCAGCACGACCACACCCCAGCACGACCACACCCCAGCAGGACCCCACCCCAGCACGACCCCACCCCAGCAAGACCACACCCCAGCACGACCACACCCCAGCACGACCTCACCACAGCACGACCACGCCCCACCGACCACGCCCCAGCACGACCACGCCCCAGCACGACCACGCCCCAGCACGACCACCCCCCAGCACGACCACCCCCCCAGCACGACCACCCCCCAGCACGACCACCCCCCAGCACGACCACACCCCAGCACGACCACTCCCCAGCACGACCACACCGCCTTGGTTGAGTGGTTGCCTGTCGTCGTGGAATGTTTCGTGGGGTGTCTCGTGGAATGTTTCGCGGGGTGTCTCGTGGAATGTTTCGTGAGGTGTCTCGTGGAATGTTTCGTGAGGTGTCTCGTGGGATGTTTCGTGAAGTGTCTCGTGGGATGTTTCGTGAGGTGTTGCCCAGTTGGGTATCGTGAAAACGTGTCCATGCTCCACATGTCTATATCCCTTTCCGGGTTCGTGGGTCCATCATGTTTTTGAAATCCCGATCGATAAATCACAGGGTGCGGGCCACTTTTTCGTGTGTTGAGGATGTCTCGAGCGAAACGCTTGCTCCGCAGAGTTTGCCGAGGATGTCTCGAGCGAAACGCTTGTTTTGCAGAGCCGACCGCGACGCGGAAAAGCGCCCCGCGCGAAGGAATTTCGATGATGTCTCGACTAATTCGTTTGTTTTTGTACGATTTCCTGGAATTTTGGCAGGATGTCTCGAGCGAAATGCACGACCCCACCCTAGCACGACCATACCCCAGCACGACCACACCCCAGCACGACCAGACCCCAGCACGACCCCACCCCAGCACGACCCCACCCCAGCACGACCATACCCCAGCACGACCACACCCCAGCACGACCCGACCCCAGCACGACCCTACCCCAGCAAGACCACACCCCAGCACGACCACACCCCAGCACGACCACCCCAGCACGACCCCACCCCAGCACGACCACGCCCCAGCACGACCACGCCCCAGCACGACCACGCCCCAGCACGACCACCTCCCAGCACGACCACACCCCCAGCACGACCACCCCCCAGCACGACCACGCCCCAGCACGACCACACCCCAGCACGACCACTCCCCAGCACGGGGGGGGGGGGGGGAACCACACCCCAGGCACGACCACACCCCAGCACGACCACACCCCAGCACGACCACACCCCAGCAGACCCCACACCGCACGACCCCACCCAGCACGGACCCCACCTAGGCAAGACCACACCCCAGCCGACACACCCAGCACCGACCTCACCACAGCAAGACCACAACCCTGCACGACACGCCCCAGCACGACCAGCCCCAGCACGACACGCCCCAGCACAACCACCCCCCAGCACGACCACCCCCCCAGCACGACCCACCCCTGCCAGACCACCCCCCCCAGCACGACCACACCCCGAGCACGACCACACCCAGTCGCACCCCCGTGGAATGTGTCGTGGGGTGTCTGGTTGAGTGGTTGCCTGTTCGTGGGGTGTCTCGTGGAATGTTTCACGGGGTGTCTCGTGGAATGTTTCGTGAGGTGTCTCGTGGGGTGTTTCGTGAGGTGTCTCCTGGGATGTTTCGCGGGGTGTCTCGTGGGATGTTTCGTGAGGTGTCGCCCAGTTGGATATCGTGAAAACGTGACCATGCTGCACATGTCTATATCCCTTTCCGGGTTCGTGGGTCCATCATGTTTTTTGGTTTTGAAATCCCGATCGATAAATCACAGGGTGCGGGCCACTTTTTCGTGTGTTGAGGATGTCTCGAGCGAAACGCTTGCTCCGCAGAGTTTGCCGAGGATGTCTCGAGCGAAACGCTTGTTTTGCAGAGCCGACCGCGACGCGGAAAAGCGCCCCGCGCGAAGGAATTTCGTTGATGTCTCGACTAATTCCTTTGTTTTTGCACGATTTTACTGGAAATTTAGGCAGGATGTCTCGATGCGAACTGCACGACCCACCTAGCACGGACCATAATTTTTTTTTTTTTTTTTTTTTTTTTTTTTTTTTTTTCCCCAGCACGACCACAACCCAGCACGACCAGACCCCAGCACGACCCCACCCCAGCACGACCCCACCCCAGCACGACCATACCCCAGCACGACCACACCCCAGCACGACCCGACCCCAGCACGACCCTACCCCAGCAAGACCACACCCCAGCACGACCACACCCCAGCACGACCTCACCACAGCACGAACCACACCCCAGCACGACCACGCCCCAGCACGACCACGCCCAGCACGGACCACGCCCCAGCACGAACCACCCCCCAGCACGGACACACCCCCAGCACGACCACCCCCAGCACGACCACGCCCTGCACGACCCACCCAGCACGACCATCTCCCAGCACGACCACACCCCAGCACGAACCACACCCCAGCACGACCACCAAACCCAGCACCGACCACACCCCAGCACGACACACCAAGCACGACCGATCGATAAATTCACAGGGTGCGAGCACCCAGCACGACCACACCCAGCAACGCCACACCAGCACGGCCCCACCCCAGCAAGACCACACCCCAGCACGACCACACCCAGCACGACCACTCCCCAGCACGACCACACCCCAGCACGACCCCACCCCAGCACGACCCCACCCTAGCACGACCACACCCCAGCACGATCACACCCCAGAACGACCACACCCCAGCACGACCCCACCCCAGCACGACCCCACCCCAGCACGACCACACCCCAGCACGACCACACACCCAGCACGACCTCACCACAGCACGACCACACCCCAGCACGACCACGCCCCAGCACGACCACGCCCCAGCACGACCACCCCAGCACGACACCCCCCAGCCACGCACCCCCCAGCACGACCACCCCCAGCACGACCACGCCCCAGCACGACCACCCCCACCGGACCACCCCCAGCACGACCACCCCCAGCACGACCCCACCCAGCACGGCACGAACACACCCCAGCACGACCAGACCCCAGCACGACCCCACCCCAGCACGACCCCACCCCAGCACGACCACACCCCAGCACGACCACACCCCAGCACGACCCGACCCCAGCACGACCCTACCCCAGCAAGACCACACCCCAGCACGACCACACCCCAGCACGACCTCACCACAGCACGACCACACCCCAGCACGACCACGCCCCAGCACGACCACGCCCCAGCACGACCACGCCCCAGCACAACCACCCCCCAGCACGACCACCCCCCCAGCACGACCACACCCCAGCACGACCACCCCCCAGCACGACCACACCCCAGCACGACCACTCCCCAGCACGACCACACCGCCTTGGTTGAGTGGTTGCCTGTCGTCGTGGAATGTTTCGTGGGGTGTCTCGTGGAATGTTTCGCGGGGTGTCTCCTGGAATGTTTCGTGAGGTGTCTCGCGGAATGTTTCGTGAGGTGTCTCGTGGGATGTTTCGTGAGGTGTCTCGTGGGATGTTTCGTGAGGTGTTGCCCCGTTGGGTATCGTGAAAACGTGCCCATGCTCCACATGTCTATATCCCTTTCCGGGTTCGTGGGTCCATCATGTTTCATAACTTGTTGGGGATGTCTCGAGCGAAACGCTGGTTTTGCAGAGTTGGGGGATGTCTCGAGCGAAGCGCTTGCTTTTCAGAATTTGTTGAGGATGTCTCGAGCGAAACGCTGGTTTTGCAGAGTTGGGGCATCTAACATGGCGTCGGGCCCAACGCCGAATTATGAGGAAAAGTGATGGCTTCTTGCTCTGAACAGGGGGGTGCGCTTTGGGAGCCTCTCCAGGGAAGGCGTCGCGAGGGTGTCTCGAGCGGGGGCGCGAAATCAGCGTATCCAAGTCACGCAGAGGGGTATCTAACATGGCTGTCCCGAGCTGGAACCACGTGTTCTTTCATGCTCAGGCCACCCAGGGAGATCTCTAACATGATTGTCCCGAGCTGGAACCACGTGTTTTACGTGTCCAGGCCACCCAGGGGGTCTCTCATGGTTGTCCCGAGCTGGCATTGTGTTTTTACGTGTCCAGGCCGCCAACACGACGCTTGTCCCCAGCACGTTCAGTAGCGCGTCCCCTTGGCACGTCTCGCGGTGCGTCCCCGTGGCACGTCCCCTGGCACGTCGCCTGGCGCGTCCCTTGGAACGTTCCGCGGCGCGTCTTCCTGGCATAATTCCTTGTCAATTAGCTCTGCGGCAGCTACCTCGTGGACTATGTGCGCAGGCAGCTCGAGCTTAAGATCCAGAACAGTTCGGTCAGGACTCGGATGCAACGGAGGACTTGATCCACAACGCGGTAGAGCACAATCGCGGCATGGCACATCGCAGTTCAGCACGGCGCAGCACAGCACAGCCCTCGGCACATTACATCAAGATCGGTACACTCACTCAGCATTGCAACTTGGCACGTTCTTTGTCACGTTCCGTGGCGCGTTCTGCGGCGAGTCCCCCTGGCACGTCGCGCGGCGCGTCCCCTGGCACGTCCCGTGGCACGTCCATAATGCATTGGCACGTTCAGTAGCGCGTCCCCTTGGCACGTCCCGCGGTGCGCCCCCATGGCGCGCCCCCTGGCACGTCGCCTGGCGCGCCCCTTGGAACTTTCGGCGGCGCGTCTTCCTAGCATGCTCCCGTGAATTAGCTCTGGGGCAGCTACTATGTGCTCAGGCAGCTCGAGCTTAAGATCCAGATCAGTTCGGTCAGGACTCGGATGCGTGGGGAGGACTCGATCCACACGGCGGTAGAGCACAATCACGTGGCACATCGGAGTTCAGCACGGCGCAGCACAGCACAGCCCGCGGCACGGTACATCAAGATCGATACACTCATTCAGCATTGCAACTTAGCACGTTCTTTGGCACGTTCCGTGGCGCGTCCTGTGGCGAGTCCCCCTGGCACGTCGCGCGGCGCGTCCCCTGGCATGTCCCGTGGCACGTCCATTGGCACGTTCCGTAGCGCGTCCCTTTGGCACGTCCCGCGGTGCGTCCCCGTGGCACGTCCCCTGACACCTCGCTTGGTGCGTCCCTTGGCACGTCCCCTGGCACGTCCATTGGCGCATTCCGTAGCGCGTCCCCTTGGCACGTCCCGCGGTGCGACCCCATGGCGCGTCCCCTGGCACGTCGCCTGGCGCGTCCCTTGGGACGTTCTGCGGCGCGTCCTCCTGGCATGTTCCCTTGTCAATCAACTCTGGGGCAGCTACTAGTTATGTGCTTAGGCAGCTCGAGCTTAAGATCCAGATCAGTTCGGTCAGGACTCGGATGCAGGGGAGGACTCGATCCACAACACGGCACAGCGCAGCACAGCCCTCGGCACGGTACATCAAGGTCGATACACTAAGCATTGCATTTGCCCGTCGCCCAATCAGGTGTCTTTGAAACGTTGCCATGTCTTACATTTCTATATTCCTTTCCAGGTTCGTGGGTCGATCCTGTTTTCTTTGTCGGTGAGTAATATTTTACATATCTCCGGACATCCATCCAGTTTTGGAGGTTCTGCGATATGAGGTATACCATCGGGCCTCTGAGGCCCTCGTAGTGGTCTCCTCGGATCCTTTGGAGCGCACTGTAACGGGGTAACAGGAAATATGAGCGAGTGCTCCAATAGATCCCTCCAGAGGTCTGCTTTCTTCGGCTCAACATGTTTAATCATCATATCTGCAAGTTGCTCTTTTGTACCTACATACTTGAGCTCAATATGTTCAAATTGGCATGTCTCACATATCCAATCCAAGTTTATACGATGAGTACGATGAAGATGACGAAGTGCGGGTGTACGTCACTTTGGGCAATATTGATCACGGCTTGGTTATCCTCGAGGACGATGAGATACACTTTGGGAGAGCTGCTCTCCTGAGCGGGCTCTTGCTCCACGTGTAACACGGTACCCTCATGGGATATCGTGCGCCTCTTTGGTGGCACAGGTAGCTCCGTCTTTAGCGGTAGCTGCCTACGGCTAGGAGAAGATCCCCGTGTGGGGGATGCCTTGCGAGGCGATGGCTTACGCCTCTTCTTTTTGGCGGCCAATGTTGGACATATCGCCGTGGCGGCGCGTCCCAGGCAACCCAGGCAAGTATTCTTCTCTTTGCAGGTCTTGGCAACCTCCACCACGGCCTCCCAGAATGAGAGTAGTGGTAGTCCCTCCAGTCGTAGTGCCGAGTCAAGGGCAACGATCTCGGACTCTGTGGACGAGTGCGATACGACCGTTTGTTTCTTGCACACGGCGTTGACCGGGAAGAACGCGTTGGGTCCAACAAGCGCCGCGAAGACGCCGGTAGTGGACTTGGAGGAGGTAATGCAATCGGCGAACGAGGCGTCAGTGAAGAGCATGATGGATAGCTTGTCAGAAGAATCGCCGATCCATCCATGTAAACAATGGGTACGCGTCGTTTTGATGTATCATATCAGCCGATGGAGGCGTTTATCACACGTGGTATTCCATTTGGTCATCCTCTGGCTAGCATACATACTGGATGTAAAAGATCGAAACGACAACGGCGTGCCAGGTAGAGAATCTTCATCAATACACTCGCCGCGTCCTGGCCGAGGATACCCTCGTCGGAATAATCGGACTCGGTAAAGGAGGTGTCCTCGATGCCAGGAGTCTCGGCGTCGGGTAGGTCATCGTATGTGACTGTCGTTGATTGTGTCGTAGTGGAAGGTTTGTCGACCGATCCAGCTGGGCTGGATGATCGTGACCGTGCGTTGAGCGCACTAGTGGGTCTCACGACCGACCCGGAGGAGCTAGGCGATTTGGATCGCGAAGCCCTCGGTGAGTCGGACCGTTTACGACGTGACCCTGCCCCCTGGGTACGCTTGGAGGCGCACTCCAGGCAGCGCTCAATACATTGATCGGTAAAACCAAGCATGTCATGTCGTATTCCACGAACTTGTTGAGCTGTATGGTAGTCTTTTCCCGGAAAGGGCTTTGGCCCAGGGTTCTCTTTTAGTAGGTAAACCTGTCCCCCGGTGCCTGCTTGAGGGAGGCCGGCGAATTTTTTCCCTGATAAATAACGAGGTCGAAGGAGGCCGGCGAATTAAAATTTGAGGATGTCTCGAGCGAAACGCTTGTTTTTTCAGAATTTGTTGAGGATGTCTCGAGCGAAACGCTGGTTTTGCAGAGTTGAGGATGTCTCGAGCGAAACGCTTGCTCCGCAGAGTTTGCCGAGGATGTCTCGAGCGAAACGCTTGTTTTGCAGAGCCGACCGCGACGCGGAAAAGCGCCCCGCGCGAAGGAATTTCGATGATGTCTCGACTAATTCCTTTGTTTTCCCGGAAAGGGCTTTGGCCCAGGGTTCTCTTTTAGTAGGTAAACCTGTCCCCCGGTGCCTGCTTGAGGGAGGCCGGCGAATTTTTTCCCTGATAAATAACGAGGTCGAAGGAGGCCGGCGAATTAAAATTTGAGGATGTCTCGAGCGAAACGCTTGTTTTTGAAATCCCGATCGATAAATCACAGGGTGCGGGCCACTTTTTCGTGTGTTGAGGATGTCTCGAGCGAAACGCTTGCTCCGCAGAGTTTGCCGAGGATGTCTCGAGCGAAACGCTTGTTTTGCAGAGCCGACCGCGACGCGGAAAAGCGCCCCGCGCGAAGGAATTTCGATGATGTCTCGACTAATTCGTTTGTTTTTGTACGATTTCCTGGAATTTTGGCAGATGTCTCGAGCGAAATGCACGACCCCACCCTAGCACGACCATACCCCAGCACGACCACACCCCAGCACGACCAGACCCCAGCACGACCCCACCCCAGCACGACCCCACACAGCACGACCATACCCCAGCACGACCACACCCCAGCACGACCCGACCCCAGCACGACCCTACCCCAGCAAGACCACACCCCAGCACGACAACCCCAGACGACCAACCCAGCCGACCCCCCCATGCACGACCACGCACAGCACACGACCACGCCCAGCACGACCACGGCCCAGCACGGACACCCCCAGCACGGGAACACA
>CAUYUJ010000004.1:362276-381264 GCA_963575745.1 Prorocentrum cordatum | reverse complement strand
CGTGAGGTGTTGCCCAGTTGGGTATCATGAAAACGTGTCCATGCTCCACATGTCTATATCCCTTTCCGGGTTCGTGGGTCCATCATGTTTGCTGCTGACTGTTCCTTGTTACAATTATGCTTTTTCCCGGAAAGGGCGCGGGCCCAGGGTTCTCTTTTCCCGGAAAGAGCCTGAGCCCAGGGTTCTCTTTTAGTAGGTTCACCCCCGGTTTTTACTTGAAGGGGGCCGGCGAATTTCTTTTGCGATCAATAACGAAGTCGAAGGGGGCCGGCGAATTAAAATTGTGAGGACGAAGGCCATTTTTCGCCACCCCTCACGCAGATCGTGCTCTTGGAATTTTACTGCCTTTAAGGAAACCTCGATATTTCTCAAGTAAAGTCCACTTTTTTCCGACATCGACTTTAAACGATAAAAAACTAGGTAAACGCGTTCGCTCGATAAATAACAAAGTACCGCGGCCTCCCGAACGGCGCTGGGAACGGAGTTTTGGATTCTTGAAGTTGCATAAGTTCGGAAATAACAGAAATCCCATGTGTTTTTTGACCCTGACCCCGCAGGGGTGGCACCGAATTTCAGAAATATGGCAAATCCCCTGTGTTTTTGGACCCTGACCCCGCGGATCTGCGTGAGGGGTGGCACCGAATTTCAGATATGTGGCAAATCCAATGTGTTTTTGGACCCTGACCCCGCGGATCTGCGTGAGGGGTGGCACCGAATTTCAGAAATGTGTCAAATCCCCTTTGTTTTTGGACCCTGACCCCGCGGATCTGCGTGAGGGGTGGCACGGAATTCCAGACATGTGGCAAATCCCCTGCGTTTTTGATCCCTGACCCCGCCGATCTGCGTGAGGGGTGGCGCGGAATTCCAGAAATGTGGCAAATCCCTTGTGTTTTTGGACCCTGACCCCGCGGATCTGCGTGACGGGTGGCACCGAATTTCAGAAATGTGTCAAATCCCATGTGGCTTTGGACCCTGATCCCTCTGCGTGAGGGGTGGCACGGAATTCCAGAAATGTGGCAAATCCCCTGTGTTTTCGGATCCTGACCCCGCCGACCTGCGTGAGGGGTGGCACCGAATTTCAGAAATGTGGCAAGTCCCATGTGTTTTCTGACCTTGACTTCGCACAGGAGGGCCTAGGAGGCTCCAGGAGAGCCCAGGAGAGCCCAGGAGGGCCCAGGAGAGCCCAGGAGGGCCCAGGAGGACCCAGGAGGCTCCAAGAGGCACCAGGGGGCCCAAGGAGGGCCCAGGAGAAGCTCCAGGAGGCTCCAGGAGAGCCAGGAGGGCCCAAGAGGTCCAAGGAAGACCCAGGAGGGCCCAGGAGCCCTTACGAGGGATCGTGGCCTGGAGAATATGAGCGTTGGGACGTGCGTGGGGGGCCTGTGGGGGGCCAGGAATTCAAAGGAAAATTTTTCAGGGAAAATGTTGTTTTCAACGTCCCGGCTCGCAGGCAATTCCGAAGTATGTCTCGCGCGGGTTGCCGGCGTCCCGCGCGAGGAAATATGAATTTCGGGAGGGATGTCTCGACTAATTCGTTGTTTTGCCAGGATTTCCTTGGATATTTTGGCAGAGGCATTGTCTTCGAGCGACACCGCTTGGTCCCAGCACGTTCCGTATTAGCGCGTCCTTGGCATGTCCCAGCGGTCCGCGGTTCCATGGCACGTCCCTTGGGCACTGTCGCAGGGGCGGCCAGGCTTGAGGACGTTCTTGCGTTTGCGCGTCCTCCTGGCATGTTCCCCTGTCCATTAGCTCTGGGGCAGCTACTATGTGTTCAGGCAGCTCGAGCTTAAGATCCAGATCAGTTCGGTCAGGACTCGGATGCAAAGAAGGACTCGATCCACGAGGCTATAGAGCACAATCGAGGCATGGCGCATCGCAATTCAGCACGGCGCAGCACAGCACAGCCCTCGGCACGGTACATCAAGATCGATACACTCAGCATTGCAACTTGGCACGTTCCTTGGCACGTTCCGTGGCGCGTCCCCTTGCGAGTCTCCCTTGCACGTCGCGTGGCGCGTCCCCTGGCACATCTCGTGGCACATCCATTGGCACGTTCCATTGGCACGTTCCGTAGCGCGTCCCCTTGGCACGTCCCGCGGTGCGTCGCCATGGCACGTCCCCTGGCGCGTTGACTGGCGCGTCCCCTGGGACGTTTCGCGGCGCGTCCTCCTGACATGCTCCCTTGTCCATCAGCTCTGGGGCAGCTACTCTGTGTTCAGGCAGCTCGAGCTTAAGATCGAGATCAGTTCGGTCAGGACTCGGATGCAAAGGAGGACTCGATCCATGATGCTATAGAGCACAA
Organism: Prorocentrum cordatum; assembly: GCA_963575745.1. Lineage (NCBI taxonomy): Eukaryota > Dinophyceae > Prorocentrales > Prorocentraceae > Prorocentrum > Prorocentrum cordatum. Next base: position 378,965 of record CAUYUJ010000004.1, on the reverse strand, counting down.
TCGCGCCATGGCACATCGCAATTCAGCACGGTGCAGCACAGGACAGCCCTCGGCAGGGTACATCGAGATCGATACACTCAGCATTGCATTTGCCCGTCACCCAATCAGGTGTCCTTGAAAACGCTGCCATGTGTTACAGTTCTATATTCCTTTCCGGGTTCGTGGGTCGATCATGTTAGTAGGTTTACCCCCGGTTTTTACTTGAAGGGGGCCGGCGAATTTCTTGTGCGATGAATTACGATGTCGAAAGGGGCCGGCGAATTAAAATTGTGAGGACGAAGGCAATTTTTCGCCACCCCTCACGCAGATCGTGCTCTTGGAATTTTACTGCCTTTAAGGAAAACTCTATATTTCACAGGTGAAGTCCACTTTTTTCCAACATCGACTTTAAACTATACAAAACGAGGTAAACGCGTTCGCTCGATAAATAACAAGGTACCGCGGCCTCCGGAACGGCGCTGGGAACGGAGTTTTGGATTCTTGAAGTTGCATAAATTCGGAAATAACAGAAATCCCATGTGTTTTTTGACCCTGACCCCGCGGATCTGCGTGAGGGGTGGCACTGAATTTCAGAAATGTGGCAAATCCGTTGTGTTTTGGGACCCTGACCCCGCGGATCTGCGTGAGGGGTGGCACCGAATTTCAGAAATGTGGCGAATCCCATGTGTTTTTGGACCCTGACCCCGCGGATCTGCGTGAGGGGTGGCACCGAATTTCAGAAATGTTGCGAATCCCCTGTGTTTTTGGACCCTGACCCCGCGGATCTCTGCGTGAGGGTGGCACGGAATTCTAAAAATGTGGCCAAAATAAAAATCCCCTGCGTTTTGGACCCTGACCCCCCGGTATCTGCTGAGGGATGCACCGAATGTTTCAAAATGTATAAAATAATTCCCCATTGTTTCCAACTGGACCCTGGACCTCGCCCGGGAGGGCCCAGGAGCCAGGAGAGCCCAGAGAGCCCCAGGAGGCCCAGGAGTAGCCTGAACAGCCGCCCAGAGGAACCCCGGAGCTTCCCAAGAGCACCAGGGGCCCTAGGAGGGCCCAGAAAGCTCCAGGAAGGCTCCAGAGACCAGGAGCCCAAGAGTCCCAGGAAGACCCAGGAGGCCCATGGAGCCCTTACGGAGGATCGTGGCCCTGGGAGCGCTGACGTAGCTCTCCGAAATATGTGGCCAAAATCCCCTGTGTTTTTGGACCCTGACCCCGCCGATCTGCGTGAGGGGTGGTACGGAATTCCAGAAATGTGGCAAATCCCATGTGTTTTCGGATCCTGACCCCGCCGACCTGCGTGAGGGGTGGCACCGAATTTCAGAAATGTGGCAAGTCCCATGGGTTTTCGGACCTTGACTTCGCCCAGGAGGGCCAGGCAGGAGCTCCAAAGAGCCCAGGAAGAGCCCAGGGGAGGGCCCAGGAGGAGCCCAGAGGGCCCAGATGACCCAGGAGGCTCCAAGAAGAGGCACCAGGAGACCCAAGGAGGGCCCAGGAGAAGCTCCAGGAGCTCCAGGAAGAGCCCCAGATGGGCCCAGATCCAAGCACCCAGGAGGCCATGAGCCCTTACGGGGATCGTGGCCCTGAAGCGCGGACGTAAAGCGTAAATTTTTAACAAAGGATTCGTGGCCTGGACGCGGTGTCGTGTAATTTTTCATACTTTGTTGAGGATGTCTCGAGCGAAACGCTGGTTTTGCAAAATTGGAGGATGTCTCGAGCGGTGGCCTCGTGGGGGGCCAGAATTCAAAGGATGTCTCAGGCGAAATGCTTGTTTTCACGTCCCGCTCGCAGGAATTCCGAGGATGTCTCGCGCGTGCAGCGTCCCGCGCGTAGGAATTCAGATGATTTTGACAGGATGTCTCGAGCGAAACGCTTGTCCCCCGCACGTTCCGTAGCGCGTCCCCTTGGCACGTCCCGCGGTGCGTCCCCATGGCACGTCCCTTGGCACGTCGCTTGGCGCGTCCCTTGAGACGTTCTGCGTCGCGTCCTCCTGGCATGTTCCCCTGTCCATTAGCTCTGGGGCAGCTACTATGTGTTCAGGCAGCTCGAGCTAAAGATCCAGATCAGTTCGGTCAGGACTCGGATGCAAAGGAGGACTCGATCCACGAGGCTATAGAGCACAATCGCGCCATGGCACAACGCAATTCAGCACGGCGCAGCACAGCACAGCCCTCGGCACGGTACATCAAGATCGATACACTCAGCATTGCAACCCCCAGTCCGCCCCGCCCTATCAGGTGTATTTTGAACGTTGCCAGTCCTTACATTCCTATATTCCCATTCCCGGGTTCGTGGGTCGATCATGCCTTAACTTGTTAGATGTCTCGAGCGCGCAACTTGGCACGTTCCTTGGCACGTTCCGTGGGGCGTCCTTTGGCGAGTCCCCCTGGCACGTCGCGTCGCGAGGACTCGATCCACGAGGCTATAGAACACAATCGCGCCATGGCACATCGCAATTCCCTTGGCACGTCCCGCGGTGCGACCCCATGGCACGTCCCTTGGCACGTCGCCTGGCGCATCCCTTGGGACGTTTCGCGGCGCGTCCTCCTGGCATGTCCCCCTGTCCATTAGCTCTGGGGCAGCTACTATGTGTTCAGGCAGCTCGAGCTTAAGATCCAGATCAGTTCGGTCAGGACTCGGATGCAAAGGAGGACTCGATCCACGAGGCTATAGAGCACAGTCGCGCCATGGCACATCGCAATTCAGCACGGCGCAGCACAGCACAGCCCTCGGCAGGGTACATCGAGATCGATACCTTCAGTATTGCATTTGCCCGTCACCCAAGCAGGTGTCTTTGAAAACGCTGCCATGTGTTACAGTTCTACATTCCTTTCCGGGTTCGTGGATCGATCATGTTGCTGCTTATTGTTCCTTCTTAATGGACCGCGAGAGGGGGGGAGGCCCAAAACAGGCATGTTTACCACACCCTGAACGTGTGCTCTGGGGTGGATAAAACTTCACACCCCTCACGCAAAACGGCGGGATCAGGGTCCAAAAACACATGGGATTTGCCACATGTTTGAAATTCGGTGGCACCCCTCACGCAGATCGGCGGGGTCAGGGTCCAAAAACACAAAGGATTTGCAGGGTCAGGGTCCAAACATACACGGGATTTGCCACATTTTTGAAATCCGGTGGCACCCCTCACGCAAATCGGCGGGGTCAGGGTGCAAAAACATAGGGGATTTGCCACATTTCTGAAATTCTGTGGCACCCGTCACGCAGATCGGCGGGGTCAGGGTGCAACAACATACGGCATTTGCCACATTTTTCCCGGAAAGAGCTTAGGCCCAGGGTTCTCTTTTAGTTAGTTTACCTCCGGTTTTGACTTGAAGGGGGCCGGCGGAATTACGTATTTATGATGAATGACGAAGTCGAAGAGGGCCGGCTGAATTATTTTTGAGGATGTCTCGAGCGAAACGCTTGTTATTCAGAATTTGTTGAGGATGTCTCGAGCGAAACGCGTGCTTTTCCAGGATTTAAGATGTAAATGTTAAGTTTTTGCGTGCCCGCTCGAGGATGGTGCGCCCCCCGCGCCAAAACATCGAGGATGTCTCGAGCGAAATGCTTGTTTGGCAAAACTTGAGGGACCTGGGCGCCCCAGCATGCCCCAGGAGGCCCTGGGAGCGCGGACGCGGCGTAATCTACGAGGGATCGTGGCGTTGGGAGCGCGGACCACGCGCAATTTGCGAGGGATCGTGGCCCTCGGAGCGCGGGCGCAGAACAATTTACAAGGGGTCAGGGCCTTGGGAGCTCGGACGCGATGTAATTTACAAGGGATCGTAGCCCTTGGAGCGCGGGCGCAATGTAGAATACAAGGGATCGGGGCCCTGGGGGCTCGGACGCAGCGTAATTTACGAGGGATCGTGGCCTGGGAGCGCGGACGCAGCGTAATTTTCAAGGAGTCGGAGCCCTGGGAGCGCGACCGCAATGTAACTTATGAGGGATCGTGGCCCTGGGAACGCGGGCGCAGCGTAATTTACGAGGGATCGTGGCCCTGGGAGCGCGTCCCGTGGCACGTCCATTGACACGTTCCGTAGCGCGTCCCCTTGGCACGTCCCGCAGTGCGTTCCCATGGCACGTTCCCTGAGACGTCGCCTGGCGCGTCCCTTGGGACGGTCCACGGCGCGTCCTCCTGGCATGTTCCCCTGTCAGTTAGCTCTGGGGCAGCTACTATGTGCTCAGGCAGCTCGAGCTTAAGATCCAGATCAGTTCGGTCAGGACTCGGACGCAAAGGAGGACTCGATCCACAACGCTATAGAGCACAATCGCGGCATGGCACATCGCAGTTCAGCATGGCGCAGCACAGCACAGCCGTCGGCACAGTACATCAAGATCGATACACTCAACATTGCAACTTGTCACGTTCCCTGGCGCGTTCAGTGGCGGGTCCCGTGGCGAGTCCCCATGGCATGTCGCGCGTCGCGTCCTCTGGTACGTCCCGTGGCACGTCCATTGGCACGTTCCGTAGCGCGTCCCCTTGGCACGTCCCGCGGTGTGACCCCATGGCACGTCCCCTGGCACGTCGCCTGGCGCGTCCCTTAGGACGTTCCGCGGCGCGTCCTCCTAGCATGTCTCCTTGCCAACCAGTTAGCTCTAGGGCAGCTACTACGTGCTCAGACAGCTCGAGCTTACGACCCAGATCAGATCGGTCAGGACTCGGATGCAAAGGAGGACTCGATCCTCAACGCTAAAGAGCACAATCGCGGCATTGCACATCGCAAATCAGCACGGCGCAGCACAGCACAGCCGTCGGCACGGTACATCAAAATCGATACACTCATCATTGCATTTGCCAGTCGCCCAATCAGGTGTCTTTGAAACATTGCCATGTCTTACATTTCTATATTCCTTTCCGGGTTCGTGGGTGGATCATGCCTTAACTTGTTGAGGATGTCTCGAGCGCAACGCTGGTTTTGCAAAATTGGGGGATGTCTCGAGCGGGGGCCTCGTGGGGGGCCAGAATTCAGAGGATGTCTCAAGCGAAATGGTTGTTTTCACGTCCCGTGCGCAGGAATTCCGAGGATGCCTCGCACGTGCCGCGTCCCGCGCGCAGGAATTTCGAGATGTCTCGACTATTGTGTTTTTGTTGTTCCATGATGTCCTCGGATTTTGCCCGGATGTCTCGAGCGAAACGCTCGTTGTTCATAAATTGTTGAGGACGTCTCGAGCGAAACGCTGGTTTTGCAAAATTAGGGGATGTCTCGAGCGGGGGCCTCGTGAGGGGCCAGAGTTCAGAGGATGTCTCAAGCGAAATGGTTGTTTTCACTTCCCGCGCGCAGGAATTCCGAGGATGTCTCGCGCGTGCCACGTCCCGCGCGCAGGATTTTCGAAGATGTCTCGACTAATTCGCTTGTTGTTCCAGGAATTCCTTGGATGTTGGCAGGATGTCTCGAGAGAAACGCTTGTCCCCAGCACGTCCCGTAGCGCGTCCCCTTGGCACGTCCCGCGGTGTGACCCCCTGGCACGTCCCCTGGCACGTCGCCTGGCGCGTCCCTTGGGACGGTCCACGGCGCGTCCTCCTGGCATGTTCCCCTGTCAACTAGCTCTGGGGCAGCTACTATGTGTTCAGGCAGCTCGAGCTTAAGATCCAGATCAGTTCGGCCAGGACTCGGATGCATAGGAGGACTTGATCCACGATGCTATATAGAGCACAATCGCGGCATGGCACATCGCAGTTCAGCACGGCGCAGCACAACACAGCCCTCGGCAGGGTACATCGGCAGGGTACATCAAGATCGATACACTCAGCATTGGATTTGCCCGTCACCCCATCCGGTGTCTTTGAAAACGTTGCCATGAGTTGCAGCTCTAAATTCCTTTCCGCGTTCGTGGGTCGATCATGTTGAAATTCGGTGTCACCCCTCACGCAGATCGGCGGGGTCAAGGTCCAAAAGCATAGGGGATTTGCCACATGTTTTTTTTTTGCCGGGGTAATGTGCCTTGCCGGGGTACTGTAACGATGTCGTATTCCGCAGGCTCTGTCAGAACGCTTTTGAGTAGAGGACTGGTATCATAGTGTACATAAGGCGTTCGGCTGTCGGCGAAAGTCTGGGTGGCTCCTCGCCCCCGGGTCGCGTTTAAGGGGCCCTCAGCTGCTGTCTTTAACAATGGATTTGCCACATTTCTGACATTCGGTGGCACCCCTCACGCGAATCGGCGGGGTCAGGGTCCACAAACATAGGGAGTTTGCCACATTTCTGAAATTCTGTGGCACCCCTCACGCGAATCGGCGGTGTCAGGGTCCAAAAAACATAGGGGATTTGCCACATTTCTGAAATTCGGCGGACCCGTAGGGTCAGGGTCCAAAAACATAGGGGATGTGCCACATGTTTGAAATTCGGTGGCATCCGTGACGCAGATCCGTAGGGTCAGGATCGAAAAACAAACAGGTCTCGACACTGCTTAACGGCGGCGCCCAGACCTCATGATTTAGCTTTTGCATATCCCATTATCCGAGACAGGGGCCGGCGGCATGGGGCGAAGCCCTTACGGATAATAGAAATAAATGATCGGACCATGGGATGGTCGGTGGAGTGTAAGATGCAGAAAATTGCATGATCCAGAAAATCAGAGATCCTACTTCCAATGCGACGGCGAACTTATCCACAACACGAACACATAGAATACCGGTGCCTGCGCCAAGCACCAGCGGGACGTTCGCTGTCTCTAGATCCCAGCCTGCTGATCTACTTTCAAAATCACAGGGGGAGGACACGAGCAGTGGCAAGTGTCAAGCTACATTGACGCATAGAAGCGCACTTGGCCAAAGAAGGTAACGCCTTGCTGTTTCGAGGCCATGGCGCTCGCGCGCGGCATAAGTAGAGGCCGCTACAAGCCGTGCCTAACTCGGCCAGGTGCCAAGCTGAATCTGCAAAAAATTGTGGCTGTGTAAATTGGAATCTTCGCTCTTCCACGCATAAGCATAATGGCATAGCCCGACCTGGCCAAGTGCCAGCGTCGGGTCTGCAAAGTGATTACTTAGCAGACATGCGCGCAATACTCGACCTGGCCGAAAGCCAACGTCGGGTCTGCAAGGCTACAGCATGGCAGAGCAAAAACGAAGCATGGACCCGCGCATAAAAATATAAGCACAGAGCGCGCAAGACAAACAACAGCGGACAAAAAAAACAGGCTCATGCATCATGGCGTGTCCCCACGCAAGGAATGTGCATCCCGCTGGCTCATCGAGAGAGCCAGGTTCAAGCTTCGAGGTCTGAGCCCTGTAGGGTGCATGCGTCTGCAGCTCGCGCTGGAAGGGTTGCGCGCCCGCCATTACTTGTAACAAAAGGTCGCGTTCTATATCGCGTCTGGTATGTCCATCGACAGTCATATCTCACATGTCACACAATTTGTACGCTGTGTACAACACCCCCATCCATCATCTCCCAAGACCAGCTAATGTGAACTAAAAGTGAACACTCAGCAGGCTTCTCAAGACCTGTGCTAGACAGGGATTGAAATACTGACTCGGCGTCAGTGGCAGGCGTAAACTTAATACGCAGACCGCCAATCTCCAACACATTATAGAATTGTGTCGGCGTTAGCGGTCCAGTCTTAAGCTCGCGTAAGGTGACGATTGTCGTGTCGCAATTTTCTGGATTGCGGGCTGCCGCTAGCGCGTCTGCAGAGTAGCTCGACCTAACCTGCAGTCGGCGCGACTTGAGATGCACAGCGGGTTTGCCATCGCGGGTGTTTCCGCACCGGAGAAGGTCGGCACCTCTGATGCCAAATCCTTTCGCTTCGTCTTCAGCGTCTCCGGTCAACCGTCGGTGGCCAGAGTCGCTGTGAAGATCGAGCTCCCCGGTGGGCTTCATTGCAGTGCATGCAATCTTCTGAGCTTGTGCTTGAAGCTTGCGCGCGATCGCGTTGAGCCGTCCCACATGTACAGTCGTCGGTTCCTGAGCCCCTTGCAATGAGACGAGCGCCCCGCGGTCGCGAACATGTCAGCGACAGTTCTAGTAGCCTCCCCATTCGGCCTCCGCGCCCGTGGATTCTGGATATGGATGGGGCGATAAAGTTCAATGGGCTCGCCCTGGTCCAAAGTGACGTCGTCGTTATCGCTTCTCGTGCATCTGACGGCACATTTGGCACAAGTGTGCTTGTTGGGTTTGCGCGTGCTGAACGTGTTCAACGCGTTTCGCGCAGCGATCGATCGTCTTCCTTACCGGTCATGCTTATATCGTCTACAAGTTCGGCCGTCTGTAGCGTCTTCGCCGCTGCGAGCCCTTCGCCCTGGAATGCAGCTTGCGGTCCGAAGCTGCGCGCGATATTGCGCAACCTCAAGGAGAAGGCGCGCGGGGCGCCATTCGTTCCTGTGCCCGGTTTATGGCGCCGCGGGCAATGCTTGCTTTCATCGCGCTTTTTGAATCCAGGCGGGGTTCGGAGTGCACAAGCAGAGCCCGGCGGTAGGGCGAAGCAAACAATGCGTTCCCGCCCCCCCCGCAGCTTCGGCAAACTCGCGGCGCGCGAGGCCCTTCAGAAAAGCTTCGTCTGCATCCGCCGACGCATTGGTCCGGTCAGGACGGCGCGCCCCCTCGCCTGCCGACTGACACTAGCTCGCCCTGCGCGCCGCCCGCGAGAAGGCGTCGACGTCGAGGGCCTCCAGATCCATATAACCCCCGAAGAACCAATCGGAGGCGAATCGCCTTCCCCTTCTTCGTCCTTGACGAATTTCCCGATTAAAACGCATCGGGGGGTCATGGCGTTTGAGGCGTCGGCGAGGGGGGCCATCTTCAAGCACTCGATATCAAGCCGAATATTTAGCTCAGTATCGAATGCTTTGCCGACCTGCACTGGATGAGCTTGGATCTCAAGTTTGGCGAGCAGGACGTGTTCTTTCACCGCTACCGCGCGTTCAGAGGCAGCGGAGACCTATATCCGCGTAGTGGCGATGCTATCATCGCGCAGTAAGTGGCGCTGCTGTTCCGTAAGCACTACCTTGGCCATGTCAGCTGTGAACGCAATTCTATGCATTGGCCGTGGATGTCGCTGTCGGGATTGTCACCATCGTCGCAATGCGGAGCAATGGAGACGTGATATTCGTCATCGTTGCGATGAGGCGCGTCTCCGCGATGTCGGGCGCCTGGGTCGTCATTGGCGACGGTGATCAGGACCGACTGGTCTGAAATCATATGGTGCGCAGTGTTTCTAAAGGCGTAGCCTCGGGGAGCCCACGTTCGTCGCATAGTTCCACGCGCCAAGCTTCGAGGACATACGCCTCCAGATCGGCCCCTGACTCTTCTTGCATCGTGGGTAGGCGCCCTGCTGGTGGAGTCTGCTCCTCAGCGGATGTCTCCGCCTGTCGAGCGCCCCCGCCAGGGGCGGGACCGCCCGCGTTCTCCTCGAACTTCGAGAGGTCCTCATCGAATCCAGCCGTCGGTTTTGACGACTTCAGAACGTATCGCCCGTGCGCGCGTAGACCCAGCGATTGCGCAGATGTCGAGGGCAGTGCCGCCCGACTCGTCGTAGTGGAACCCCGGGGCAACATCGCTGCCATAGTAAGCTAGGGTGCAACTGTCGGCATGCGTGACAGCTGGCAGTCAGTGGGCGTTTTTGACAAGTCGGGCTGTCGGGCTGTGGCCACGTTCTCGATCCTGAAATAGTTCCCTGAAAAGGCTTGGGCCCAAGGTTCTCTTGTAATAAGTTCATTCTCCCCAGAAGAGGGCCGGCGGAATTATTCTCGATAACGAACGAAGAAAAGTCCAATTCGGCGTGAACAAAATGCGTTTCGCGCGCGACCGCTCGAGGAAAGTCAACCCCCCATCTCGGGCCCTTCGTAAATAACGGCGTCCGCGGACCACCGTTAAACGAAGTCTGGGGCCCCGACCGCGACGCCGAAAAGCGCCCCGCGCGCAGGAATTCCAAGGGCGTCTCGCGCGCGCCGCGCCCCGCGCGCAGGAAATTTGAGGAGGTCTCGACTAATTCGCTTGTTGTTTCATGGGTTTCCTTTGATTTTGACCAGATGTCTCGAGCGAAACGCTTGTTTTTCCATAAGTGGTTGAGGATGTCTCGAGCGAAACGTTGGTTTTGCAAGCCTCCTCCGGGGCATGGCCGCGCGCTGCCCAATAGTCCAACTCATTATGGGCCAGCGCTGGCGGGCGCCGCGCCGGCGGGCCGCCCCAGTCGGTCGGCGCCCCCGCGGGGGGGCGCGAACGGGCGCGCGGGGCCTGCAACGCCGCAAATCATCCAATGCTGATGGGGCCCCAGCGGATGTCAATCTGGTCGTCGGCCGCGAGATTGGAAACAATACTGGTGCGATGCTTTGGCGTGTCTCCACGCGTCGTGTCATTAATATTAATGGGCGTGTCCGCGCGCGTGTCATCGCCCGCGGAAGTCATTGGCGCGTCTCCGCGCGTCTGAGTTGCCGGGGCAAATGGGCCTGCTCCGCGGAGGGCCTCATCCGCGGCAGGGGCCGCCTCGGCTGCGGAGATGCCCCGTCGCGCGCCGCCATCTCCCCCTCAATGTCGCCGTTCGGGAGGTCGAGGAAGAGGTTCGTCACGGCGTGGGCCGTGGCCTCGCGACTGGAAGAATTTTAAATGAGGAGCGCCCCCGATGGGGAAAGGTCGAGCGCCGGACAATCGACGCACTCGATATCCTCAGCGATTTCTTGGGCCGGCACAAAGGCAGCCGCGCCCCCCCACCTTGCCTTTCGCGCGCTGGTTCTGGAAATTGCTACCGCTACCGCGACTTTTGCGTGGCATCCCCCTCCCAGAGCGGCCCGCGGGTTTGAATTTCTGGCCTTCTCCTCTGCCGGTCGCGCGGCGTTGGCCCGACCCTTCCCCGGGGGGATTTCCTCGTTGCCGGCGCCCGTTAGGGTCGCAAAAAACGCAGCAAAACCACGGCCATGCAAACGTCGGTCGCGGTGCCCACCCCTGCCGCGCCTCTTGCCCCGTCGGCGACGCGCCCATCCGATTGCTCCGCGGACCCGTCGCACGGGTTGTTCGACAAATCTCCTTCATCGACGCTTAGCGTGCTGATGGCCAAAGCAATGATACAGCGGTCTCCGCATCTCCTAGTCCGCGGGGTAGATCCGACACATCTAGGCTTTCGGCCCCGCCCGAGGATGCCGCGTCGGCGTGGGCCCCAGAGTCAGAGGGCGAGTTTCTGTTAGCGACTGAGCCCCCTAGGGCGGTCTAACTGTCCAGCGCAGTGTAGGAGGTAGGGTTAGGTGGCTGCCCCCAGCTTTGTTGCGGCAATGATGGATGACCTGCGCTAGTTCCCCGGACTTGAAGGGCAGTAGCTAAGAATGCTCTGCCCCCCTCTGTGTCACGCGGGCCATCGGCCCACATGTTGACGGACGCCGCCGCGCCTCAGCCAGCGGTAGTTACGTAGGTGTTCGCGTTCCCGCACCCTGCAGTTCCCAGCAACACATTGCCACATTTCACCGGGCGCAAGTAAGTAGCTGGAAGTTCGGGATAGCAAAGCCTACCGGATCGGCCCCGAGGCGCGCCATCTCGAACCTGGCGAGGATAGAATCCGTTCTTTCGCCTGGATCGAGCCTGAAGTCGATGAGCGCCGAGCCTGAATTGAGCCGACGCTCGTCCTCTAGGTTCTCAACTTCTGGCGCTCGGGAGAAACGTGATATACGGGACGGGGTCAGGATGGGCCCCTTGTAAGGTCACGCCGTGGCTAATGATCTGCGCTTAGATTCGCATCGCTATATTGCGCGCTGCCCCACCCAGACCACGTTGCAGGCACGCAGCCTGTTGTTGCAGAGTCATGCGGGCGCATGGACTTCGCGAGTGAATTCGAAAAAACGATACGTTCCCATATGGGTCCCAGTACGGGCCCTGGGTGGTGTGAGCGCCTCCGTCGTTGTGGCTACCGCGTTTCATGTGACCAATCGCACAGCCAATGTTTAGCCAGCTAATACCAAAGAGACATCCTTCAAGTATTGCTTCCATTCTGGGTCATACCTGGTGTTGTTAGTTACCATCGGCGTATCTGTCGCCGTGAGTCGGCGAGACGGCTGTGGAGGCATGCCCCCATGTTCCCAAGTTCGCTGTAAGTTGGACTGTAGTGGCGCAGGGCCGCGGCGTACACGCTATTAGGTGTAGCCAAGCTGGCGTCGCATACAAGGAAAATGGCGTTCCCGCTTTTGGCGCCCCCGCCTGCTAGCCAGTAGTCTCGCTATTACGTCGCAGTGGTAGCGGCGGCAAACCAAGCCGCGCCGTGGAATAGGATTGCGATAAGCAGGAGCTGATCACATCTTAATGAGGCCAGCTCCACTACCAAATAACAAAATGCGATAGGACCATGGGATGGCATGTGGAATGTAAGATGTAGAATAATGCGTTCTTCAGAGATTGACAGCTCCTGCTTCCAATGCAGTAGTAAGCTGATCCACAGCCCAAGCAAATATAACCCTGGTGCTTACGCCAAACACCATCGGGACGCTCGCTCCGCTCGCTGTCTTCATATATCCCAGCCCTCTGATCTACTTTCAGAGTAAGAGTGCCGCAAGAGGCCCCCGAAATGGTCCAAGAGGGTCCCTAATCGCCAAACGATCGGTCCAAAACGCCTTCACGCCCTCCAAACTGCCCAGGAGGCCTCCAGGACGCCCCAAGAATACTCCAAGAACACTCCCGAAAAGGTCCCAAGAGGCCAAACTCATGGATTTTCTCATCTACTCTCATTATATATATCTATATATATATATATATGTATTATATATATATATATATATATATATATGTATATATATATATATATATATATATATATAATATATAAATATATATAAGGCAGTATCGGCTTTTCCACTTCCCGCTGCTCCAAGACGGCGCAAGAGGCCCCAAAGACCGCCCCAAGAGGCCTCAAAGAGAGCCCCAAAACAGTCCAAAAGGACCCCAAGGCAGCCCCTAAGGTTTTCAAGACGGCCCAAGGGGCTCCCAAGACGGCTCCGAGAGCATGCCCTGACGGGGGACCCGAACGGACATTTCGAGCCCTCGGCCTCGAGAGGCTCCCAGGAGGCCCCAAGAGGTTCCCAAGAGGCCTCGAGAGGCCCGCAACAGGTCCCCAGGAAGCCCGAAGAGGCCTCTAAGAGGCTCTTAAGAGGCGCCCACGAGGCCCCCAAGAGGCTCCCAAGAGGCCCCCATATGTTCCCCCAGATGCCCCCGAGAGCCGCCCGAAGAGACCCCAAAAAGCATTCTTGAGGACTCTTGCCCACGTCAGCGTCATCGTCGTCGTCGTCATCGCCGCCGCCGCCGTTGTCGTCATCGTCGTCGTCGCCTCCCTTCAGGGTCGGCGGCACCGGCCGCAAGGCCTTCGCAATAGATGTTAGCACTAGCGGACGGCAGTCAGACTTTACCGGACAGAACGTTACCCCAAGCACGGAGGCGGCGGCGGCGGCAGGTCCTTGAGCTGCACTAGGTCGGAAAGATAGTATCACTAGCGGATGGCAGTCTGCCCTTACCAGACAAAACGTTGATACAGTCCTCAGCACCGCCCATCACGGAGCGCGTGGGCGTATGGAAACGTAGGGCCACGGGATACGCCCCACAGCCTCGACGTCTCCGCACCTCCCCACTCCATCTGCCTGTCGTCCGATCTAAGGCCCAAGCCCGCTCCTCACCCCCCGAAGGAGGTGAAGAAGAAAGAGAAGGAGGAGGAAGAGGAGGAGGAGGAGGAGGTTGGACGACGACGACATGGAGGACCCGCAGCAGCAGAGAGGAGGTGTTGGCATCTAAAGCAAACGAAGCTTGGCCCGTCATCAGTCAGGGATGTCTCGCGAAGATAAAACCGATACATAGCCGCTGGCACATCATGGCAATGTGCGCCAGCATCGCAAGTTCAATATATCTCATGTGGTGAAGTAGCTGGTGCAAGGATTCTCCCTTGGGCGTACATGCTTGCCAGATTGTTCGCCGCCCAATCCTGCGAGACCACGCGCTTATCAGTGGAACGAGAAATAGGAGGACGAAAAACAGGCGACCCATTTGGTTCTGAGCTGGAGGCCAGTCGCACACTCATGAACTCACCGTCAGTCTCGACGTCCCACCACCGCCTGCGCGCATTGCATCCTGCAGGTGGGCCCCCCTGGGCGAGATCTCCGTTCAGGGCTCCACAGAAGAAGATGAGGAACAGCAGCAGGAAAAGCCATGCAGGTCGAGACGCCCGTGGTTGGGAAGGATACGGATGGGGACAACGACTAGCAGCGACTCCAATACACCTTGGGCGGGACTCGGCCAGTCTCAGAGCAGACGCGGCCCAGTCAGCGGCAGTCCTAGGCAGTCGATGCCCACATAGTCTGACAACAGTCGCTGTCCACTGGCAAGGGTGTGGGGCTCCTCCACGGTCCCAGACCTGACCGAAACTGGAAAAACCACAAGGTACCGATGCCGCTGCACCCTGGACCTCTCCTGGGGTGCGTACTGACTAGAATTTCGAGGCGAGTTCAGCGGTGGCGACGAGGGCCTCTCAGGAGGCCCAAAAAGGCGAAAACGAGGTCAGGGTAGCGGTAAGGGTACCTTTTACCTTCTCTGAGCAAGCAGAACGTTCCGCCGAAAAACCGCCCACAACATCCCTCATGTGGCTGAGCTCGGCCAATGCTCTGGTCAGCGCCCATGTGCTGCCCGTCGTTGCAGTCGCCCGTATGGCTGTGTCAATGTGCCATCGCTCGGACGTCCATTCCCCGTGCATGTTTCTGTTTCGTGCGTCCATGTTTCGCAGGATGGTCCAAGATGCTCCTCGATGGTCCTCGCCGAGAAAAAAATAACACGTCCGAGCGATGCCAAGTCAAGCCAGGCCATCTCGCCACACCCTCGGCGGAACCAGCCTCTGCCCCCCAGCCTAACCGCCGCGGGCCGAGCAGGCGGATCGGCGCAGCCAGACTGACCAAGGGGGGTGGCCTGTCGAAAGCTGAAAACGGCAGCAGCGAGGAACTTCCTGCGTATGTTCCATCCCCCTACTCCGGATCCATCTCAGCATGCTGTTGTCATTGCTCTACATATGCCAACACTCCTGATGATTCCCTTTGTTACCATAACGCGAATTATCATCGTGTGTAATTATCTCCACCGTCATCATCAACAACAACACCATCAACGTCAACATCAACATCGCCATCATCATCCAAAACATCGCCGTCATACTCATCATTCTTACCATCATCGTCATCAACATCCTCCTCCTCCTCGTCGTCGTCATTTTTACCCTCATTCGCCACCGTCGTCATCATCGGCATCATCGTCGTCTCCATGCTCGTCATCATCGCGATCAGCATCCTCATTCCCGTCCTCACATTCATTCGTCACCCTCGTCATCACCATCATCACCATAATTAATCGTCATCAGCATCATCATCATCACAATCGTCATCAGCATCATTATCTTCATCATCATCACCAGCATCGACATCGTCATCATCATGATCAGCAGCATCGTCACCATCATATTCGTCATCACCCCCACAGTAATCATCATTATCATCATAATAATCGGCATCCTCATCCTCATCCTCCTTATCGTCATTCGCATCACCAACAGCATCAACATCAGCATCAGCATCATCATCAGCATCGTCGCTGATGTCCGCATCCTCATCACCGTCATCACCCTCACCCGCATCATCAACATCATCACCCCCTCTGACTCCCCATCCTTCTAACCTTCATACTCCTCGCTCAAATTTGAAAAGTACTGTTCCTCGTGTACTAGCAAGCCTGCAAGCATTCTTCTAAGTACGAAATGTCTTCGGCAATGGTCCAATGTAACTTGCATTCCTCCTCGTCATTGTTTCGCAACAACACCACGCCCTTGAGAACAATACAGAACTCCAACCCAAAGGAAGACTGTAACACGGAACGTCACTTGTTCTGTAAGCTAGCCGCCACCGTGCCTCTGGGCACGGAATGTGCGTGTCCCCAGGTCCGTTGCCCAAGCCCCTGAGCCCCAGCCCTCAGTCCCGAAGAGTCGGTCAGGGACCCTGTTCTCCAGGAAGTGGTCCCGCATGACTTCCCAGTCCAGGGCCACGAGGGCCCCAAGACGGGCCAAGAGGGCTCCAAACGGCCTCCAACACTGATTAAGAGGGCCCGAAACGCCCAAAGATCGCCCCAAGACGCCCAAGATGGCCAAGCCCAAGAGGCCCAAGGCGCCGAAGGGCGCATAATTCTCCCAAAAACTCTCCCAATACGGCTCGAGACGGCCTCTTAGATGGCCACGTTGGCCCAAGATGGCCTCCAAAATGGCCTCCAAGTCGCCAAAGATGGCCTCCAAGATGGTTTCCAAGACGGCCCGAGAGAGTCCAAGATGCCTTCAAGTTCGTCCAAGAAGCCTCCAAGACTGCCCAAGATGGCTCCAAGATGGCCTAAGACTGGCCAAGAAGTTCCCAATAGGCCTCCAAGACGTCCTCAAGGAAGGCCCGCAAGGGCAACAATCATTGATTGTCCTTAGGTTTCGAAGGATGTTGGCATTTTCTTCTAATCAGCTCTCGGACGGCCCAAGACGGCCCAGAAGGCCCCCAACATCGTCCCAAGAGCGCCCAAGACAGCCCAAGATGGCCCTGAAGACGCCGAATATGGCCTCCAAACCGACCAAGATGGCCCCAAGATGCACCCAAGACGGCCCCAGATGGCCTCAAGATGGCCTTAGACTGCCCAAAAAGCCCACAAGAAGCTTCCAAGACGGCCCAAGAGCCCTCCAAGACGTCCTCCAGGAAGGCCCGAAAACTCGGAAACCACCTGGTCCGATAGCTCGCCCGAC
>CAUYUJ010000004.1:339776-357276 GCA_963575745.1 Prorocentrum cordatum | reverse complement strand
ATGTCCTGGTAATCTGCTCGAACCCGTCACCCACGGAGTGAGAGTGAACCGGAACCGCGGATGGCGAAAACCACCCGAATAGCGAAGCATACAGGGAGGCGCCGCAGGTAGCAGAGGACCAGGAGGACCCAGACCAGCACAAGGTAGGGGGAAGACAAGAAGTCCACTAAGGCAGCCACGAGCGAGTCCCTCAAGAAGGCCACCGAGGAGCCGACTAACAGAGCGTCCAAGATCCAGAGCACGATTGGGTCCAGTTCGGCTCGGGCCCGTTGCGCTGGCAGGTGAAAAGACTCGGTTGCATATTCTTCACTCCTCCACACTCCTCGCACTCTTCATCAGAAGGCCCATCAACCTCATCGTCGAGATCTCGCACGGGAAAACGAGGGCGGGCTGCCAAGGAAGAGGGTCCGCCCACAAATTCGTGAAGGGCCCACGCACACACACACACACGCACACACAACAGGCTGACGGGTACAAGACGCAACCTGGCGAACTGTGGCCTCGGACGAATCGACACTGCCAGGAGCAGGCGAGGAAGGTGGCAGCGGTGAGGCAATCCCACTCATGGGTGACGGCGAAGCTGGCGGCATGGGTGATGCAATATGCGATATGATCCCTTCCAGTTTCGCGAGGCACGCCGCCGACGAAGCCACCACAGCGCCGCGCGTAGCCTTGCTCATCACCGCCATGCTCTCGTCCACCAACGCGCGCACTGACTCCTCATGCGAGCCGACCTTCGGGCCGCCCTTGATGCCGCCTCGCCTGATGAGCTGCATCTGCGCCTACTTGTCCAGGAGGCCGACCTTGCCAATGAGCGAGTGGGGGCAGGTAGAGAGGCGGCAGCCTTTCCAGCTCGAATTATCCCAGCAGATAGTGCGGCCGCTGGTGGGCGCCTTGGGGCGGCGGTCAAGGCTGCGGCCATGCTCATTGCGCGTGAGGGCTTTGCCCCAATGCCCAGCGCCGCCTTGGCCGCCTCCCTCCCGGGCCCCTCCTCCGCCTCCACCTCCCCGGCCACCTCCGCCACCTCCCGCCCCTGCTTTCGGGCGCCCCGAACCCGCCAGCCGCGGGCGCGGCTGCGCAGCGGGCGAGCGCGGCGCCATCTGCCACTGCGACCTCTGCAGATTGTGGCGCTTGTGGCGGCGCCTGACCTTCATGTCCGTCATGAAGAACTGGGTGGGGTCATCCAAGGAAAAGGCGCGAGGCATCCTGAGCCCCGCCGAGGGCCCCCCCGGGCCCCTCGGCGCCTGGCACGCGAACCTGATCCCATCCCAGCTCGGGTTGTTGTCCGCCAACAGCTCGAGCAGACGCGAACGCAGCATCCTGAGCTCCTCGCGCCACCTGCCCCCGACCTCGCACCAGACGCTGAAGATCACTTGGGGCGGCCACGCGTAGCCTCGTCATTGAGCTTCAGGAGGGCTTCAGCGGCGTCCACCTGTGACTTGTAATGTTCCTGGCCATAGAAGCGCGCCCAAGCCCACGACTCCCTTTTAGCGTCCTGGATCCACTGCTGCGCCGTCGTGGCGCGCCTCGGCTTAGTCTCCAGCTTGTAGTCCTCGGGCGGTGCGAAATTGCCCATGTCCGCCTCCGACGTCTTAGGATGCTGGCGCAGGTGATAGTCAGGGCGGCAGCGTCCCCCGTGGTGGAAGGCCGCGAGCCCGTGCGCAATAGCATTGGTGATGTTCACCAGGAACTCGATGGGCCGGAAGAGCGGGCGCGCGTTCTGCCCCGCCGACCTCAGCCCATGAAGCGCGTCTTTACCCAGCAGACCCGGGCAGGGCGTCGCGCGGAAACTGTCGCAGCCGCGCGCCGGGTAGACGAGCTGCTCCTCAGCCCGCCCGATGCTCGCCAGCGTGCCCGTGGCCGTGCCTCCTGACTCCTCTCAGCGCCCGTTGGCCCCCCCCAGCTCGCGCGCCAACTTTCCCAGGCCCACGCCGATCTCGGCGGCGGGCTGCGGCCCCGCGAACGTCCTCTCCCCCATGGGCATGGGCGACGCCCCTGCGGGCCACTCCCGAAGCCTCGTAGCAGCTTCGACGAATGATCTCGTGCCCTCGCGCCCCCAAGGCGCCGACGCCCCCGCGCTACTCGCCCCGGGGAAAAGGAAAGGTCTCTGCGAGGCGGCGATGGTCCAGCGGCGGGCCTTTGGCTGAACCCGACGAAGCCCCGCCCCGCGGGCGACGCCGGGGGCGGAGGCGCCGCTGCCGGCGGGGGGGCTGCTGCAGGCAGAAGGGGAACCGGCGCTGCCTCACGATGCTCCAGAACGCCTCCTGAGCGCGGCCCTCCTCGTCGCTCGAGCTCATTGCGCCGGGCTGCCTGGCGCCCTTGGAGAAGGCTCAGCCCGATATCGCTGACCATTCCCTCGAGCGGTGCGTCCGCGGCCTCAATGAGCTCCGCCGAGAACTCGAGGGGGCCCGCGCCTGCGCCGGCCGCCATGGCCACCTCGCGTTCTCATTAGACTGGCCCTCGGCCGTCCTAAGCAAGTACCCCTCGATGAGCACGGCCCTCGGGTCTGCTCGGCGCTGCGCCTCATCCGTCGCTCTGGCTCGCCTTAGCCTCGTCGAGGTCGCCTTTTGCGCTCTCCCTGGTCGGCGCGGCGCCCCTGCTTCTGGTTCTCGCTCGCCTCGCCAGGCGGCGTCGGCCCCCGTCGCGTACGATCGCGGCCGCAGTCGCGCAGCTGAGACCGTTGCCCTCGTAGTTCGCGCCGTCGCTGGTTTTCGACGGGTGCGAGGTTAGCCCGACCGCCTCCACGCCCGCCCTGGGGCCGTCGTCGCCCGTGCCTCGGGAAAGGCCCGCTAACTTGGATGGGGGGCCGCAGCAAGCTCGCCAACCGCGGCCGAATCGACCAAGGGGCCCCGCGCAGCGTGCGCAACGCAGAGAGGGAAGCCGTCCTTCTCGGAGGTCTCCTCGCGGAAGCAGTTGGAACAGGCGCACTTCCTCCGAGCTGCTTGGGCCTTTTGAGCATTTTAAGACTGCGTGGAACGGGCAGGCCCTGAGCGAGCGAGCGCCATTCACCTCCGGAGACTCGCGCGCGTCGGAGATGGCGGCGTCGTCAACCGGCACCAGCGCGGGCCCCCTCCTCGCCGAGCCCCGACAACCCTTGGCGCGCAGCACCTGCGCGCGCCCGGTCGTCCGGAATGCGGCCCTGTCTGCCTCGCACGCGTCCACGCTCGGCTCAGACTCCGTCTCCGAGTTGGGGCCCATCGCTACAGCCTCGGCCGAGCCGTCGCCCGGGCGCGGGCGCCTCCATCTCCGAGATGCACAGCGCCCGCATGCTCTCCTAGCGAGCCCCGACATTCCCCGACATCCAAGAGCAGCATGATTGGCCCCCCGTCCTGGCTCGCCCAGCGGGCGCGAGCTTGGCCAAGTCCGACGCGTCGATCGCGGAGGTGTGGCCGACGACGCACGACGCGCCCACATGGGCCATGGGCCTGTCTTCTGGAGGCAATGCGCACGGCGTCGCAAAGCACAATTGCACCAGGCTAATCCCGTCGCCATCTCGCGCAGCCTCCAGGTCGGCCTCCAGGTGCCAGCGCGAGCTGCCCTTGACCTCCGCGAAGCGGTGGACGTGCCCATTGCGGGCGACGCGGCCGCAATTGATGAGCCCCTGCTCCAGCCTCGCGACCGCCCCGCCCGACTTGATGATGAGGTCGTCGGGCGTCATGTTCTCCGAGCTGCCTCTTCTCGCCCTCGCCGCATCCTCGACGCAGTCTGCGTAAACGGCTTCGACCTCCTCTGGGCCGCGCCAGCTCAGGACAGCGCTTGGCTCACCGTCCAAGGCGACCTGCACGTCGTGGCCCGCCTCGCGGCCTTCGACGGAGCCGCGCACGCCCAGGCCGTGCGCCGGGCCCAAGAGACGAGGCTGATCATGGAGCCGAGGAGGGCGATCACTCCCGCAGCAGCCACGCTCAGGGCGAGCCAGTGGAGCCGCGCCCAGTAGCGGCCACATATGCAGTGACCCATAGCGCTCACCAAATTAGGAATGCGAGCGCCCGGTGGAGCACGGCACCCAGCGCGCGCCCGACCTTCTCGCCCAGCCACATGAGCGCCGCCTCGAACCATGCGCCGACGAATGCAAGCCCGCCCGGCTCGGCGTTGACCATCCTTGGCACGGCGTCGGCGGGGCGGCCTGGAGGTGGAGGCGCATCCTTAGCGGCCGCGCCCTCGCCTCCTCCAGCCGGCGGCTTCCCCGGCGCCGGCCGCGGCGCCGGCGCGCGCTGTGCGCGGGCGGCGTTGCCCGTCAATCGAGGCGCAGCCACGGCCGGGCGGCTGCTGCTCGCCCGCCCGCGGCCGTTCTGGCTCTCTCGGCATCGCCCCCTCCTCGCGCAGCGATCCGGGCGCAGCTGGCGCCGCGGGCTGCTCTGCCGGGGGCGGGCTCGGCGCCGCCCCGTCTTCGCAGCGTTGCGCGACGTAATAGTGCTTCTCGTGGCTGGTGGCGCGCCCGCCCGAACCGGCCACGGCTGGCGGCGGGCTCGCGGTCGGGGGCGCCTCAAGCCGCGGCGCCGCCGCCTCCTCCGACTGCCCCGCATCTGCGGGCAGCGCGGGGTCGGCTGGCTGGCCTTCCGCGGCCTTCTCTGCGCAGCTCGCGCCGCGGCAAAAGCGCTTCGAAGTCGGCGCGACTCCCGCGCGCCTCCTCCGCGCCGGCGTCGCTAGCGGCGTCTGGCTCGTCCCGCGCGCGGCCCTCGCTCGGCGCTGGCACATAGCTGGCGGAGGCTGAGATGGCAGCCGACAGCCTTACGCCCTACGCCCGGGGAGTCACCTAGCCACCCGAGCGCGGCCGCCAGCGCAGTGGAGATGATGCGCTCCAGGGTGACGCGCCGCATCGCTGGCACCTCACTGCTGCCTTTGCCTCCCTCGGGCCGCGGGCGCCCTGCCGAGGCGTCCGCCGCGGGCCGCGGGGCCCTCCTCCGGAGCCCCCTCCAGCGCTGGAGGGGGGGCTTGGCCCAGCCACTACTCAGCACTCCTCAGACTGCCTGGTTGCGCCGCAGGCGGCCCCGCCCGCCCGCCCCAAGAAGTAAATCCAAGGCTCGCAACGAGCCGCGAGCAGACGGCAGCGGAAGGGGGAAGGAGAAGACAGGCGAGGGACGAGCAGACGGGGGGCTGTGGGAGGTGGGAAAACCTGCTGTTCAAACGAAAGCCTAATTCCTTAAAGTGCCTTAGGTTCCCTCAAGATCTCTCAGGGCCCTTCAAGCTTCATCCGATTCCAAAAGATTCTTCGGGATCCCTCGGGGACCCCTTATGATTCGCAAGGATTTCTCAGGATCCCATAAGACACCGAAGGTTCCTTTGGAAGGATCATATGTTTCAAAATATGTCAGGAGGCCTCAATATTCCCCAAGACTCCTTCGGGGGCCTCAGCGACCCACCCGCGACCCTCCGGTGACCCGCCCGCGACCCACCCCGACACCCCCCCGGCGACCCACCCGCGACCCACCGGCGACCCACCCGCGACCCACCAGCGACCCACCCGCGACCATCCCGCGACCCACCCCGCGACCCACCCGCGACCCACCCGCGACCCACCCGCGACCCACCGCGCGACCCACCCGCGACCCACCCGCGACCCACCCCGCGACCCACCCAAAATTTTCGGCGCCTGCAGCGGGTTTCTTTTGCATTCGTTCCAGGTCGTTCCAGGTGGAGAACCTGCGACCCACCCGCGACCCAAACCGCGTTCAGTGTACAAATCAAAATTTTCGGTGCCTGCGGCGGGCTGTTTTTGAATTCCTTCCAGGTGGAGGTGGGGAGCCCGCGACCCACCCGCAACCCAAACTACGTTCACTGAAGAAGCCACAAATTCGACGCCTGCGGCGAGTTTCTTTTGCATCGGCGACCCACCCGCGACCCTCCGACGACCCACCCCGAGACCCACCCGCGACCCACCCCGCGACCACCCGTGACCCACCCGCGACCCCCCCGCGACCCACCGCGACCCACCCGCGACCCACCCGCGACCCACCCGGCGACCCACCCCAAATTTTCGGCGCCTGCGGCGGGCTTCTTTTGCATTCGTTCCAGGTTACTTTTGCATTCGTGAGGGCCACGAGGTCCGCCCGCTCGACGCCCGCGTCGCCCGCGCCCGCCCCCTCACTCTTATCCGCAATTGCGGGGTGCTACGAATTTCTGCCGCAGCGGTGCCATTTTGATCTGAAGGGGTGGGGGATACTCCGAGGGAGTAAGAGAATACCCCGCACGCCGCACCCCGACGACACACCCCAACGCCCCCCTCGAATCATCGAGACTGGTGGTGCGGAGGGGGTCGCAAACAGCCGCACTCATTCGTAGAGGATGCTCCCACTGGCGCGTTCCGACGGGTCGCGGACGGGGCCGTGTCCTTCCCGCTGCCAATGACGCCCACCCTGCCGTCCAGGGTGTCCGGCACCTTCCACATGCTTTCCTTCGGCCTCGGTCACCGCCCTTTCGGTACGGTGGAAGACTGAAAACAATATCATATATCAATAGCCCTGTGACATCGTTTCACGTTTGATCGCGCGTGTTATGCCTGCAGCGAGGTGTTCATACAATCGCTTGATGGATGGACGCTCACATACGCGTCGGAGCACGGTCGAGCGGGGGCGCCGTAGAGCCAAACGCGCAAACTGATAGGGAAATCCACTAGCTCTGCGTCGTGGTCATGATGCAAGATGGATGGGGGAGGTAGCGGGATGGGAAGCAGACCAAAATAGAAGGCGAAAAACAGGGAAGACATCACATAGAGAAAATCCAACAACACATCCATGCTACATGATCGGCGTCAGCCCGAGAGCCCGAACACAGGGCGTCAAACACAAACGCTATGATAGTTACCTTCGTACGCTCAGAAGCCGAGATGGGCCGCACTCATATCAGCCGTATTGTGAGGGCTATTGTGATCCGCCAACTCGCTTGCGGCGGTTGGTGTGTGTATTTGCGCGTGCGTGTGCGAATGCGTGTGCGTATGTGTGTGCGCGCGTGCGTGTACGTGTGAGTGTGCGGGCGCGTGCGGTGTGTGTGTGTGTGTGTCGTGTGTGTTGTGTATGTGTGTGTGCGTGTGTGCGTGCATGCGCGCATGCGTGTGTGTGTGTGTGCGTGTGTGTGCGTGTGTGTCTTTGTGTGTTGTGTGCCTGTCCGTCTCTGTGTGTGTGGGTGTGTGTGAGAGAGTGTGTGTATGTGTGTATGTATGTATGCATGCATGCACGTATGTCTGTATACATGTGTTTACATGTATGTATGTCTGTCTGTCTTTCTGTCTGTATGTATGTATGTATGTATATGGTCCAGGGTCTGGGCCACCCCCACCTCATGCTGATGCCATCGGCCCCCCCCCCCGCGCGCGATGCCTCCCCCCCCGCCCCCCTGTGGATGTAGTGTGGTGCTGTGGGTGTGGCGTGCGTGGCGTGGCACCCTGGTGCTCCAGGAGAGCTCCAGAAGTCGTTGTAGTCGCCACCACCGCCGTCGTCGTCGTCGGAGGGCTCCGGAGGTCGGCGGCGGCGGCGTCGCCGCCGCCGCTGCCGCCGTCGTCCTCGTCGTCGCCGTCGTCGTCGTCGTCGTCGCCGTCGTCGTCGTCGTCGTCGCCGTCGTCGTCGTCGCCGTCGTCGTCGGCGTCGTCGTCGTCGCTGTCGTCGTCGACGTCGTCGCCGTCGTCGTCGTCGTCGCCGTCGTCGTCGTCGTCGTCGTCGTCGTCGTCGCCGCCATCGTCGTCGTCGCCGCCGTCGTCGTCGTCGCCGTCCCCCCCGCCCATCCCGTCAGGGTGGGGGGCCCGAGGGACCATGGGACCCATCCACATTTGGAGGGGGGGGCCCGTGGGCCCAGAGCCCGGGATCGTGTATGTATGCATGTATGCATACATGCACGCATGCATGTATGCATGTATGTGTCGGGCCCTCGAGTTTGTTCGCTTACGTCGGCTTTTTGAACGGCACGACGTTCGGCCCCAAACGAGCCCAACACGCGTCCATTGTTTGGACCCTTTCTGCTGCTCGCCTTCCAGCGAGAATATGATGCCAAAGTCAAAGGTGTAGACAAAATGTTCCGTGGAACGTCACCCCTCTGGACGCCTTCCCCCCAGCCCCCCTCGTCCCCCAGGCGCCCGCCAGAGCGCGACGTGGCGGATTTGCGCGGCAACACAACTGGATATCTCACTTGGCACACTTACCTCTGAATATTTTCCGTGGGTTTTGAATCGCGATTTCGCCTGCAAGCTGCTCGGGGCAGTGATGGCGTTCCGGGAAAAGTCTCGAAGAGGTGCCGACGGTGGAACGGGCTCGAGGTTTTGGGCCCCCTTCCACATCATTGGGTTCTGGGCCCCGCAGACCCTCCAGGAACAGGTGGGTGAGGAGGAGGGCAACGAAAACAAACGACGACAACGACCTGATCGCAACCGTTCGGACACGGAAAATGCAGCTTTTACAGCGCGGAGTGCCTGAACCATCGTGACGCCTGGGCCATGCTGCTGGCTGCTGCGCCGTGACATTGCTGCGCGCAAACTTGCGGTCGGCGGCGAAGGCGAACGCCAACGCGGTCGAACAGCCGGCGGACCGCGCCAGGCAGGGGCACAGTAGACAAGTGGAAAAGGATGAGGAGGAGGAGGGGGAGGCGGAGGACAAGCTGGGTGCACTCGCGTCATTTCTGACGCCCTACCCCTCCCTCCCATCTCTTACTACGGCGTAGATCTCCTCTCTATTCGCACCGTCGGATGTCGTCGCAGGGCATAGCATTACATGGCATAGCATGGTGTTGAAGATCAACGCGTAGCCTGACATAGCATGGCGCGGCGACGCCCCAAAGTGGGGGGTTCTGCGACCAAACAAATCACCAAATCGGCAGCGAATGTGGAATCACTTCCGATGGTTTTTTCAGGGGGTCGTTTTCTAGATGTTGGGGCCCATTTGGAAGGACCAAAAACCATAATTACCGTGGTACGGCGCTGGAAATGATGACGCCAGCGCTGCAGCGGGAGCACGATTCGGAACGAGCGAAGCGCGGAAATGAGGCCAGCGCTGCAGCGGGAGCACGATTCGGAACGTGTGGTAGCCCGAAAATGAAGCCAGCGCTTCAGCGAGAGCAACATTTTGAAACAAAACAAGCGAAAACCCGTTTCCCGGGAGTCCTGTGTAAAAAACAATACACGGAGGATGGCCGAATGTTTCCCGGACGTCCCCTGGGGAGAGAGGAGAGTAGCATTCATACTGCGTAATTGCAGAGGAGGAGGAGGAGGAGGAGGAGGAGGAGGACGAGGAGGAGGAGGAGGAGGAGAGAGCGGCCGCGGAGGGGGAACGCGGGGGAGGTGTGCGCAGGCAGCCTGGGGCACCGAAAACCGGCCTCCCGGAAGGTGGGCGGCCCGCGCGGGCCGACGAGAGGAGAGGGCGGCGCGGTCCCAGCGGAGCGCCGCGCCAGCATCCGCAGGGCGGAGTGCGAACAACATGACTGAGCCATGTGAGAGTTTTCTGGCTCGGCGTGTCGACGTTAGTCCGAGGGGGGGGGGTCTGGCTCCGCACCTTTGCCTGATGCGACAGCTTGCAACAGTGCTGGAAACAGGCGCCATACACAGCCAAGGTCTACTCCATGGGAGTGGGGGGTAGGGGGGGTGCGAGGGCCCGCGCCGATCGGCAAAACAATAAATCAGAAAACGATGGGGGGGGCTCCATCGAAGGCCCTGGTGGCAATGTTCGCATGCGGTTCCCCACCCATTTCGACGCACCCCTCACTTGCTTCGTGATCCCATAGGGAGCTCCACCGAAAGCGTTGCCACAACGCGGCACATACTCATGGGTCCTTCGCCACGTTAGCTGTTTTGAACCGTGGTCCTGCAGAAGTGCAATAACCCGCGATCAAGACACAGGCCCTTCTGGCACGCCGAAGGCGCCGCATTGCAGAAGAGATGATGTTGAACTCCAGCTTCGCCTCGCACATCTCACTGAGCACTAACAGCGCGTGTTGCCATTGCCCGCCTTTTCTGCATGCACTGACAGTCGCCACGTAGTGGCCTTGGACGAGTTGCACACCTAATCGAATTCCTTCGCGGAGCAACCGCAATGCTGCGGTCCATTGTTTTGTCCAGCCGCACTTCTTGATCGATGCATCGAGGGAAATAGCGGCTTATCGAGAACCTCGACCGATGTCCAGCATCCAAAATGATTCATCCTGACATGGCCTTGAGCCGAATGTGGTCCTCCTCCTCCTCCTTTCTCCTCCTCCCTCATCCTCTCTCAACCCGTCCTTCTCCTCCTCCTCCTCCTCCTCCTCCTCCCTCATCCTCCCTCATCCTCCCTCATCCCTCCTCCTCCTCCTCCCTCCTCCCTCCTCCCTCGTCACCCTTCCCTCCCTCATCCCTCCTCCCCCCTCCCTCCCTCCTTCCCTCACTCCTCTACAGCACATTACGAATACTACTCTCCTCTATCCCCTGGCTCTGTGCGGGAGATATCCGGCCCTGTCCGCGCATTGCTTTTATATGCATGAATTCAAACCTTGTGTTCCTTTGAATCTTTACACTCCGATTGTTTCTGGTGTTTCAGAATGGTGTTCCCGCTGCAGCGTGGGACTCATTTTCGAAACGGCGCTGTGCTCCCGTCGCTCAGAATGTCGCTCTCCCCCCAGCGCGGGCCACTTTTCTGAATGCGAGTCCGAACCAGTGTGCAAGGGGGTCAAGGCAAATAGTGTTTTCCAACGCTCTCAGGAGTGATCCGCAGTTGCGTGCGGATACCGTGACTCAAAGCTAGCTCCTCTAAACTCCTGGAGCCAAAAAACTACGGCGTGATAGTAATGACCAGCCGCCACCGCGGACCACTTCTTTGAATGCGAGTCATTTGTTCATCGCTGTCACCGCCCTCGTTGCCCCTCCTTCGCCTTCCCCTGGCCCTCCTGCTCCTCCCGCTCCTTACGCTCGAGCTCCTGCTGCTACGGGTTTGACCTGGTCCTCCTCCTTCCTCACCCTCCTCCAGCTCATCCTCCCGGCTTACCCGCCACCTCTTCCTCCTCCTCCTCCTCCTCCTCCTCGTCCTCCTCCTCCTCCTCCTCCTCCTCGTCCTCCTCCTCCTTACGCAGCTCCCTTTTTTTTCTGATTGCGCATAGCAAAATGTGCAGAGCTGGTGTTTCAAATATAGCTCGAATAATGAACCAATCTCAGCGCCCTCGACATTACAGACTGATTTGTTTGACGATGTCGGGTCGAATGGTGTACCGAAAGACATTGTAACTGCTCAAAATGTCGAGGCCTAGACGAAAAACACATGCACGGATCGTTTCCTGGGGCTCCAGGTCGGCTATGACACGCGTCCGCGGATAGAGACAAGATCAGCGCACTGGGAAAGGATGGACGGGAGGAGTAGGATGTCAGATATGGCGCGAGCGCACCTAACTTGCCCTCTCCCTCCTCTCCCCCTCACCCTTGCTCATCTGTGGTCGGCCTCGGCCTCGGCCTTTCGGCTCCTAGGCCTCACGGCCTCTCGGCCGGCCAGGCGCGGTGGGGGGCGAGCTGAGCCAGCCGCTTCCCTGTGTTGAAGCCGCACTTGCTTTTCGTGCTCGCCTCGAGCGGGGGCCGCGGGGGGAGGAGGAGGAGGAGGGGGAGGAGGAGGAGGAGGAGGAGAAGGAGGAGGAGAAAAAGGAGGAGAAAAAGGAGGAGGAGGAGGAGAAAAAGGAGGAGGAGGAGGAGGGGGTGAAAAAGGAGGAGGATGAGGAGGAGGATGAGGGATGAGGGATGAGCTGGGGGTGACGCGTAACATCCTTTCTTAATTCGCCCCCGCCCCCCCCTGACAACGCCCCCGCGGCCGCCTGACAAAGCCCCCCGCGGCCCCCTGACAACGCCCCCGCGGCCCCCTGCCAAGGCCCCCGCGCCCCCCTGACAACGCCCCCGCGGCCCCCTGACAACGCCCCCGCGGCCGCCTGACAGAGCCCCCCACGGCCCCCTGACAACGCCCCCGCGGCCCCCTCACAAGGCCCCCGCGCCCCCTCTGGCAACGCCCCAGCGGCCATCCGACAACGCCCCCGCGGCCCCCTGACAACACCCCCGTGGCCATCTGACAACGCCCCCGCGGCCGCGCCTCGTGCCGGGGCCGCTCCGAGACAGATCCCCTTAAGACCTCCGCTGGGTCTCCCAGGAGCCTACGAACGTCAATGCGCAGCCCGCGTTGGCGAGTCGGCGAGGAGGTTCAATCACGACGATCCTCCTCCTCCTCCTCCTCCTCCTCCTCCTCCTCATCCTCCTCCTCCACTTCCACCTCCGCCCCCATCCATCCTCCTCCTACTCCGGGGAGGGGGAGGGGGGAGGAGGGGGAGGAGGAGGAGGAGGAGGAGGAGGAGGAGGGGGAGGAGGAGGGGCAGAAGGCACTCGAATCCTCGGACGAGCCCTCGGACGAGCCCCCCGCCTTCGCCGTCGCCGCCGCAGCCGTCGAGAGAGAGGCAGGGCGGGAGGAGGACGAGGCGCGTTTCTGCGCACCCAGCGCCACCGCACTCCGACACCGCTCCCCTGTGTCGTGTGCACGTGCGTCGCCTCGCCCAGATCGGGGCAGACGAATTCTTTGCGATTGGAATCGCTGCGAGCGAAGTCGAGGAAAGCGCCTGGCGGCGGCGCCGCCTGCAGCGACGCGGGAGGGCGGGGGCAAATAGCTGCCCGTCCCAGAAGAGCGCCAGTTGAGACGTCGACGATCGGCGACAGCGACGACGACGACGACGAGGGGCGACGGGCGCCAGACGAAGGACGACGGCCGAGGGGCGACGACGACGACGTCGACGCCGCCAGATTCCTCGTCCTCCTCCTCCTCCTCATCCTCCTCCTCCTCCTCCTTCTCCCCGTGATTCTGCACGGGGCCAATTGTGGTAGGGGTCACCGCTCGCCGAGTGGTGACCCCTACCAAAACGCCTTCCTTCTCCGCCTCTCGGCCTGGAAAGCGCCGGCGAGGATCGGCGACGTCGGCGACGTCGGCGACGTCGGCGACGACGACGACGACGACGACGACGACGACGACGACGTCAATGACGTCGACGTCGCCCTGGCCCTCTTCGTACCTCGCGCGCCGTCGCCCCCGCGGCGCGAGCCGCCCCTGCGCTGCCGCTTGCGCGGCTGCACCTCCTCCGCCCCAGCCGCCTCGCCGCCGGCAGCCGCGGGCGCGCCCGCGGGCCCGGCTGCAGCGGCCGCCGCGGCCGCGGCTCCTCATGGCGTGGGGCCCTCCTCCTCCTCCGCCTTTCCCCCCTCCTTCCGTCCTCCCCACTCCTCCGTCCTTCCCCCCTCCGCCCTCCCTCCCCCTCCTTCGTCCTCCCTCCTCTTACCTCCTCCCTGCTTCTCCTCCTCCTCCTCCTCCTCCCCTCCTCCTCCTCCTCCTCCTCCTCCGTCCTCCTTCCTCCTCCTCCTCCTGCTCCTGCTCCTTCTCCTCCTCCTCCTCCTCCTCCTCCTCCTTTTCATCCTCCTCCCCCTCCTCCTCGCGGGTCCTCCGCGGCGCGGGCCATGGCCACCTTCGTGGCGGCGAGGACCGAGGCGTGCGGGGTGCACAACTGGCCCAGCGACTCGAGCCCCACCAGCACCTCGCACGAGAGGGCCCCCCGCCCCCTCCTCCTCATCCCCTGAGCGAACAACGACGTATGTACGTGCACGCCCTCCGCGGTCTTGCGTGTACGAACCTCCGCTTTCAAACGCACTCCAGCGGGAGCTAACCGCGTGCGTGTGCATATGTTGGTGGCCTCTGATTCCCCCCTCCTTCCCCCTCCCACATCCCCCCGCTTCCCCCTTTCCGCCGGCTCCTCCCCCCCCCCCCGCCTCCCTCCTCCCCTCCTCCCTCCCTCCCCTCCCCCCCCCCCATTTCATCCCCTCCTCCCTCCCTCCCTCCTCGTTTCTCCTCCTCGCCCCTCCCGCCTTCCGCAGGTAGCTGAGGCTGGTCTCCCCCTCCGGCGGCTCCGTGCTGATGCCGTTGACCAAGCACAGGTCCGCCGCCATCCGCGCCGCGCGCTGGAAAGCCTGGGGGGAGGAGGAGGAGGGGGGTGGAGGAGGAGGAGCAGGAGGAGGAGGAGGAGGAGGAGGAGGAGGAGGAACATGAGGAGGAGGAGGGGGAGGAGGAGGAGGAGGAGGAGGAGGAGGAGGAGGAGGAAGAGGAAGGGGGCAGGAGGAGGAGAGGGGAGGGAGGAGGAGGCGGAGGAGGAGGAGGAAGGAGAGGAGGAGGAAGGGGGAGGAGGAGGAGGAGGGGGAGGAGGAGCAGCACCACGTCGCCGTGCAGGTGGGTCTTCACCCAGTCGCCGCCGAGCTGCTCTGTGAGCCTGGGCTGGGGGCCACCCCCCTCCTAGGTCACCTGACTTCGTCGCGCATCGCGCCCTGGCGATGCGCGACGCGCTGTTATCTTCGCGCCCTCGCGAGGCCGCCTTTCGGGGATCTCCTGACCCGGGTCAACCCAGACCCGGGTCAGGCAGGGCTTGCAGAATCCTGCAAGATCCTGCAAGACCCTGCACCCAAACCCGGGTCAATGCGAAGGATCCTGCAAGATCCTGCAGGATCCTGCACCCAAACCCGGGTCAATGGGAGACTGGCCCTGCAGGATCCTGCAACATCTGGCGCTCTGGCTGACCCCCGTCTGCATTGACCCCCGTCTCAAAGCTCCCGAGCCTTGGAGAAGGGCAGCCCTCCGGCCCAGACAGCGACGCGCCAGGCGCGATTACCGTCGCGCCCGTGGGGGCGCGGCCTAAGCCCCCCTCTCAACACCGACCGCCGACCGCCATCGAAGGCGACGGCGTCGTCGACCGCCGACCGCCGACCGCCGACCGCCGACCGCCGCCGCCGACGGCGGCGGCGAGGGGGGGCCCAACGGCGGAGCCCCTTCTCCGCGTCCGCCAGGACACCCGACCACCAGCGCCAGTCCTGGTAGACGGTCCGGGCGGCCTCCGTGCCGTCCATGGCCGCGGCGAGCTTCGCCACCGTCGCCTCGTCGAGAGTCTCGTTGGCCGCGTCCAGGAGGTCGAGCGTGGCCTCTAGGAGGGGGCTGGGAGGGGGTAGGGAGGGAGGGGCGGGGAGGGAGGGGGGAGGGAGGGAGGGAGGTAAGGGAAGAAAAGTGGGGGGGGGGAAGGAGGGAGGGCAGGAGGGAGGGAAGGGGGGAGGGAGGAGGGAGGGAGGGATGAAAGGAAGCAGGAGGGAGATTCTTGCAGGGATGCGGGAGGGCGGCCTCGATGTCGAGGGGCATCGATGTTCCCGGCGACGCTGCGTCGGCGGCCATCTTCGCGAGCGACCCGTGGAAACTCGCCGAGGCGTCGCCGAGGATGCCCAGCACGAACAGCTCGTGGGTGCGCCACCTCTGCTCCAGCCGCCGCTCCACGTGCTCCTTCAGCTCGGCCAGGGCTGGCACCCAGGGCGCTGGGACCACGCGGGCGTCGCTCCGCTCGACCAGCAACCCCAAATTGTCCTTGGCCAGCTTCAGCATCTCAAGATTCTTGCCGATGGTGGCAATCAGCGGCTTCAGCTCGTCCATGCTGCGGCCCGTCGGCGCCTTCGCCGCCGCGGCGTCGATTGGCGCCATCGCAGCTTCTGCGAACCCCAGCGGCGCCGGGTCGATCGTCCACAGGAGGTCGAGCAGGTTGCCCAGCAGAATCGCGCCGACGCTCAGGCTGGTTGCCGTCGCGCGCACCACCTGCTGCGGGACGTCCCACCTGCTGCGGATGGCCCCCCCCGTCCCCCCCTCCCCCCCTCTTTCATCCTCCTTCCTCCTCCGCCTCCTCCTCCTCCTCCTCCCCTCCTCCTCCTCCTCTCATCCTCCCCCATCCCTCTTCCTGCCCCCTCCTCCTCCGCCCTCCTCCCCCTGCCCTCCCGCGGGCCTTATTCGAATAATAAGTCACTTCGACGCCGTCCCCCACGAACATGTCGTTGCAAGAGTCGCAGCGCACCAGGTGGACCATCGCCTCGTTCAACGCATCCGTCTTCTCGATGTAATCTTCCACCGTCTCGTTGGTCATCTTGTAGAACGCATCGCGGCCGACATCGTCGCGCAGCTCGTTGAGGCGGGCCATCATCAGCTCGAACAGCTTGCCTTTCGTCTCTGCGTCAGCCTTATCGACAACGACCGCGTGCATGTAGACGGCGACCCGTTGGGACCATTCACCGAGCAACCCAGCCGTATCGTTGCGGATCAGCGCGTCGGCCTGATGGAGGTACCTTTTCCGAATAAGCGCAAGGGCCGACCTGACAAAGCAGACGTTATCGACCAGCGTAGAGAGAACGGGCCCTGCCACCTCCGGATCCGCCACCTCCGAGGGCGAGCAAATGTGCGAGGCTAATTGCAGCAGTCCTGGTTCCGTGAAATCGATGTCCTTCGACAGCATGTGGCCCAGCCCAATCTGCACGGTGGACGCAAATTCACGCCGTTCCAGGATCCAGTCCGTGAGCGTCGCTTTCCCGGCGTCGTCAAGCACGATGGACAGCTCAATGGAGTTGGGCTGGGGGAGCACCCGCTTGTCCAAATTGTCCCAAGCCGAAGAAACCAAGGCCGCATCTTCATCTGAAATGGCGTCGGCGGGCCCCCCCTTCTGCGATACCTGGCGGTGAGTGGTGAGGGAGTGGAGGACTTATGACGAACGAACAACACACACCCATACCCATAGGGAGGTCGTTGGGAGGAGGACCGGCTATGGGCATGGGTGCGGGTTGTCGGACCCTGGGGAACGCTCCCGTTTGAGCGGGGATCCCCATCCGACATCACGCACCCATCGCTCTCTCCGATCCCCCTATGGGCCTATGGGTATGGGTGTGTGTTGTTGGTTCGTCAACTTAGTCATGGAGGAGGAGGCGCGCCTTGGCGAGCGCCCTGACCGCCGTCCGAACCAGGCCGGTCCACTTGTACTCGATGGCAGCGAAGATGTTCTCGTAGGCCGTGTACAGGAGGTTGTCCAGATTCTTGATCTCCGCATCGTGCTTGGCGAGATACTGTTTGGACGCCTTGCTCTTCATCGGCTGCAAGAGGTTGTAGCACTGCAGCAGGCGCGCGGTCACCTCCGGCGAATACTGGGGGCAATCATCGCTACCGAGATCAGCATGGTCGATTTTCATCGCCGGTGGGGCCAGCTGGCCTTCCAATTGCGCCAACTGTTCCAGGTCCGACCCGTAGGTCGCGTCGTGCTTGACGCTGATGTGCGCCGCCGCAGCGCGTCGCACAACCTCGATGCCGGTGTTCAGGAGGTGCAGCAATTTGTGAAAGCAATTGTCCTCCTGCCCGTTCGCGATCGCCAGGGCGCGAAAGTACACGGCCTCGACCTCGTCGTGAGCGACCTCGTCGATGTTGACAACCTGGATGAAGAACTGCACGTGGGACTGACACGGGTGGTCCAGCTTGTCCACGTGGCCCCGCACGTGGGAGAGCACCTTCTTCAGAACTTCGACGTTATCGGACGGTGTACACAATGCTTGAATGCCGGCCATGAGGAGGTCGAAACAGGCCCCATTCCGTTGCTCGGCGTCCAACTTCTGAAGCCATTGCTTGATGCTGTGCGCCGTGGTGCTGACGCCGTCCTGGCCCAGGAACACGATGTTGCCCCACTCCGCGTAGTCGGCCTGGGCCCACGCGAC
>CAUYUJ010000004.1:272500-332916 GCA_963575745.1 Prorocentrum cordatum | reverse complement strand
AGTAGGAGGAGGAGGAGGAGGAGGAGGAGGAGGAGGAAGAGGAAGAGGAGGAGAAGAAAGGGGTTGAGAGGGAGGATGGCTGCCTTGTTGTGGTGGAATTTCTGCCAGTTGGACTGCTTCTGGCGGCCGGACGCTCAAACCGCCCCGCTCTGCGCGCTGCGGCAACCCTCTCCTCTTCAACTCTGTGGCGACCTTCCCCTCGCCCTCCTCGTCCTAATCCTGATTATCCGCTTCCTCCCTCCTCATGCTTCCCCTCTTCCCGCCGCCCTCCTCGCTCCTCCCTCCTCCCTCGTCCCTCTTCCTGCTCCTCCTCCTCCTCCTCCTGCTCCTCCTTTTCCTCCTCCTCCTCCTCCTCCTCCTCCTACTCTTCCTCCTCCTTATCCTCCTCCTCCTCCTCCCCTCCTCCTCCTCCTCCTCCGATGCATAAGCCCCGTTTCGCGGAGCCGCGCGCCCTCCATCTCTGGACCACGGGGCGGAACGCCAGCATTCCCGCGAACAAATGCCAACTGCGCAGCGGCAGCTGAGCGCTGCCGAGCAAGGGGTTTTCCCCAAACAAAAATATAAGCGGTCGCCGTGCGGAGAAAACGGCAGGGGACTGCAGGAGGGAAGGGCGAAGGCTCTGACCAGCTAGGCGCGTTCGCGCCATGTCTGACATCCGATCCCTCCCTCCCATCCATTTCCGTGGCGCTGCTTCCCCCCCCCTCCGTTGGGTTCAGAGCACTGCGGTCGCAACTCCTTCCTTCCGCCTCCCTCTTTCTCCCTTCCCTCCTCTACTCCTCACCTCGCCGTCGCCGTCGCTGGGGCTGCGGACTGCGAAACAGGTGTCGCCACTTTCGTGGGCTCCTGGGAGGTCTAGCAGAGTGACGTCCTATTCAGATCAGATGAGGCCTCGTCGTCGCTGTGGGGCTGCG
The DNA here is from genome assembly GCA_963575745.1 of Prorocentrum cordatum. Taxonomy (NCBI): domain Eukaryota; class Dinophyceae; order Prorocentrales; family Prorocentraceae; genus Prorocentrum; species Prorocentrum cordatum. The sequence continues at coordinate 332,005 of CAUYUJ010000004.1, read as the reverse complement.
AATTGCAAAACTGCTGCCGCCACTTGCGTGGGCTCCTGGGAGGTCCAGCTAAGCGACGTCCTATTCAAATCAGATGGGACCTCCTCGTCGCTCGGGGCTGCGATCTGCGAGTCCGTCACCGTTTTCTTGGGTTCCGGGGAGGTCCAGCGGGGTGACGTCCGACTCAAAACAGATGAGACCTCCCCGTCGCGGGGGGGCGCGAGCTGCGAAACTGTCGCCACTTCCGTGGGCTCCTGGGAGGTCCAGCGGAACGACGCTTTATTCAAATCAGATGAGACCTCGCCGTCGCTCTGGGGCGCCACACCGACATGGCGCGGGCCGCGTTGCTTGTCCAGCGTGCCACTGGAATCTGATCGCCGCCCTCGCTCCAAATCCTGCCTCTTTCGTTGTCGTCTTCTTCCTCCTTCCATCAGATCCTTTTCTGTCCTTTTCTTGCCCCTTGCTCTCACCCCCATTCCCTCTTCGAGCCTGGAGCCTCAGTCGTCGTCCTCCGATTGGTGTCCTGTGAGTCGTGCAACGCGCGCGCATCCCATGTAGCTTGCACAGCAAATGGCGGTTCCTGTGTTGTCATCAGCCATGCTATTCTGGGCCAGCTCCTCTTGTCGCTCGAGTCAAACGGATTGGATACGTCACTCGGTAATTGTATCTATCCGCGGCCGCGTGTCATAGCCGACCTGGAACCCCACAGGACCCATGCGCCATCGGAACAGGGGAACTTGTGGGACCCGTGCGACCTGGGGGACCTCTGTGGCCTGCGGGGCCTGTGAGCCCTGCGACACCTGTGGGGCCTGTGGAACCTGTGGGACATGTGGAACCTGCCAGGCCGGTGGTTCCTGTGGGACCTGTGGGACGACCTGCGACACTTGTGGGTCCCGTGGGACCTGTGGGGCCTGCGAGTGCGAGACATGCGGGACCTATGAGACCTGTGGGATCCAGAAAAATAGTCTACACTGGGGAGGGAGCGTCATTGTTAACGACGGGAGCACAGCGCCGATCCGACAATGAGGTCCACGCTGCAGCGAGAGCACCATTTTTGATCAACTGCGAACCATCGAAGTGTGGAACAAAACAATGGAAAACCAAGTCGCGCAAATCCGTGTAAAAAACACGACGTGGCGGGGGGAGCACTCTCAGGACATTGTCGGGGGAGAGAGGAGATCAGCACTCGTATTGTGCAAACGTAAAGGAGCAAGGAAAAGGGAGGGGTGGAATGGGAGCGAGAGGAGGGGGAGAGAGAAAAGGAAAGTGGAGGCGAGAATGGCGTCCTGTTTAGTAGTCCCCGCACGCTGAAATTCACCATTCATCCTACGCGTGGGCGTGTGGGCGTGAGCGCCGGTCTGGCGAGTCCGCCAACGCTGGGCTCAAGCGCAATGTAGGGCTTCGAGCGCGTTGAACACGCAATGCTGCACATGCGTGCTGTGATATGATAGGAACGTTTGACGGCACCTTCCCACCACTTTGTGCCGCTCTCCCATCTATCTACCTCACCCTCTCTCTCCCTCGTTCGTCTTCCCCGCCCTCCCTTCCTCCCTCCCTCCCTACGTGTACCTCCCTTGTCATTCCCTCGTCCTCCTCCTCCTCATCATCAGCATCATCATCACCATCACCATCACCATCACCATCATCATCATCATCATCATCATCATCATCATCATCATCATCATCATCATCATCATCATCATCATCATCATCATTATCAGCAGCAGCAGCAGCAGCATCAGCATCAGTATCAGCATCATCATCATCAGCAGCATCATCATCACCAGCATCATCATCAGCATCATCATCAGCATCATCATCAGTATCATCATCATTAACAACATCATCACCACCACCATCATCATCATCATCATCATGATCATCATCGTCATCATCCTCATCCTCATCCTCATCCTCAACCTCACCCTCGTCCTCGTCCTCGTCCTCGTCCTCGCCTCGTCCTCGTCATCATCACCACCAACAGCAATATTATGATCATCATCGCCACCAGCATGTCCCAAACAAAATCGCTGGCCCTACGGGCCAGAGGCGTGCAGCGACCTCTGGAAACTGGTAAACCGTAGTTCTAGTTCGCGCGCGCGAAGCGGCCCCTGGGAGTCCCTGGACAAAAAAAAACGGGAGAAGCCTGGGCAGTCCGGGGCAGAGATGGCTCTCCTCCTGGGTGCGGCATTTCAGGCGCCCCCGAGCGCTCCAAGAGGACCCCAAGAGGCCCCACAAGACGGTCCGAGATGGCTCCGAATCGCCGACCGATCTGTACAAGACGCCCCAGATGGCCTCCAAACGGCCGAAAACGCTTCCAAGACGCCCCAAGAGGCCTCCAAGAGGCGTCGCAAGAGGACTCCTAGAAACATAAGCAAGAGAGGTTTCTCAGGTTTTTAACAGATTTTGGCAAGCTCGCGTTTCAGCTCCGTGGCGCCCCAAGACGGCCCAAGATCGCCCCAAGAGGCATGAAACGGGGCCCCAAGACATCCCAAGACGGCCCAAGAGGGCCCCAAGACGGCTCCAACAAGTGGTCCAGACGGGGGACCCGAACGGCTATTTCCGGCCTTCGGCACCCATTGGCCCTCAATAGGCCCCCAAGAGGCCACCAAGAGCCAAAGCGGCCCCAAAGAGGCCCCCAAGAGGCCCCAAGAGGCACCCAAGAGGCCCCCCAAAGGCCCCAAGAGGTTCCCCGAGGCCCCCGTGATGCCCCAGGAGGTCCCCCAAATACCGCCGAAAGGCACCCGAGAGGCCTCCCAAGGACCCCAAGAAGCCTCCTGCTACCCTCCCCGAGCACGTTCAACTCGTGCGCAGGCGGACCCAGGATCCCGCACGACTCGTCGTAGAGCGGGCCGATTGAAGTCCAACATCCTCGCAATCGGCAAAGCGCCCAGCCCGAAATTCAAGCCGCAAGCGGAACCCAAACAAATAGTCGAATGGCCCAACAGCGGAATTTCATGGGTGACAAGCCCAACTTCACGGGTGACAAGCCCAACTCGCAATGGTGCCGCATGCCCATGACTGCACCCAGCCAAACCCCCCTGAATCAACTACACAGGAACTGCTCCGCCTCCAAGACTGCCGACGTAGCGCCGCTGGAAAACGACCGCCGCCCAGAAGCGCAACGCGGGCAACGAGCGCGCGGGGGCAAAAGCCAGCGATGCCACATGACGGGCTGGCGGAATGGGCGAAGCGTCATCACTTTCCTCGCGCTGTCGCCACCACTCCGGTAGGTCTGGTCGAACACCAGCTCGCGGGTCGCCATCAGCGGCGCGTTACCGAAGAGGCGCCGCACATCTGACTGCCGCAGCTCGTTGGTGTAATCCATATACTCGACCTGCGCGACCATGGCAAGGCCCTTCCAATAGCCCTCGATGAGGTCGCTCTCGCCCTAGCCCCGCCTCCAGAAGCAAACCCACTCGCCTATCTGGAACGCCTGATACAAGGGCCTGTTCTTCGCCGCCAGCGCCTCCAGCGCCGCGCTCGAAGCGTTCGCCGCCTGGAAAAGCGTGCTGGCGCCCCATCCAGCGCGCCAGGTCCGGGTAGAACTCCTCGTCCTGCTCGCCCAGATCTCTAGGCCGCCGCCTCAACGCCCGCGGCGCCAGTGCGAAACCCTTGGCGCTGCGAAATCGACCCCTCATGTCGCGCGCGACACTCGCCGCCCGCCCCGTGGCGAGCTCCCCGCGCCGCGCGCCGGGCCGCGGGCCACTGTTAATGGTTGGATGCGAGGGCTAGGCGAATCCTTTCAACACGCTGGCCGCGAATCTGGAGCCGATTCGCTCCCGAAGGTATTCTCTCGCAGTTGTGGTATCAGCTCAGGGGGGCCCGACATCGGTTTGAATCAAACTCTGCAGCAGCGTAACGTACACATGCATGCCACAGAATGGCAATGAAACCCGAACGACGCAATCGTCACATCATGCATAGCTAGATACATTGGAAAGGGTCTGTGCCATTGACAGAGGTGCTGGTAGAAGCTTCAAAAGGAGCTGCAGCAATTTCGATTGTAGAAGCTGTAGTAAGAGCTGTATGTAGTAGAAAATGTAGCAGGAGCTGCAGTAGCAGCTGTTGTAGGAGCTTCCGTGCAATCTGACTGCAATGAGAATCCTGAGGAAGCATCGGCTATCCTGGGGAATCTGGTGGATTCGTCCAATATCCTGAGGAATAGGAGTCATGAGGAATCATCCGGGATATTCGGGGATACAGGTCCCTGACGAATCCTCAGAAATCAAATAACATGAAAGTGAAACGTGAGATATTGAGGGAATCCTGTGGAATCGTTTGGGATCCTGCGGGGCAATCTTGAGGGATCCCTTGGGAGTCGTATAAAATCCATAGGACTTTGTGGAACCCGAAGGAATCCCAACGAACTTTGCGGATACCTGGGGAATCCTTGAGAACCCGAAAAAATCGTATGAAATCATGAGGAATACCCCCAAACCACAAGGCACCCATGTGGAACCCTGAAGAGCCATGAATCATTCTCGAAATCCTGGGAGATCCTGAAAATCCTCGGGGATCTTCTGAAATCCTGGAAATCCTAAGAATTCCTCGGGAGCCCTGCGGAATCCAGAAGAATGTCCAGTAATCCTGCCGCGTCCTAGGAGTTTCAAGGAATCCATAAGAAATCCGTGGATGCCTCTAGAATCCGCAGAAAGCTTGTTGCATCCTGCAGATCCCGCGGGGTAGTTCGAAAATTATGAAGAACGATGCGGGTTCCTGAATAACCCGCAGGAGCACTGTGGATCTTTCAAGAATCTTCCGAAATCCGCTGAAACCCGCAGACTAAAGCGAAATTATCAAGAATCCTTGGGAGCATGGTGTAATCCTGCAGAGCTTGAGGAATCCTGGGGGACCTGTGAAATCGTGTGGTTCCTCAAGAATCCAATGAAATCCTGCGCAAGCCTGCGAAATCCTCTGGACCCTATCAGAATGCTAAGGTAGACTGCAATACAATCGGAATGCAGAGGCATCTTGCGGGACCCACGAAACGCCAAAGGAATCATGCGGAATCCCAAGGAAGATTGACCTTAGGAATCCTTCGGGTCTCTACAAGACCTTGAAGTGGATTCAAGAACTCTGCGGAATCAAACGGCACCCTGATGGGCCCACATGACATCTGAAATCCAAAGTATCGCTTGGACTCCTCAGGATTTCTTTAGAATCCTCAGGAACCCTGCGGAACCCCAGAGACATGTTGGAATCCTGTTGGAGCTCTGGCGGATCGGCAGCGGCCCCCCCTGCCTCTCGGCGCGCGGCGCGCTTGCGGCGACATGTTTCGAGGAACGCCCGCACGAGGGGACCGAGACAGGACCGCGCCAAGGGGGGGGTGGGCGCGACCCAAGGCAGCAGACTCTGGTCCGCGGCACGGCTGGTGCCTGCCCGGCGCTGCGCTGTGCTTCGCGAGACGCGTGCTGCCAAGGGAACCCCAAGCAACGCGTCGTCGTCGTCGCCGTCGCCGTCGCCCTCGTCGTCATTGTCGTCTCTGTTTGGCACAGATAGAAGTGGGGGGCGGCGGGGAGGTACACCGCCTTCTGCGCCTCCTCGTCCTGCCTGTCCGTCCGCTGCTGCTTCTTTATGGCCTGGATCTTGCGCTTCTTGGCCTCCACGACCTGCGACTCCCAGCCACTTTCTCGCTGGCCTCCTCCTCCTGTTCCTTCTGATCCTGCTCCTCCTTCTCCTCCTCATCATCTCATCATCAACATCTTCATCACGGCCATCAGTACTACCATCATTATCACCATCATCAGCATCATCATCATCATCACCATCATCATCACCATCATCATCATCATCATCATCATCATCATCATCATCATCATCATCATCATCATCATCACCATCATCATCATCATCAGCATCACCATCATCATCATCATCATCAGCATCATCTTTTCATCATCAGCAGCATCATCATCCGCATACTCATCATCCGCATCATACGTATCACTACAATCGTCGTCGTCATCACCAGCATCATCATCATCCTCAACAGCAACTTCATCAGCATCATCACCATCATCACACCATCATCATCTTCATCATACTCCTCATCATTATCGTCGGCATCGGCGTCGACGAAACCATAATCATCACCACCACCACAATCATCATAATCATCATAATCATCATAAAAATCAGCATCACCATCACCACCACCATCACCGCCACCATCATCATCATCATCATCATCATCATCGTCAGTATTGTCATCATCGTCAGTGTCGTCATCATCGTTCTCCTCGTCACCGCTCAGCATCATCATCATTATCGTCGTCGTCATCCTCCTCATCCTCCTCATCACCATCATCATCATCATCGTCATCGTCATCCTCACCGTTGTCATTATCAGCTGGGGTGTTAACACCCCCCCGATTCAAACCTGACTTCGTAAATCAAGAAATACAATTCAACAACGCCTGGCCCGAAAAGTCTGCAACTTCAACGACGGGGCCAAGCAGAAAAATACAGTTGGAAAGGAATGTGCATCTGGATTTCCAGAATTAGAGGGGAGTTTAAATCTTAGGCGAATTCGAATTAGAATTGCCAGGGCAGCGTCAGGGCCAGGCAGAAAAATACAGTTGGAGAGGAATGTGCATATGAATGTCTAGAGTTGCGGTAAATGTGGATAAGAATTGCCAGGGACGTGCCGGGGCCAGGAAGAAAAGTGGAGTTGGAGAGGAATTTGCATGTGAAGTTCTAGAGTTAGAAAGGATTTTGAACGTTAGGGGACTCCGATTTAGAATTGCCAGGGCCGTGCCACGGCCAGGCAGACACATTGAGTTGGAGAATAATTTGCACATGAATTTCTAGAGTTAGCGAGGAATTTGACTTGTAGGTGAATTCGAATGAGAACTGCCAGTGCCGCGCCACGGCCAGGCAGAAAAATTGAGTTGGAGAGGCACCTGCGAATGAGATTCTGGAATTAGAAAGGATTCTGAATCTTATGGGGGATCCGAATCCGAAGTGGCCATGGCCAGGCAGAACAAGTACAGTTGGAGAGGAACTTGCAAGTGAATTTCTATGCTTAGAAAGGATATTGAACCTTAGGGGAAGGGATTGCCAGGGGCGCGCCAGGGCCAGGCGGAAAAATACAGTTGGAGAGGAATTGGTACGTTAATTTCGAAAACATTTGAATTTTAGTAGAGGAATTCGAAAACATGTATATTGGATAGGCAAGGAGTTGGACACCCTTGGGAATTCGAGGAAAAACCTATTGGGGGCTCGAAAACATCCCCCCCTGAGTTGGAGAGGAATTCGAAAACATTTGAATTTTAGTAGGTGAGTTCGAACTAGGATTGCCACGGACGCGTCTGGGCCAGGAAAAAAAATACAGTTGGAGAGGAATGTGCATATGAATGTCTGTCTAGAGTTGATATGAGTTCGGATTAGAATTGCCAGGGACGTGCTGGGGCCAGGAAGAAAAATGGAGTTGGAGAGGAATTTGCACATGACAAAAATGTTCGCTACAGTACAGCAGTAATTGGTTTAGGAATCATTTGCTCTAGCGCGCACTGTAACCACGTACAAAAATAATTGGGACGGGCACTAGTCATGCAGGCCCAGCTCGTCAATAAGAAGAATTCGAGCATGAATTTCTAGAGTCCGCAAGGATTGTGAATCCTCGAGGAGTTGCAGAGGAATTGAAATCCGCCGACCCTGTCGGCGTGTGTGAGGGGCTTGTCCGTTCAAGTCGTCATCTCCGTCATTCGTTGGTCGTCGTCTCTGTCGTCCCCTTTCCCTGCCTCCCCCTTTCCCTGGGCTCGTCGAAGCTCCCCCCTTTCCCATGGACCTCCTCAGCGCGCCAGCCAAAGCGAAGTTGAGCAACGTCGTAATTGAGTCGAAGGGAAGCCCCTTCCCTTCGATCCCTCCCCCGCCAGGGGGGGGGGGGGGGGGTCCCGGGGGGGGTCCCAGGGGGGGGGGGGGGTCCCGAGGGGGGGGGGTCAGATACGACGCCCCCCCTTGGAGTCCCGGAGCCCAAAAAAGCCCAAGACGGGCCAAGAGTGCCCCAAGAGGCCCCAAAGACAGTCCAAGAGAACCCCGAATCGCCGAACGATCTGTCCAAGACGCCTTGACGGCCTCCAGACGGCCAAGAGGCCTGCAAAGCGCCCCAAGAGGCCTCCAGGAGCTTTCCCACGAGAGCCCCAAGAGGCAAAATTCATGGATTTCCCATACGTTTTTGAAAGATTTTGGCGTTCTTGCCTCTTCCGCTTCCCGACGCGCCAAGACGGCCCAAGAGGCCCCCAAGATCGCCCGAGACGGCCCAAGAGGCCCCCAAGAGGGTCCCCTAACGGCCGAAGAGGGCCCCAAGACGGCCCAAGACGCCTCCAAGACGGCCCAAGAGGCCCCCAAGACGGCTCCAGGAGAGTGCCCAGACAGGGGACCCGAACGGACATTTCGAGCTCTCAGCCCCAAGAGGCCCCCAAGAGGCCCTGAAGAAGCCCCAAGAGGCCCCAAGAGGCTCCCAAGGGGCCCCCAAACTGCCCCAAGACAACCCAGGAGAGCCCCAAATTGCGCAGGAGACCTCCAAGAGTGCCTCGAGACGGCGCAAGAGGAGCCTTGGACGGCCCAAGACGGCCTCAAGAGAGCCCCAGGCTGTCCCGAGAAAGCCTCTGGCCTCCTCCTTTTCCTCCTCCTCCTCCTCCTCCTCCTCCTCCTCCTCCTCCTCCCCCGTTCTCTCTCTCCTCCTCCCCTCTGCTCCCCCTCGTCCTACCCTCCTCTACCTCATTATCCTCCTCTTGCTTCTCCTCCACATCCTTCTCCCCCCTCCTCCTCCCTCATCCACCTCCACCACCCTTCCGCCATCTCCCACTCATCCTCCTCCCCCTGCCCCCCCTCGTTTTCATCTTCGTCGTTCTCAGGGTCGGCGGCACCGGCTTTAAGGCCTTCGCAATATGAGTTCCTAGAAGTAGACAGGATTCTGCCCATTCGGGGCCAGGAAAGATTATCCCGGCAAAGCAACCTAACAGCGATGTGTAGAAGCATATCTGAAAGCATTCCCCTTAAGATTCAGATGAAAATCCAGTTGTCGAATTCTGCTGTTCTCGCAGTCGTAGTCGCATTCGCGATGACAGTCGCAGCGGCAACGGCAGTCGCAGTCACAGCCTCAGCCTCAGCCTGCCTCCTCCTCCTCCTCCTCCTCTTTCTCCTGCTCCTCCTCCTCCTCCTCCTCCTCCTCCTCCTCTTCCTCCTGCTCGTCCTCGTTCTCGTCCTCCTCGTCTTGCTCGTCCTCCTCCTCCTGGTGCTCTCCTCCTCCTCCTCCTCCTCCTCCTCCTCCTCCTCCTCCTCCTGGTGGTCCTCGTTCTCCTCCTCCTGGTGCTCTCCCCCCCCCTCCTCCTCCTCTCCTCCTCCTCCTCCTCCTCGTCCTCCTCCTCCTCTCCTCCTCCTCCTCCTCCTCCTCCTCCTGGTAGTCCTCCCCCTCCCCTCCTCCTCCTCCTCCTCCTCCTCTTCCTGGTCGTCCTCGTTCTCGTCCTCCTCGTCTTGCTCGTCCTCCTCCTCCTGGTGTCTCTCCTCCTCCTCCTCCTCCTCCTCCTCCTCCTCCTCCTCCTCCTGGTGGTCCTCGTTCTCCTCCTCCTGGTACTCTCCCCCCCCCTCCTCCTCCTCCTCCTCGTCCTCGTCCTCCTCCTCCTCCTCCTCCTCTTCCTCCTCCTCCTCCTCCTCCTCCTCCTCCTCCTCCTCCTCCTCCTGGTACTCCTCCCCCTCCTCCTCCTCCTCCTCCTCCTCCTCTTCCTGGTCGTCCTCCTCCTCCTGGTCGTCCTCCTCCTCCTGCTCGTCCTCCTCCTCCTCCTGCTCGTCCTTCTTCTCCTGCTCCTCCTGCTCCTCGTCCTGCTCCTGCTCGTCCTCGTCCTCCTGGTCTTGCTCGTCCTCCTCCTCGTCGTGCTCTTGCCCCTGCTGAAAATGTGGCCCAGGAATGGGAGTTCTGGGAAGTCGAAGAGCACGAAACTGCCAGCAGTTGGCTACGGGCATTCAAAATGTGGCCCGGGAATGGAGTTCTGGGAACTCGAAGAGCACGAAGTGGCCTACAGTTGGCTCCGGGCATTCAAAATGTGGCCCGGGAATGGAGTTCTGGGAACTCGAAGAGCACGAAGTGGCCTACAGTTGGCTCCGGGCATCCAAAATGTGGCCCGGGAATGGAGTTCTGGGAACTCGAAGAGCACGAAGTGGCCTACAGTTGGCTCCGGGCATCCAGAATGTGGCCCGGGAATGGCGTTCTGGGAACTCGAAGAGCACGAAGTGTGTGACTGTTGCGTCCGGCTATTCCGAATGTGGCCCGGGAATGGCGTTCTGGGATCTCGAAGAGCACGAAGTGTGTGACTGTTGCATCCGGGTATTCAGAATGAGCCTGGGAATGGAGTTCTGGGAAGTCGAAGAGCACGAAGTGTGTGACTGTTGGCGAAAAACGAGCCCGGCACCCTGCCGCCCGGCAACTCCCAACACCTGCCCGGACCCCCCTGTGGAGTGATCTGTGAGCTCTTTTTAGACCACTAGAAACCTATCAGTCTTCGCTGTTAGGTAAAAATGAAATTAGAGAGGAAGTGTAAAAGGAATTCCCAGAGCTAGAAAGGATTCTGGCCGTTCGGGGACAGGAGAGAAAATTGAGTTAGAGAAGAATGTATATAGGAATTCCTAGAGTTAGACAGGATTCCAGCCACTCGGGCCCAGGAAGGAACATGGAGTTAAAGAGGACGTACAAAACGAAATCCTAGAGTTCGAAACGATTATGGCCATTCGGAGCCAGGAAGGAAAATGAAGGTAGAGAGTCATTTCAATAGAAATTCCCAGAGTTGGAAAGGATTCTGACCATTCGGGGCCAGGAAGGAAACTGAAGTTAGAGTGGAATTTGGATAGGACTGCCTAGAGTTGGAAACGATTCTGCCCATTCGTGGCCAGCATGGCGAAATGAGTTAAAGGGGAATTTCAATAGGACGTCCAAGAGTTGGAAAGGGTTCTAGCCATTCGGGGCCAGGAAAGAAAATGGAGATAGAGAGGAAATTGCATAGGAATTCCTAGAGTTCAAAAGGGTTTTGGTTATTCGGGGCCAGGAAGGAAATTTGAGTTATAGAGGAATTCCACTAAGAAGTCCTAGGGTTCGACAGGGTTCTGGCATTTCGGGGCCAGGAGGGAAAATACAACCAGAGAGGAAATGTAATAGGAATTCCCAAGAGTAAGAAAGGATTATTCGGGGCCAGAAAGGAAAATGCGGATAGAGAAAAAAACAGGAATTCCTAGAGTGAGACAGGATTCTGGCCATTCAGAGCGAGGAAGGACAATTGAGCTAGAGAGGGAGTGGAACAGGAATTCTTAGAGTTAGACATGATTGTGGCCATTCGGGGCCAGAAAGGAAAATAGAGTTCGAGGGAAATTCAAATAGGAATACCAGAATCCTAACTCTAGGACTTCAGAATAATTGTTCCTGTCAAACTCAATTGTCCTTCCTGGCCCCGAATGACCAAAACCCAATCTAACGCTAGGACTTCCTCTCTTTAAATGCCTCTCTAACTCCAGTGTCCTTCCTGGCCCCGAATGGCCAGAATCCGTTGTAACTCGAACAATTCCCATGAACATCACTTTCTAACTCAATTGTCCTTTCTGGCCCCGAATCGCGAGAATCATTTTTAACTCAAAGAATTCCTATACAGATCCCTCTCTAACTCGATTTTTCCTGTCTGAATGACCAGAATCCTTTCTAGTTCTTAGAATCCCTATTTGAATTCCTCTCGAACTCCATTTTCCTTCCTGGCCCCCGATGGCCAGAATCCGTTCTAACTCGAGATGTTCCTATTCAAATCCATCTCTAACTCCATTCTCCGTCCTGGCCCCGAATGGCCAGAATCCGTTCTAACTCTAAGAATTCCTGATGAAATTCCTCTCTAAGTCCATTTTCCTTCCTGGCCGCGGATGGCCAGAATCGTTTCTAAATCTAGGAATTCATACCTAAACCCCTCTCAAAGTCAATTTTCCTTTCCTGGACCCGAATGACAAGAATCCCTTCTAGCTCTCGGAATTCCTATTTTAATTCCTCTCTAACTCAATTATCCTTCCTGGCACCGAGTGGCCAGAATCCTTTCTAATTCTAGGAATTCCAACCAAAAGTCCTCCCTAACTCCATTTTCCCTCCTGGCCCCGGATGGCCAGAATCCTTTCTAGCTCTGGGAATTCCAACTTAAATTCCTCTCTAACTCCATGTTCCGTCCTGGCCCCGAATGGTCAGAGTCCTTTCTAGCTCAAGGAATTCACATTTCAATTCCTCTCTAATTCCATGTGCCTTCCTGGCCCCGAATGGCCAGAACCCGTTCTAACGCTAGGAATTTCTAGTTTAATTCCTCTGTAAGTCCTCTACGATTCGGAATCCTCCCTAACTCTAAAAATCCATGCTCGATTTCCCCTTAATGACAAACTGGACCTGCATCAGTAATACCCGTCCCAAGTATTGCTGTACTTGCCTAACGTGCGCGCTACAGTGAATAATTCCTAAACCAAGTAATGCAGTACTGTAGCGAACATTGTTTTATTCGTATGCAGATTCCTCTCCAACTCATGTTTTCGGCCTGGCCCTGGCACGTCCCTGGCAATTATGATTCGGATTCCCCTAAAATTCAAAACCCTTTCTAACTCTAGAAAATTCATGTACACATTCCACTCCAACTCCATTTTTCAGCCTGGCCCAGGCACGTCCCTGGCACGTCAAATTCGGGTCCACCTGAAAGTTAAGTTCCTTTCTAACTCTAGATGTTCAAATGCAAAGTCCTCTCCAACTGAATTGTTCTGCCTAGCCCTGGCGCGCCCCTGGCAATTCTAATTCGAAATCACCTAAGGTTCAAATTCCCCTTTAACTCTAGAAATTCATATGTAACGTCCTCTCCAACTCCATTTTTCTACCTGGCCCTGGCACGTCCCTGACACGTCTGATTCGAATTCCCTTAGGATTCAACATCAAATTTTGGGAATTCAAGCCCTAATTCCTCTCCAACGATTGATATCCTTGACATGTAAAACTTCTAGATTCTACCGCCTGGGTCATAAGTCCAAGTTCAAACAATTCGAACTTATTGTTAACATCCTAGTTCATCATCATCAGCATCATCATCATCATCATCATCGTCATCGTCATCGTCATCGCCAACGTCTTCAACCGCATCACCATCCATCATCATCATCACCATCATCATCATCACCACCATCATCATCGTCACCACCACCATCATCATCATCCTCCTCATCAGCAGCAGCATCATCATCATCGCCACCATCGTATCATCATCATCGTCGACATCGTGATCGTCATCATTATCGTCACCATTGTCATGGCTGCCGTCGACATCGCCGTCGTCATCGTCATCGTCATCGTCATCATCATCATCATCATCATCATCATCATCACCAACACCATTATCATCATCATCGCCATCGTCATCATCATCGCCACGTTCGTATCATCATCGTTGGCGTCAGGATCGTCATCGTCATCATCACCCTTATCGTCATCATCGTCAAGATCGTCATCATCGTCATCCTCGTCACCGTCATCATCATTATCAGTAGCATCGGCATTATCTTGTTCCTCCTGCTGCTCCTCCTCCTCCTCCTCCTCCTCCAAGTCCTCTTCCTCTCATCCTCAATCTCCTGATCCGCCTCGTCCTTCCTCTCCTTCTCATCCTCCTCACCCTCTATCTCCTTCTCCCTTCTCTTGCAGGACTAACCAGTCCATGCGTGGGGCAGTCATGCGAATCATGCACAGTCACGCAGCGTTCCTGAAAATGTTGCTGAAGTAGTGAGTATGGCAAAATATGTGATCAAGGCTGACTGTTGTCTGCCCCGCTTTGACTGTATCTCCTTCTTCCCCCCCCTCCCTGTTCCGATTCCTGCAATTCGATTGTGCTTCTGCTTGTGCTCTTCCTCTGCCTTCCCGTCATTACTTTCGTCTCGGCTTCGTCGTCGATAATGTGAAAAAATATCCAGGTGCAGCGCCTCCGTCGTGTCCGTCTTCTGGATAACCATACTCTCGGGAATCTTGTAGCCCGCTGGGGTGGAGACCTTCACAGGAGGAGGGAAAGGGAGGAGGAGGAGGAGGAGGGAAAGGAGGGGGAGGAAGGAGGAGGACGTGGAAATGAAGTATGTGGGGGAGGTGGAGGTGTCGAGGTGGAGAAGGAGGAGGGGGAGGAAAGGAGGAGGGGAAGGAGAACGAGGAGAGGGGCGACGAGGAGCAGCCGGAGGGGAACGAGGAGGATGAAAGCGAGGAGAGAGAGAGAGAGAGAGGTAGAGATGAGACTTCGGGTCTTCGAGGTCCAATAGCTTACCTAAGACAAACAGGTAGAGATGAGACGGACGAGGAGGACGGGAGAGAAAAGGAACGACAATGAGGAGGATGCGAGCGAAGAGTATGAGGACAGGGGGCGACAGGGAGTGACAAGGAGAACGAGGAAGCCGAGCAGGACGACAAGGAGGAGAGGGGGCTCGGAGGAAGGCGAGAAGCGCATGGGGCGAAGGAAAAGGAGAAGGACCAGGAGGAATAGAGGAGGGACGCGAGGACGAGGAGGACGAGGAGGACGACGACGAGGAGGACGAGGACGAGGAGGAGGAGGACGAGGAAGAGGAGGAGGACGAGGAGGAAGAGGAGGAGGAGGAGGAGGACGAGGACGAGGAGGAGGAGGACGAGGAGGAGGACGAGGAGGAGCAGGACGAGGAGGAGGACGAGGAGGAGGAGAAGGAAGAGGAGGAGGAGGAGGAGGAGGAGGAGGAGGAGAGCAAGCCTCCTTGATCTGGCGTTTCTTCTCCCCCACCTTGCCGGAGCTGTGCAGCCTGGGCGAGCGAGGCGCCGAGGCCCAGCCATGGCGCGCTCCCCCCCTGGTCGTCCCGTCCAGAGGGCGGGAGCGGCAGACAGCACGACAGGCGGCAGGGAGGCCTCCTCCTCCTCGTCCTCCTGCTCCTGCTGCTCCTCCTCCTCCTCCTCCTCCTCCTCCTCCTTTCCTCCAACTCCTCTCCTCCTCCTCCTCCCTCCTCCTCCTCCTCCTCTCTCCTCCTCCTCCTCTCCTCCTCCTCCTCCTCATCATCATCATCATCCTCCCCTTCCTCCTCCCGCCTCCCCCTTCCTCCTCCTCCTCCTCCTCTTCCTCCTCCTCCTCCCTCCTCCTCCTCCTCCTCCAACTCTCCTCCTCCTCCTCCTCCCTCCTCGTCCTCCTCCTCTTCCTCGTCCTCCTCCTCCTCCTTTCTTCTCCTCCTCTCTCCTCCTCCTCATCCTCCTCCTCCTCCTCCTCCTCCTCCTCTCTCCTCCTCCTCCTCCTCCTCCTCCTCCGCCTCCTCCTCCTCCTCCTCCTCCTCCTCCTCCTCCTCCTCCTCCCCTCCTCCTCCTCCTCCTATTCCTCCTATTCCTCCTTTTCGTCCTCCTCCTCCTCCTCCTCCTCCTCCTCCTCCTCTCCCGCCCCACCTCCTCCGCCCCCTCGATCCCGAAAATCCTCGGGGATCCCCTCGAATCCTGAAGCGCGCCACGGAAGCATGTGCACAGACACCCTCCGACGAACATGCTGCGTGTGCTTTCAGGGAGGGCGGCGGTGCATCAGATCGCTGGCTCCCAGTGGTGATTTCTGCGCCGCCACCCTCCCCTGAGGCACAGGAGCGATCTATTAACAGACAAAAGAACCGGAGGAACCCTGCGGAATCAAAAGAAATCCAGCGGAATCCTGCAACGTCCTAAAAATTAGAAGGAATCCGAAAGGATCCTGCCGATGCCTCTCGAACCCTCAGAAAACCTGCTGCATCCTGCAAATCCTGCGGGGCGGTTTGAAGTCCAAAGGAATGATCTAAAATGAGAAATAACCCGCAGGAGTCTTATGGATATTTCAAAATTCTTGGGCAATCTCGACATCTGTGGAAGCTAGCGAGATTCGCAAAAATCCCGAGGAGTGGCGGAGGTGGACGGGCACGGGGCGGGGCAGGAGGGGAGCTGGCGGGATCTGACGGCCTTGGAGGAGGGAGCGTAGGGGGGATCGAGGACCGGGCATCGAGGATCGAGGAGAAAGAGGAGGAGGAGGAGGAAGAGGAGGAGGAGGAGGAGGAGGACGAGGCGGAGCGTGAAAAAGGAAATCCAGATCCCAGCCACACTACGCTTCCTTCCTTCCCAGCCGTGCCTGCTCCACGATGGAGTCGAGGGAGGTTCGGCACAACAGATGCCTCTGGCGCCTCCGCGTTGGGAGACGTGTGGCCAACCTCACGACGTCTCTCACTAGGACGGCTTGGGGAAGGAACAACGGAAACGAACTCTGCTGGGACGCTAAGCGATGCGCGTGATAACATGCAACTGCAAAGGCCACTGAACCGCCTCGAAGCCCAAGGAGGAAGAGAAGGTTCCCTGGGAGCAACGAGCGCAGAGCCATGGAGGCGACATACTGTAACCTACGGCAATTCCATGCATAGTGGTTGGCGCTATCCGGAGCACCGCACCCGAAGATGCACTGGGCATCAAGTCGGGCCATCCAGCGACTTGTGACCCATGACCCAAGCCACGATATGATAGCAATCTGGGCCCACGATGGGGGGGGGGCAACCGCAGCAGCTCCATCGTGGCATTCTCTATATTTTTCCAGACGAAGGAGGGAGCGAGGTGACGACGGACACGAACGAGGATGTGAGCGGGGAAGGAAGGTGTCCGGTACAGAGCAGCCAGGAATCAAAGCTTAAACTCCCCCTCCCACCGCGGTCTCCCTCTCGCTTCTCGGATCGCGGGATCCCGAATCACATGCAAGGCAGCCGCTTCGCTCTGGTTCAGAGCGCGCTGGAGGAGGCGAGAACGAGGACTGGCGAAGAAATCGAAGGAGGGAGGACGAGCAGGAAAACCCCGGGATGCCCACTCAAGGGTGCACGCGATTGCCTCGGACTGCCAAAACTCGGGGGCGTGCCGCGGAGACTGCTACCAACTTGCGGGTCCATGGGAGACCACGGCCGTCCGCAGGCGGGCGATCTGAGCCTGCCATGTCAACAGTGTTGCCAGCGAGCACCGCATCAACGCGGCCGCATACATGGACAGGGTAGTGGGCAAACGAGGCAACCCCCAAGACTGGAGTTCGAATCACTCCGCGTGCGAGACTATCGTGCACGGGGCGCGCATGAAACGAACAAAAAAGCATCCTCTCACGCACTGCCATGGCCCGGGGCATAGAAAACACTTGGGCTTGATAGGAGAGTACAGGTAGGGCACGACGCACATAAAGCTCAACACATGCTTCAAAATGGGCTCCTGAGCCGGTAATATCAACAATTCTAGACAGGAACTTCTGGGCGGGTCCACTACATTGATCCAGGGAGGTCGCCGCGGGACCGAGCCGGACTCCTAAATATATTAACTCGCCGACGATGTTAAAGGCAGCCTAATCAGCATCGGCTTCAGAGAGAATGGAGCAGAGGGAGGGCGACGCCAACTCAAGATAAAGAGGACCATCGAGAGGGACAGCATTGCACTTCGACGTATTGACTCTTAAGTTCGCAAGCTTCTTGGCATGCGCGAGTATGCGGGCCAACGCGAAATATCCCCGCCGCCGCCACACCACAGCCCCCATATCATCAGCGCGCGCTCGAGTGCTACCTCGCTTCTTGGCGTCTACATGCATCGTGATAACTTCGAGAAATGGGCTAAGCGCAAAGATGAAGACTGTGCCGCTAAGAGGGCAAGTAGCAAGGATTGAAGCGTTAAAACCCAGAAACAGCGACGGGGAATCCCGACGGCAGCCTGTGACACCTAAGACTCATGAACATCCACTCTTGCCCCACCGAGGGGAAGGCCTGCGCAAAGTCGAACGACAGAAGCGACGACGGCGACATCAGAGCCCCAGGATCACACGCCTTCCCCTCACAAAGCGCTCCCGTCTGCGGGCGAAACGCGCACGAATTGATGCTAGCCATGCGTGCTACCGTTTCGAGGTCGACAATGTTGTTAACAATATTCCGTCCTGACAGAACAACCCCCCTGGCATCGTGCTGCCAGCCCGCGCACAGCCGGGAATCTTGCTCGATTCAAAGTCCGCCAGCTTTGTTGGCCGTATTTTTCAAACCTAACGGGCGAGTGTGCCCAGCTGATCTGGTGAGGGCCTCGAGCTCATCGGCTTCGCCTGCAACTGGTTTCGGGAGAAGCACCGCTAGCGATTCTGAAAACACACAAGGGCACCAGGCCGCCAGCCATAATTCAGAGCAGACAGTTGTAAAGAATCTGGGTTCCCTGACCCACTCGCCAGGCCCGGAAGTGAAGACCATCGGGCCCAGGGGCACTACCGAAGGAGCGAGCAAAGAAGGAGCGAAGGGGCCGCAGAGTCAGGGGGGAGGGAGGAGAAATATCGGCTGGCCTGGAAGCGCTCCACATATCTTTCGGCAGCCCGTGGAGCAGGCGAGCACTCTTCGAAAACTGGGCGCCAGTAATGCGTGAGGGCCTCGAGCTTACCTGCGGGGCCCACCGCGCTCGGCTCTGTAGCGCCAGAGCCTCCAGTTGCCGAAGTGATGCAAGCAAGCCAAATGCTTTCGCCGTCGGAGCGGGTTCCATAAGTGCGCGCGCCGACCAGCCGCCGACTTCCTGCCAAGCGCGCGCTTGCGCCGCCCGGGGCAGACAGCTTCCCCGGCTTCCTTTTCAAGGCGCTCCTTCCGACGGCGTGCCTCCTGCAGCTGGAGGCCGCTGTGCAGCGCGCTGAATCAGGCGGGGTCCGCGAGCGAAAACTCGCCGCCAACAGAAACCAACACCACAACTCTAGGCCAAGGGTGATGCGCGCGGAGAGCACGTGCATTCTGCCTATGCACCGCTCTCGCAGTGGACCGGGCCACCATCGCACGCGACTCAAGACGTCGCGGCTGCTGCTCGAGCTGCAGATCGCGAGTCGATACTCCCGCGAGCTGTCGACAGAGGACCGAAAGTCTTAACTCCTCGGGCGGGTCGCAGAGATCAAAACCGATCTGAGCCTCATAGGCTTTGACAATGTCAGCAAACATAGGGTCCGGAAGGAGGTGGAGAGGGAGGGGGCGAGGCCGATCTGAACGAGGAGGCGGACGATCAGAGAAAACGAGGGAGACGGAGGAGGAAGAGGAGGAGGAGGAGGAGGGAAGGGAAGGGAGGGGGGAGGGAAGGGGAGGGAGGGAGGGGGAGGAAGGAACGGCGCGGATGCGACGCGCGGCTTCCCTGAGTGCGTGCTCGGGGAGAGGAGGGGCGAGGGAGGAGGGGTAGGGAGGAGGGAGGAGGGAGGAGGGAGCAGGGAGGAGGGGGAGGAGGAGGAGGAGGAGGAGGAGGAGGAGGAGGAGGAGGACGAGCAGCCAGCAGGAGTTCTCCGAGAAACCGAAAAACCCTGGAAACATGGAACCCCTAGCCACTTAAGGCGGGAGGGGGAGGCGATGCCTCAAGATGAACGAGTTCAGGCCAGTGGGGGCAACGGGTGTGAAGAGTGCAGCCTCTCTGCCCCTCAGCCGCCCTGTAGCGTCGTTACAGCCAGAATGCACGGATGGACCGGTACACCGAAATCTGCACGGATGGACCGGTACACCGAAATCTTAAAGATTTGCATTCACAACGGGGCCCCAGTCTTGGGGTGGCGGCCACGCTGCACCATGTCGGCCTTCCGCTTTTGGTTGGCCCTGGTGGCAGGATTGGAAGACGGCCCCGCACACTTCGAATTCAGATTCGAACGACCGCTCCACCCCTCCTCCCCCGACGCCGAGGCCCCACACTGGGTGCAGCAGACCATGGCACCGTGGGTGACCAGGAGGAGGAGGAGGAGGAGGAGGAGGAGGAGGAGGTGGGGGAGGAGTAAGCAGAAGATGAGGAGGAGGAGGAGGAGAAGGAAGGAGGGAGAGTCGAGAAGGAGGAGGGAGCAGGGAGGAGAGAAGGAGGTACGGAGGCGAGAGCAGGGTGAGGAGATCCAAAAAGGAGGAGCAGGGAGGAGGAGGAGGAGGAGGAGGAGCAGCAGCAGCAGCAGGAGGAGGGAAGGGGGAGGAGGAGAAGCAGGAAGGTGGGGGAGAAGCAAGGGTCTCTGGACGAGCGGGCTCGTACCGTCGTCATCGCTATTCGTCACCATTGCTGCCATCAACAGGCCGACTTTGTCGTCACAGTCACCCTGCTACTTCCACACACGACCACGTACTCCACCACCAGCGCCATTGGCACCCCGCCAGACCCTGCACACTTCCAACCACGCCCTCCCTCACCAAGACCCTGCGGCTTCTCTTCAGTCTGGCCCTTGCCTGATCTGGTCGAACTTCACCTCCGCCTTGCCGCTATACTCGGTGAAGCTGACCTTGTAGCCCTTCTCCGTCTGCTCTGTAATCATGCAGTCGTACCACAGGCCATCTTCTGGAAAAACCGCCTGCGGGGGCGGCCGTGCCATCAGGGTTCCAAGCCTGCTTCCCTTGGTCGCGGATCGATCAAATGGCATGTGCGAACAAATCTGGAAGGTCACCGGCCCCTCCCCGATTGCTTTGTGATCGTGCAGTCGTCCCACAAACAAACACATCCTGCTCATTCGTCTTCTCGCCCTCCTCCTCCGCCTCTTCCTCCTCTTCCTCCTCCTCCATCCCGTTTCCGTTTCCTCATACAGAGCTCATCCCTGTCGCACCTCCAGACGAGTCGGCAGGGCGGGCTGGGCTTTTCGCCAGATACTTCCTCACAACGTGAGGTATGACGTTTGAAATTTGCAGCAAAGTCTAGGATGGAGAGCGGGTGGATGTTCAAATGTGGTACTCGCCTTAGCGCCGCGCACAATTGTCTTCAAACATGGCAACAGCTTCAAATATGGAAGGCGGGCGGTTTTCAAAATGTGGCTCCCGCCTTAGCGCCGCGCACGGTCGTCTTACAAGCTTGCAATAGTTTCAGAGATGGAGGGCGGGTAGTTATCAGTGGCTCTCGCCTTAGCGCCGCGCATGTTCGCCTTAACATTTGCAACAGCTTCATGCACGGAGTGTGTAGTGTTTTCAGCATGTAGTTTTCGCCTCAGCGCTGCACGCAGTTGTCTTACACGTGCACAGCAAGCTCAAAGATCCGTAGGCTTGAAGTCCCAGGAAAGGTGTTCTGGCACGAGTTGAGACTGTCAGGACGCAGCAATCATGCTGATTCGCGGTGCTGAAATCTCAGGAACGGTGTTCTGGTACGAGTTATGACTGTCAGAACACAACAATTCCATTGATTCGCGGCGTTGAAGTCCCAGGAGTTCTGCCTTGGTAAAATTGTTTTCAGACGGTTGTCTTTTTATGGGGTGCTATTTTATGTTCAATAATTTCTTGTAGAAGCCAATGCAGAGGGAATTTGGAGGCAGGGTGTATTGCCACATCGTTGATGCGTCTTGGGTGTACACTGGTCCTCCTCCTCCTCCTCCTCCTCCTCCTCCTCCTCCTCCTCCTCCTCTCCCTCCTCCTCCCGAGACGGCCCACCCGCCCTGCCGAGGGGCGTGTGTGTGTGTGTGTGTGTGTGCAAATTCTTCACTATTTCCTCGCAGCATAAATAAAAGAGGAAGACCAGGAAATAAGCATCCGCAACGAAGGAACGCTGAACAATAGCCCCTCTAGAGAGGAACTTCTTTGGAGCTGCCCCGCGACGGGGCAGCAGCATCAACAAATCGCCTTGGTCAACTGACACATAAAACGATTAAAACTTCCAGCGCCAACCAACGCATAGTTGTGGATTTGTGCCGCGTGAGAGTTACAAGCCGTGCACAGAATTGATCTGTCGAAAAACGTGACGGGACCTCTAGATCTAATGATCGGCCTACTTGCTCGCAGGGGATCGATATGCTGGAGTCCCGGGCCGCTGGGGTCCCCGGGCCCAGAACGTACATAGCCAGAACGCTCGTCGCATGTGTTTCACAACGCCTGGATGTCAGGGCAGCCTGGCAAGGTACCCTGAGATTCGCGGCGCGCACAAGGGGGTGGGTCGAGGTGGGGTGGCCTTCTAAGAAACATGTTTTTTTGGTCGGCGGGGCGAGAGCGAACCTCTTCCGCTAAAAGCTAGGCGGGCGACGCACAGCTTGAATTAGGGAGACAGGGCAGAAGAGGGCGGGACCTCAGGCGGCCGGAGTGCCTTTTCAGAAACAAGTGGGCTCCATAAAAAGATCGGACGCTGCTGAAAAAAACGTCTTAGAAAGCCACCACCCTCGCCTTACCTCCGACGCAAATCCGCTCCGAACCGGTTACCAGCCCCCCCCTGGGAACTGTCGTGGCCAGCTTTTCGAGCTGCGTCCAGCCGCGATGATTTCCAGAAACGCCCAAAAACCTCAGGTGGTTACCCAGACACGTTCCAAGAGGAACAAAAACTGCACAGACCAGATTTCTCTAAGTCCCGCACAGATTTGCGGGATCGGCGTTGGACCTCCCCGACTTGCGCGCGAAGCGCGCCAGGGGTGGCGCAGGAGGCGCCGCCAGGAGGGCCCGGCGCCCACAAGAAATCCGCGCGGAGCTCCGACATAGATGCATGCCGCCGTTCGCCCTTGAACAAAAACTTCCTCATGGGGGGCCACATGCGAACCCTACAGTCTTTCCTCTGAGAATCGGGGTAAGATGCCAAAGGAATTAAGATCTCATGTCCACTCTGCTCAGGGAGAGACGGGGCGGGATGATACATCGATAAGACAAGTATCCGGTAAGCAAGTTTACTGCATCAGGAATGTGAAGGGAGGAGGCCGGCCCGCCGACGACCAACGACACGCGACGGCCGAGGGCAGGCGCGCTCCTTTTCTTTCCTGCAAGCAAACAAAAGCTTGTTGAGTAAACAAACAGCTGCAGTATGCAGCATTAGTTCGAGTCAGACAGTGCGCAGCATGCAAGATGGGTCATAATGTATACATTATTATGAAGCGGAGAGGAGCATATTTACTCCCCCCCGCGGCGGGCCTCGTAGAGCCCATCCGGCCACAGCACCCCCGGCCTAATTATTTACAACCACCGGAGCGAACCGCACAAAAAAAATACCGCTCAACGGTGGCCGCCAGAGGGCTAAGGGCCGAAGAGGCCCGACGACTCCCACATCGTTAAAATAAGTTCTCTCCGCTGGACCAGCTTAGCCGACCAGTAGAGTTGTTAGCCCGTCCAACACGCGCGCCGCGCGTGGACGGGAACTTCCATGCATGCGCCTGCCGCGACTAAGTCACGCGGGCGGATCTCAGCCCAGCTCATCCCACGGGTTCTCCTCTTCCGTGGGCGGCGCCGGAAGCGGCGGGTTCGACGGCGCCGAACCTCCAGTCTGTCCGTCTCCGCCGCGAGGCGAGCGGGACCGTCGCTTTCCTTTGCTAGTATGATCTGCAGCACTGTAGCTCTTCTCCTGGTTCTTGGACGCCTTCCCCTTATTCAGCGGGAAGTGAGCGTCATGCTCAAACGTAGACAGCGTATGCCACAGATCCAGCGTCCACCAGACCTCGTCGGACAACCACGTGATCCGGTCCCGGTGGACGTAGTGCCCGACATGAACATCGTTCACGTAGCGCGGGTAGGACACGCGCGGGTCGTAGCCAGCAGCGCCGCGGCCCGCGCCCATGGCCCCATCGCGCGCGCGCCGGGGCACCGACCGATCCCAAGCGTTGGAATGCATTGAGTATTCCTCTCTCGTCGCCACGGCTGAGCCGGCGACAAACGCGGGGATTCGGTAGCGTCATCGGCAGCCCGAACGTCTGAGACGTCGGGTCTGAGCGGTCGAGGTGCTGCTGGTGGTCTGGCTTTCACCTCGTCCTGTGCCCTTATTGGTCCCACGGGAGCGGCTTCGCCGCCGTGGTGTGGATTGTCGTGTCTATTCTCACGATCTCGCATAAATTTTAACAAACTCCTAGCAGCGGTAGCTACTGGGATACCATATATTCCGCATGCAGTGCGGAACGGTCCTGCGACAAAATCCTGGAGCTCTGTCCCAGGATCGGTATATTTGTCCTGAAGCCAAGAAATGGCCTCTTGCAACAGAGCACCCTTGCAACGGACGTCAGTCTGCACCTTCCTGCCCAGATTACGGGCCCATTCCTCTAGTATGTCGTCCGTCTGAACGGCGGCGCGAATGCGGCAGTCAAGAGCATATTCATCTTTCCGTCGCATCTTAGCAATGAGGTCCGTGCTCGCTCCGTCGGGGCGAATTACTCGCCCCGGGTAACCGATAAAATGTCCCTCCGAAATGAAGGAGCTCATAGTCTCGCGAACGATCGCAACAATTCTTATGGGACGAAGACCCAGTTGCATCTGCTGTACGGAGGCCAACCAGCTTCCATCAACTATGTCCTTGACAATGGGTGGGACCTCATGTTCCACTTCCCCGATCAGTTGTATCCTATGGGGATCACTTGGGCGTATGCCTGTGTATTCGATAACACATTGAGCTGCAATCGCCCTTGCCTCTATCCCAAACAAAACTATTTCAACTGAAGGGTCTTCGCAGTGGTTGTATGCATATCCGTTGGGCTGATGGAGGTTGATCGCTCCTTCGGTTATCAGCGCAGCCTTAGGCCCGCTGATCGCTGAGAAGTCCAGTCCCATCTGTGATTGTTCGCCTGCCCTCGCGGCTGCGCCGGTGGCAGGTAGCAACGCTGGCACTATGAGGCGATGGTCCTCACATTCGTTGATCCGTCTTGCAACGGACTGAGAACTGCGAGTCGGCCTCGCCCTGAAATTGTTCTCCCAGACGACCGGCAATCGTCCGCGAGGGTTTTGCCCTCTAGGATTTTCTCCTACGTCTTCCGCAACGTCTTCATTCTGCACAGGCAACCATGGTGTCCCCAAGGCCGCCGCGCCATAAATTGTTTGAAGCGTCGGGGCGAAGACATTTGTTCTAGTCATGTCGCTATACCATCTCTCCCAGCCTATCACTGGTTCGACTATGTCGCCCCGTACACTTGGCCAGTCGAAGGCTGCCAAAGCTGGGCAAGATATTGGGCGAGCATACTGGCCAATATTCGTCTTCCATAGCAGCGGCCACCAGGTATTGATCGCTGGGGTGCGCCTTCTCATCCTTCTGGCTGAGTATTCAAGCCATCCTATGAACCTTCTGACCAAGGGCCTCAAATACTGGAAGAAAGGGCCATGGCGCGCCGGCGGCTGAGCCACGGCGTCCGTTGGTACCCAAGCAGGGAAATTGCCTGGCAGGCTGTTGCCGAATATCTGGCCTGATGCAGCCATCTTAACATATTCCCCACTCGCCCATTTTCGCTCCTGCTGATGATTACTGCTGATGTTCTTCATTACGAGCGCAGAAGCCCTCTGTTGTCCATCCCCACGCACTTCGATCCATTGGGCACGGTTCCAGGGAAGATTGGCGTGATCTCTCACCCGTAGTACAAGTCCATTCGCCTCAAGGGACCGCGGGATTATCTCAAGATTCCACGTCTGAGACATGTAATCGTGAGTGACTCTGTGCTTGCATTTGATTCGACAGCTGCAGACCGGACAATGTTCAAAGCCCGTTCTCACCCAGTGATAACGGAAGCATAGGAACCTTCCATCATCTTCCCAAGGGACGAATAGAACCCGTTCCTGTATTTCGGGCGACAGCTCTGGCCGACGATTCCAAGCCAACAACAGAATCTCGTCTGCGTGAATCCAAGCAATAATCCACTCGTTGTCGAAAGTCACTTCGTACGAGGCCCACTCGCGATCGAAAAGTACCGACCAACGCATCTGGTTCGTTTGTCTAACGAGGGAGACGGCTCTGTCAATGTCGGTGAATCTCGGCACCTCTCGGGACACCAGGGTCCCGTCTGGGCAAATCCTGCGTGAGAAGCGAGTGAGCACTCGGCCGGTGACAACAAGAGCAAGCTCCCAGGACTCGCGATGGCTGGGAAGTTGTTCTCATAGGTGGATGGTGTCGTCTGCGGGCCAAGTCCCCACCGATGGCGTTTCTCCTCTCTGTGCCTCACGCCCCATGGGCACAAAACTCCTTGGGGGGGGAGGTTCTCCGCACCTCCGCTGGCTGAGCCACGAGGGAATACTTGTGGGGTCAGGCACTGTTGGGCTCCATTTCGTCGGAAGCAGCCTCAGCAAATCATAATCTGCTTCCCGACAGAGCCCTGAGTCTCTCTTCGGAAAGCGGACTCTTCCATCCGTAGGTTCCAAAAATGTCTGCAAGTCCGTGATATGAAAAAAGAGATCCATGACTCCTGACTTGGCCAGGGTCATATGGGACACACATCCTTTCAATAGAAGCAACGAATGTTGAATGTCCCTGGCATGCTCGATGGAAAATAGGTATGGCGGTATCGCTTCTCTCTCTCTCTCTCTCTCTCTCTCTCTCTCTTATATCGTGTCCGCATTCCATGAACACGATATCGTGCGATGGGCATGCCTTATATCGTGTCCACATTTTGCGAACACTGGTTCCAACAATCTTGTCACTATCCTTAGGAAGTATTCCCAAAACTTCCACTGTCTCTGGCGGCAACGCGGCTAAGCCGCGTGCAGCAAGAGCATACGATTGAAAAGTAAAACCGTCCTCTTCGATTTCCTGCGCCAGGTCTTAGACCCAGCCACCCGACGATCTCGCATAGTCAGAGCAATGCCTCGCGAGATACACAGCACATTTGCATATTTTTCCCAGCAAATATATCCGTTCGACAGCTCTGGGTACAACACGTGTCCGCACTGCCCAATGCAGCCGGATTAACGCTGTCGTCGATCCCAACTACCAGCGGCTCCAGGCACGCAAAGGTCTCTGGAGTAAATCCTTCTGGGACATCATCGAAATGAAATTCAGCTCTGAGGAAATCTGTTGCCTGTTCAAACGTGCTGTCAGCTTGGCTGAGGCTGCTCAACAATGCGAAAATCTGGTCTTCCGCAAATTCAATGCAGCGAAGCGCGTTCCCCGTCTGGTTGCGGATGGCTTCGATATGCGGCGGAACGGGGCCAGTCATATGTGCGTCGCGGACCTTCTGTTTCATCGGTCCAAGTGTTATTCGACTGACTCGTCCGCGTTCTTCTGTCGTAAGATACAGCTGTCTGCCCTTGAATGAGACAGCATGCCCCGCGACGACGTCTTGACCCCCATCACTAGGATCTACGGACGGGGGCTCGCTCTGTCTCTTATCAGGAGCAGGCGGCAGACTCATTCTGCATAACATATTTCCAGATGCTGGACCAAAAGGGTAAGTCTCGTCTTCCATAGAAGCAATGAGCGCGGGGTCCTTGTCGCATGGAAAGGTTGTAATATCCTCAGGTTCAGCGTCTGCCCCCGAGATCCCCGGATTGCCTGAGACATCCGGGTGCATTGCTGATGCCTTGGGAACATATGTTGCCCCCTCGTCCGGTGGTTCCACCGTAGGAGACGGAACCACCGTGGGAGACGACTGTTCTTGATGCGTGTCCAGCTGATCATCATGCTCCGCTCTGGTTGGACCAGGCGGAGGGGTCGGAAGATTAGCCGTCGCGGCTGAGCCGGACGGAGGGGCAGGAGGAGTAGGTACTCTTGTCACGCTCGCTCCCGAACCACCTGCCTCTTCACGTCTAGACCTCCTGGGTCTCTCACGCACTATAGGAGCGCGGATAAAATTTGGTTCCGGTTTATGGATCTGCTCGACAACAGCATCTGCAAATCTGTTCCATACAGTGGAATAGATATTTGGTCAATGTTCTTCTATTCTGCACCTTGTGGATTCGGCAGTCTCGGGCTGTCAAGTTTCTTGCGCTCTCGATCTGCGGCCGCGCCAATGGTAAAATAACTGTTTTCATTTTTCAATGCACTGTATGCCCCGGGGCGCGAGAAGTGTATACTCGAGACGTGTTTTATGACTTGGAAGATAATAATTATATCATCGCTTCCGACTAACACTGGCGAGTCCTCAGATGAATGATCCCCATCCGACTGAGTCGGGGGGGGGTGCTCCTGGGATGTCCAATGTGTCTTCATCTCCGTCTCGGGCAGGAGCCGCCTCCTCAGCGGGGGTAGCTTTCGCCTCGGCCATCAATGCGCTTTCAACGGAGTTCTGCTCTTCTGCGGGTTGATATCGCGCAGCATTGCCATCGGCATGCTGTGAGTCTCCCCAGCGCCTGGCCCCTCTAGGTGCAGATTTATACTGAGGCTCAGCATTCTGATGGCTCTGATCGATAGGCGGAGGGTCGGAAACATTGATTCCAATGAATTCGGTCAAACTGGGCGGAGGATCAAGAATACTTGGTTTCCAAGGCGGGCTGCCAGCCGCGTCCTTGCCTCCCGGCTTTGCCTCTGGCTGCGTCGGCGGGGATGCCGCAAGGTTTCCTTCAACTCGGGGCATCTTCGCTGGCGGAGGACCCACCATCTGTGATTCTGGTCTAAATTGCGGCGGAGGCGGAGCTTTCTTGGGCATAATCTCCTTTGCCTGCGGTACACTCCCCTGCGTTGCAACGCTCGGCTTCTTGGCCGGCGGCGGCGTCGGTGCTTGAATCGCCGGTGGAGCCCCTTTGGGGGTGGCGATCTCTCCCGGTCCTCCATAAGGTGATCCCTCCTTAGGATGAGGAGGGGCCTTAAGAGTAGAGGGCCAAGTCACGGCCCCGGGGGCGGCGCCTTGCACGCCCTCTCTTGGGTCGCAGGAGTCTGTCCCAGGATCGGGGAATCCCCGGTCTCAATCGAAAATTGGGCGCTGGACGGCTTAGCCGCCGGTCCACCTGTTTTGCTTCCGCCGCCTTTGTCGCCTTCTCTTTTTCCTGTCGATTTTGTTCGACCAGCTTCGCGGACTCCTCTGAGACCTCACTCCTGTGTATTGCATGAATCTTGGTCAACCTGACTCCCTTCTCTTGGAGCCAGGGCCAAATGTTGCCAAAAGTTTCGTTATCAAAGTAAGGGCTCTGTCCCCTTTGCCAGGCAAATGGCCATCTGTGCCTCCCGGACTTTGTCCGTGGCCGCCGTCCGATTTTCACCTCGGCATCTCTCGACCTCAAAGTCCTGCTCCAGATTCCAACCATTCTGTTTGGCAACATGCAGCAAGTGCGCCCGCGCATCTGCAACGCGCAGCGCTGCCGGGGCCCAATGGTATAGTCGAAGCTCATGCAACGCATCGCCCGTTGAGTCGCTCACATACTGCGTCGGCGATCCTCTTATGGCCTTTGGCCTTTTGGCATAGAAAACAATCTCAGCAGTTACCCAAATACCATCTCCAAAGGTCTCCTCAGCAACAGAATACGCGGTGTGAGTACTGGGGTTATCAGCACATGGGGAAAATATACCCCAACCGCATGCGTCTTAACATTCCCTCCGTATCTGGAATCCGAAGGGAGCAATTGATGACCCTCCAGTATTGCATGAAGTGCAGTCACAGACGTACCGTGTGACTGCTTTGTCCAACCTGCGGATGAGTCTGAGACTTCCGCAGTCTTTTCATCTGTCACGAAGAAAGGCAATGAAAGTTCGACGCAGTGGGCCCTGCCCACCTCATGGGTCTTCACCGCTAGCTTAGCCCAGTTCAAGCGATCAGCCACAGTGGCTTTCGAGCTTGCTATCGATCTGTCGGCTGTGATCCTAAAGAAACGTGCCCAATTGGGAACTATGTAACTCGGTGTCGCAGGCGGGACTTTTGTTGACTTATGCAGCAACTGGAAAGCCAGCCACGCTTCGCTGTTAGCTGCTTTCTGAACCATTTTCTGTTGCTTGCTTCTAGCAGGATTCTTCCCTTGCGCGACCTCTGCAACGCGGCCTTCCTCGCCCGGGTAGGCGTTCCCTGGCATCATGCCACGATGGAAGTTTTTGCTAGCAACCGTGAATGGACAAAGAAAATCATGATATGTGATTTATGTTCCTGATGAGCTTTGAAAAGGCAACCTCTTTGTCTGCTGGTATGGAAGACAATGCGGCCAGAAGGGCTCTTCTTCTCCAGGGCTACCTTCTTTTGGCCGCTTCGGGGATTTGCATCTGCTGCTGAGCTTAGTTTCGCCTCCCTCCGGGCACTTATTACGGATGAATCTTTTTGCCGCTTCACCGGGTGTCTCTATCTCTTTGATACCAGATGGTGGCGCCAAAAGGGGAGCGCGAGGCGACTGAGCCGTTCGCGCTCTGGAACCAGAGCCCGTGGCGGCTGAGCCGCCGGGCCTGGCATCTCCGGCCGAAGCAGCAGCACCAGCTGATGGTGCGACGTGGACAGGGACAGCTATGTCGCCCGACGTCGCGCCACTCACCGAGACGGCTAAGCCGCTCGGTGCAGCCGCTGGCGCTGCCTTGTTCAGTTCGTTGAGTGCAGTACGCATAGGCTCATCATTGTGCACGCCTTCGTCCTCCGATATTTGGCTCTTCCCCTTTGGTGGCATTCCAGGACAGAAAGTTTCTCCGCGCGGCAAGAAGTAGACATCATCCTTCCATGGGAAAAAGTCGTTATACGCGGCTCCCTTCTTAAGAAAGTTCACAAAAGCCTCTGAGCAAAATGAGTGTACTGCACCACCTCCAGATCCGTCTGAGACGGCTGGAAAATCGTTGTCAATCAATGGCGCCTTAAACGGGCGGGCATTAACTATCGACGTGGGTATATTGCCCACAGCAGGAGCCCAGCCCTGCTAGTGCATGACTCGGTCTTTAATGTCCGCCTCCTGCTTGGCATGCCCGTCTTCTCTCGTCGCGCACGTAATATGACCATCCCGGACGGCTGAGCCGCCAGAAGGTTGGCAGAAACATAATACGGCTAGCTTGGCCGTTTTGATCATGCAGTCTGCACGCAACTGACCAGCACTCACGCTTTCAATACGCCCTCCATTGTTCAGTTTGTAGTCCGGGTGGCTGGCACCGCAATGAAAAATGTCTCCTGGGCGGTGTCTCAGCTGCCAGTAGAGGCCCACTCCGTCAAGAATCATTATCCTAGGAAACATTCCTGTTGCTTTGTAGTGTTCGATCCGACGGTTCATTCTGGCTCGGACCAAGGTGGCAACATCGCCCCGCATCGGGTCAACGCCACCGTCATCGTTCTGCCAGCACTTGTGGTCCCCACTAACAAACATTATATCAATCGCCCCCTCGGATGAACGACAAAGCGCTTCGTCAACCAGCGCAAAGGCGTCGTTTATCATGAACCTAAGGCTTCCTGCGAATGCGAGCGGGTTATCCTGTCTTCTTGGCCCACTCCCAATTCCGTTTAGCTGAGATGAGTTATCAACAATGTCATTGAAGTTCCAGAAGGTAGAACGGATCGGAGCGTGGGCCCCTTTTATGTAGTACCCGCCCTGATCCCACCGAAACTTTGAAGAGGCATCACGAATGTTCGAAATCTGCGCTCCACTCATGGCGCCCTGCGCACTTCCAAACACCGATTCTCGCAGGTTATATTCAGGGAGCAGGCTGTTCTTCATTTTCCCGGGTCCATCCTTGAATGCACTTGTAGAATCTGAAACGATGTGGACAGAACAAGACCAAGAAGTCTTCGACCCGTTTCTCATTAGGCTCAGTGGGCGAAAGAAATCTGTCACGGGTTTCCCCGTGTCCGACATGGCCGCGCGGTCCTCTCCTATAAACGGGATCCATGAATGTCCGCTAACTTTGGCGATCTGAGAAATGGCCTGTCACTGTTTAATGAAGGTCAGTTTGGTCGCCCAGTACTTCATTTTCGGATCCGTGACCTCAATATAGAAACTAGAATTTCGTCCACCTTCTCCTGCCAGTCGTTCATGGGGTGCCTGGGATCTTCCGCGAAAGCCCCCTACGTCCGTAGATACTCTGGGACGTTGCAGGGGCCTCGCCCGATGCACGGCTGATCGTCAGACTCAGCTTCAGCTGCGGCTGGTCCTGAGTCGGGCGGTCCTCCCCCTCCACCACCTCCTGAGGAGGGGTGGGCGGGTGGATTGTTTCCCGAAGAGGACCCGCCTGATTTTGGTGGAACTCCACCTCCACCGGCTGAGCCGCGGGGTGGGCCGCCACCAGTTCCCCCGCCGGCTGCGCCGGGAGGGTTATTGTTGCCAGATGTTTGACCGGCGGATGATTCGCCGGCCGCCTGTCGTCCGGCTCCAGGGCTGCCCAATGAGGGCTGATTGACGTACGAGGCTGCTTGTTGGCTGGCCGAGACGACTGTGTCGTTCGGTGCTTCTGCTGCCGTCCGCGGCTTCTTCTGCGCCGAGTACTCATCGGCCCCTGGATCGAGGCCATCTTTGGCAAACCATTCATCGAGGTTCTGCGGTCTTTTCCACGGGCGCTGCCTTTTCCGCCAGTGGACCGCCTGCTGAGGAGAAGTCTCGAAATATGTCGCTCTTGCAGTGGCGGTAAGGGCCTCCTCGACAACATGCACTGGCGCGTGGTATAAGCCTTTGACCACTGGGAGAGCGAACATCGCCCCCCAGCCATCCCCGGTGGCAGAGCCACGGGGAGGCTTTCGGGGAGAAGGGGCCCAAATGTCCACCCAGACTTGAGGGGGGCCCTCAGGCAAGCGATCTACCACTGGCACGCTCACATAGTCTCCAAAGATAGTCTCACATCGAACAGCTGGGCCGACAGTGGGACCGAAGACTTCTCCTATCTTGAGCGTTCGAACTGTGCAACGGTATCCACCTGGCGGGTTCACGTACGCCTTACTGACCAACTTCGTCTTTTCGTCAGGATACGTCTGAAAGAACGTACCAACTGGAATCTTGTCCAGGTCAGGGGGGGCGCAATCAAAACGGCAAGTTGCCTTTCGCTCGAACATCGCCGAGTGTACTGTCCACGGGTCTTGCGAAAACTGGGAGTACAAACGTTGAATATCGTATGTGACGTCGCGTCCAGGTCTGCCTTCAACGCGGTCACGACTTCGTCGCTCCGCACGTGAAGTATGTCATGCCTCCACATCGTGCAGCGCCAACCCCATCCTTTCGTGGGTGCAAATTTGGTCTCCCCGGTAGGCACCGGTCGGGACCACTCTCTCAATTTGTCAGGGTAGCATCGAAAAATCGGTTCATCCTTCCAGGAGTCGATTTCCCCTGTATTGGAATTGGCTGCTTTCTTTGCGGGCTGACCATCCCGGAAGGCTGCCTCTGCTGCCCCTTTGCGAACAGTTATCTCTTCGCCACGAATCTCAACACCAGCTTCCATCTCGATATCCGCCTCGGATACGACATCATTCGGGCTGAAGTCGTTATCCCTTGCCCCGCCCGGCTGAGCCGGTGGGCGAGCCTCCCCTCTCGGCTGAGCCGGTGGGGTGGCCTTTCGAATTGTGTTGGGAGGGGCATCATCGTTGATCTCTCTCCCTTGGTTTTCCTCTCCGACTGAGTCGGAGACGAAATCATCTACGACGTCGTCTGAGCGGACCGAAACAACGTCCTCCCCCGGCGGCTTAACCGCTGAGTCACTCAACGGTCGACACATGGGCTCGGTCGATGCTCTCTCAGACGCGCGGGGGCCGCAGCAGGCAAGGCTCGAGTAGTCGCCGCAAGGCAACCGCTCGATCCCAGGGGGGGGCGGCCGCGGGGCAGCCCGCGCAAGCTCTAGAGACGAAACGGCAGCGGCACAAACATGATCAGAGGAGGGGATAGGGCGACGACGAGACGACAAAGATCTCTCAGCGGCACAGGCAATGACGAAATGGACCTGCTCAGCAAAAGCATCCGTGTAATCTTCTGCGCTCTTGTATTCTCGTCCTCTAGCCTCAACGCGCTCGTGTGCGCCATCACATCTGCGCTCAAGTCCCTGCGCAACAACAGAGGAGGTAGTAGCTATCGTCCAGGGCTTTGTCATGTAATTACCCTTGCTATCATTTAATCCGTACGCACATCCATGCAACGCCGTCTTAACAAACTCTAGTTCTCTCGTGAAACCACTGGGTAGGCCATTCAATACAAACAACGCCCCCCGCTTTGTGCACAGCGCGGGCAATCTCCCGGAAGTTCCAAAACAGGTATCTGAAATCAGCCCTAATACCACGAAGCCTACGCATCGCTCTATGCTTTCCAGCACGAAAATAATGCGCTTCGTTCACATATTGCCAGGGAGAGCCCCCCGTGCAAGGCATAGAACCCCACAACGTAATATGTTTTCCCTTGAACGTATTAATGTCGTTCAATGCTATTCTAAGTCCCTCATTCGTCCTCATATCTTCCTTCTCAGTGTATCGAATCACCTTGCATGAGTTATCGACAAAATTCTTTGGGTCTCCTATCCTGCTCTGAGGGCCACAACAGCATTCTAACAAAAGCCTTTCCCCGGTCCACTGAGTGGCCGGGGCGCAATCTTCTCGGATCCAGAACTCTGTGTATCCAGTCCATCTACTCGGGCAATAGTCACCATCGCTGGAATCGCCATTCGAATTCTATTCAAGTGGGTGATGATATTTACTCCCTTTGTCACGCCAATTGTCAATGCGGTCAATCGTCAAACCTTGTTGGGTATTAACGGCATAGGTGTGGCGCCTATCATCTCACTTTTCCAGGTCGACGGGACAATCATCGATTGCAGGCATGAACGTAACAAGTCTCGGAACAGAATGCCATCGTTTCAAACTCTGTCCTTGTTGTATACATGTGTCCTTTTTGTTTAGATAACTGGCAGCCGCAGCAGGTGGAGGATGAGGGAGAAAACGGTTGTTATTGAGAATATTTCCCATAATTTTCGGTAGCGTCGAAGTATCTGACTCATTTTCACGATCCGCCATGTCGAACATTGTTCTCATTTCGCGATCAGAACTTTTCTTTGTTATATTATCCATCGCTCTCGTTTTCTCGGAGCTTCTGCTGTAACCTTCTTCGGTCATTAAAGGAGTAATATTGCGTGCATCTTCGGCTAAGCCAGATGCATCCGCAATCGCAGCTGCGCTGGGAGCGCATGCCTCCACGGCTTTGCCGGGGGCGGCCTCAACGGGTTTACCCTTGTTGGGGCGCTTTTTCTGTTTGATCATCTTTTTGCTAGGTATGACAGCTCCTCTCCGCAAGGCCGAACTGGGGCCCAAGCGGGGCTTTAGAATCCCCCCCGATTTCAAGGTAAGTCCGTCGGAAAACATCGAGTCGAGATAGTCTTGGTACCGCTTAGCGGCCCAGAATTTGGGTGTAACAATGTTGACAAGATACAAAACTTAAACCCAAGCCAAAGGGTCAATGAATCTTCTGGTTCCTATATCGGCAGCCTCGATTTGACTTCTTTCATACTGGAGCTCAATAAGGCCGCGACAAAACTGTTCGGACACAGCTGCAGCATCAATTCTATGTGTTCTCGGTAGGTGTATTAATTGCATTGACCCACCTGCCTTGATGGCTTTACAAACCGCTTGATTATCTTCCAAAAATAGACATCGTACTGGTCTGTCAAGCAGTATTTCCCAAAGCGGTAGCGCCGCAAGCAGCTCTTTGCGCAACGCAAGGTCAGCAGCGACAATATTTGCCTCGAGTGTACTGTGGGAAACACACGCTTGTCGCTGCGATCCCATAGACTGTCCAGCTCTAGTGTATGGGCCCCAAATGGCTTGATCACTGGCACTCGTGCTCCGATGCGTGCGAATATCACTTGCCAGGTCTGCATCCGAATATTGCTTTAACAGAACCCCTTCCTTTTTGTCACCTACCCACGAAGTCAAACGGCAATGAGAGGTACATTTGATATAACATATGAGGCGGAAGAGATCCCTGTCTCGTTGTTCTGTCAATTTTGTAATACAACTGGCAGTTTGACATACAGCACGGAGCAGGTCGTATCTGGCCATTCTGGCGCCATCAAGTATCTTCATCAATATTTTTGCTGCAATAGGTTGAAGCACACCCGACTGAGTCGGTGGCTCGGGGTCATCAGGGCTTGCTACTGCGGCGTCAAGGCCAAGAACTTCTATCTTCTGATCAGGAGGGCCTGAACCAACGTTGATTCGCAATGCTGACGCTATGGCCTCCTCAGCTGGGGAATAAACCTCGCCTCGTCACTATAGAACGATTCTCGCCCACCGGCACTGGCACCGGCACCGGCACCGGCACCGGCACCGGCACTGGCGCCGGCACCGGCACCGGCACCGGCACCGGCACCGGCACCGGCATGTGCACTGGCACCGGCACCGGCACCGGCACCGGCACCGGCACCGGCACCGCCGGCACCGGCACCGGCACCGGCACCGGCACCGGCACCGGCACCGGCACCGGCACCGGCACCGGCACCGGCACCGGCACCGGCACCGGCACCGGCACCGGCGCCTGCGCCGGCATTGGCACCAGCACTGGCACGGGCACCAGCGCCGTCGCCGTCGCCGGCGCCAGCACCGGCACTGCACCCGCACCCGCAACCGCACCGGCACCAGCACTGGCACCGGCACCAGCACCGGCACCGGCGCCGGCGCCAGCACTGGCACCGGGTGAAAACATCATTGACATTGAACATCATGACATTTCCCAAACAGTGCTTGCACTTAGGGGGCCTTCTCTCTTTCCTAGTAGCTGGGTCTGAGGGGCGGTCTGGCGGCTCTCTCCTCGCCGTTGCCGCCCTGTCGCCGCCCGTCGTCTGGGCTTGAGGGGCGGTCTGGTTTTTCCGTCCTTGCCGTCGCCCCCCCTTGCTGCGTCGTCGCCGCCCGTCGTCTTGGCCTGAGGGTCGGTCTGGCGGTTCCTTGCTCGCCGTCACCATGCCGTCGCCGCCCCCTCGTCGCTGCCCTGTGGGCCCCCCCAGCGGTTGCAATCCAATCGGTTGCAAGCCAATCAAGTGCAAACCCAGTGGAATCGATTGCAGTCCAATCAATGGTAAAATTATGCTAACGGAGTTCCCCACATAAAGATATTAACAGTTTCGTGGGACCCATGGGGTACGACAACATCAACACGAAGGAGAAGCTCATCGAACGAGTAAGTACGCACGAAAGGGCAGACGAAAGAAAGGAGGCGGGAGGACAGGTGCTCAGGAAACGAAGCCTTGTAAATAGTACGGGTTCTTGATGCCCTCTTCGCTCTGGCGGGGCCCCGCTGGAAGGGGGGAGGCCTACGAAGCCTGGTAAAGAGTAATGCTGTCCGCGACCCTCCTCGTTCAAGCGAGTCCTCCTCCTCCTCCTCCTTCTCGTCGTCCTGCTCCCCCTCGTCCTCATCCTCGGCATCATCATCATCATCACCAGCATCATCGTCGTCATCATCAGCATCATCAGCAGCATCGTCGTCACCCCGTCGTCGTCGTCATCATCAGCATCATCGTCACCATCATCAGTATCAACATCATCAACATCATCATCATCATAATCGTCATCATCATCGGCATCATCATAACCATCATCATCATCATCATCATCATCATTATCATCATCATCATCATCGCCAGCGTCATCGTCATCATCATCATCGTCGTCGCCATCATCGTCATCATCATCATCAGCATCGTCATCATCATCACCATCACCGTCCTTGGCATCGCCATCGTCCGCATCATCGTGGACGTCATGATCATCAGTATCATCGTCGTCATCATCATCAACAGCACCAGCAACGTCAGCATCAGCAGCAGCATCGTCATCATCACCAGCATCTGCATCATCATCCTCGTCGTCGTCGCCATCGTTGTCATCATCGTCATCGTCATCACCATCATCGTCATCATCATCCGCATCATCATAATCACCGTTATCGCCATCGTCATCGTCCATCACCATTATCGCCATTGTCATCGTCATCGTGAACAGCGATAAAACCATCGTCATCACCATCACGATGATGAAGCCTTCCTCATCGCAGAACCCCCCCTCCTCCTCACCCTCCTCAGTGGGAGGACTAGGACGTGAGATGGATAGATAATGTTCTCCCCTCCTCCTCACCCATGTCAGTGGGAGGGGCACGAAACCATTTAAATAGTACGGGTTTCCGATACCCTCCTCGCTCAGACGGGGCCTCCCTGGAAAGGGGCACGAAACCATGAAAATAGCATGGGTTTCCGATACCCTCCTCGCTCAGGCGGGGCTTCCCTGGAGGGGTGGGAGGGACACGAAACCATGTACATAGCATGGGTTTCCGATATCCTCCTCGCTCAAGCGGGACCTCCTTGGAGAGGTGGGAAGGGCACGAAACCAGGTAAATAGAAACCATGAAACCATGTGAATAATTTGGGTTTCGGATACCCTCCTCGCTCAGGCGGGGCCTCCCTGGAGGGGTGGGAGGAGCACAAAACCATGTAATCTATATTAATTTCCGATACCCTCCTCGCTCAGGCAGGGCCTCCATGGAGAGGTGGGAAGGGCACGAAACCATGTAAATAGTACGGGTTCCCGATACCCTCCTCGCTCAGGCGGGGCCTCCCTGGAGGGAAGGGAGGGGCGCGAAACCATGTAAATAGAATGGGGTTCCGATACCCTCCTCGCTCAGACGGGGCCTCCGTGGAGGGGTGGTAGGGGCACGAAACCATGTAAATAGTATGGGTTTCCGATGCCCTCCTCGCTCAGGCGGGGCCTCCCTGGAGGGGTGGGATACCTTCCTCGCTCAGGCAGGGCCTCCCTGGAGGGGTGGGAAGGGCACGAAACCATGTAAATAGTATGGGTTTCCGTTACCCTCTTCGCTCAGGCGGGGCCTCCCTGGAGGGGCGGGAGGGGCACTGGGAGGCGGGAGGCGGGAGGGAGAAGGAGAGGATGTTCTGGGAAAACAAGAACCCGCACCAGCACCGGCCACCAGCACCAGCACCGGCACCGGCATGCCGGCCCCGGCACTGGCACCAGCACCGGCTACCAGCCACCGGCACCGGCCACCAGCACCGGCACCGGCACCGGCACCGGCACCGGCACCGGCACCGGCACCGGCACCGGCACTGGCACCGGCACCGGCACCGGCACTGGCACCGGCACCGGCACCGGCACCGGCACCGGCGCCGGCACCGACACCGGCACCGGCACCGGCACGGGCACCGGCACCGGCACCGGCACTGGCACCGGCACCGGGGCAAGAATCGTTCATGCCTTCGCCTCGTGGGCCGCCCTGGCCATCTTCGAGATCAGTAAGTTCAGGGCCAAACGGGGCTCCCGCTGCCGGATAAGTAGCCGGGTCGGTGTCCGTTAATTGAGCATATGATGTTACACAGGACTCAAAGAACTCTGTCATGTCATATTCTATGACTTTGACTTGTTTCGGTTCTCTCGGCTGATATGGCTCGGGCGGCTGAGCCGCCGAGTCACCCCCCGATTCCTCCTCGCTACTCTCGTCTGCGACGGAAGCGTTTTTCTTAACCTTGGGAGGAGGCGGGTCTAAGATTGTAGGTAACTCTCCCTGCCATGCAACCGTTCGCGTTGACATTCTATGTTCACATCCCAAATATCTTCCAACAGCTGTTGGAGGGTCTATTTCAATTCCCTTGGGACAGTTATCAGAAGGTTCTTGCAGTAATTTCCAGCCCTCCGCAAGCTTGTCGGCAGGTCCCGACAGCTTGAAATCGTCAGCATAGATGATCAGAAAGATTTGCATTTCTTTGTGGAAATAACAGCTGCGCCACGGACTGCACTTCACAAAACCTTTTGCCGTGACATGTCCCTCACAATGCTGCTCCCAATATCCACCTGAATCAGGGTGCCCGTGCTATGATAGATACAGTGGGCATACAGGATTACGCATGTGAGACCATTATTTAGGCCATTCGTCTCGAGGAAAAAACCCAAGTGGGGGTGCCTCCTAGCTTCGCTTGCTCGATGCTATGGCCGTCGAATAGCCCGTAGGTGTCAGCTGCTTTGCTAGCCTGCATTGTAGCAGGGCTGCTGGAAAGTTCCTGAAATAATGCCACATCTTATTCTGATCTCTGAAACTCGAACCATCAAAAACTACCCGTCCCTTATACTTGCGACCTTTGTGTCCTAACGGTAACTCCGAGTTCTTTTCAACAAGGATCGCAAATAGCCGACCAAAGTGAGCCGTCTTTCCCTTGAGTTCGGCAACCATATCGGAGTACTATCTGACACCATTCTCTATCCATGTGCCTATATCGCGCAACCTATCCCATTCTTTTCTCAAGGCAGCCTGGGCATCTTTATTCGCCTTGGCCTCGTCTTTTGATACAGATCTGGCGACAACGGCATCAATGTGGGCGTGTTGCCAGTCGTCGGGAAGTTGGAAGGATTCATCGACGATTGAGATAAGGTCAGTAAACGGGTTGTAAAAGTATTGCAAATCAAACCTCTCTTTTTCACGATGACTGAGATCTGTAGACGAGCTATGCTGTAATAGCATTCGAAGCACGCTTCGCCGCGATGCGGCGGCCGCCGGACTCGGGGTCTGGCCTGCCTCGCTATTGTTCTCAGGCTTGTCATCATCATCTTCGGACAAAGGGCCCCTACCGGCTGAGCCGGAGGGAATTCCATCTCGCGCAATTGCACCTCCGTACCATGTCTGTTTCCACCAAATATCCTCATCATCCGAAAGATGTCCTACATAATCATCTCCCTCTGAGGATTCATCTGCCACAGATGCGGCTTGGCCGCCCTGGGTAGGTCGCGACGCCGCCCCACGTCCGCTGCCAGGGGTGTAGCACAGGCTGTTTTTCTTCAAATGACGCAGCCGCTCAGCCACCTTCGGCGCTGTTAGCCTGGCCTCAGGAAGGGCCGCAAGTGGCTGCGCCACTGCGGGTTCGGGCGGAGTCGGTGGATCATCCACATCCAAGCCAATGTCACGCAGAAGGCCTAGGCAAGGGCCAGGATCTTCTATGCCGAAAAACCATCTCTTTTCTGCCTTGTATTGTTCCACGGCCTGTCGTCGTTGTGAGTGATTCATATTGAACCATCTTCCAGGATGCATCCCAGGATTGGTGGACTCAGGTAGCTTTTTCAGCCATTGGGCACTGTGCTTCAGGTCTGGGTCTGTTACCCACACGCGAGTTATAGGCACGTATTCGGGGTCGTAATAAAGAACAACTCGAGCGCTGCACGTCTTTCGACGACCTGTCAATGGAAGCTTCTGCGTTAGCTCTTCTTGTGAAAGTCCAACAACGATTCGTCTGTCCTCGAAGTATTCCATCGTGCTCAGGTTTGAGTTGTTCGAGCATGAAGTTGTCCTTTCCCGGGAACCTTCTCACGCGGCTTGGCCGCTGAGAAGTTGGACTGTCTGTCCAAACGATACTCGAGTTGTGCGAGTCCCAGTTTTTGGTTCTTATCTGCTGGATGGGAATCGCGCTGAGGATCCCTGCGGTCAACTACCATAGGCTCGTCACCCACACACAAACCTCCTGGGCCGTCATCTTCTAAATCGGCCTCTGAGTCGAAGTGTGGAGCGTCCTCGCCTTCTTGGGAAGGCGGTGGCATAACAATAGCAGGGTCATCAGCATTAAAAATGTTGTCCGGTCGTATCCCTGCGTCTGGTTGTGGCCCGTCTGGGACGGCCGCAGCTTCTCCTGTTTCTGTAGGGATTGTGACGGAACGTACTTCTGTCGCCGCTTTCTCGTACGCTTTTCGCAAAGGGAATTGAGGCGACTGGTCATCAGCAGTACCATCTAATGTGTTGCTGTACACCTGGTCAGACTTCTCAATGGCGGGTCGTTTTCCATCTGGGGTACGCCCTGATTCCATGTTCAGACCGTCCAATTGTCTCAGAGGGACAACATAACTGTCTGGTCCAACCAATCCCCCCGCTTTGCGCGCGTACCCCAAATGTATCCCTGGAATCATCGTTGCGCCAGTCTTGGCGGTCCGAAATCTGGGCTCAGGTGGAGGCACATAACGTGCGAGGGCCCAAAGGGAAGGAGCGGGGCATCAAACCTACATCCAAAGCGTCGCTCCCAACTTGACTGTCCCTCCGCTGGGGTCCTAGTATTGTAGCGTAAACAGAAATATCGGACCGCGTAGGTCCAATATGGTGGTGGAAGACCAGCCTGCCTGAGTAAGGCTCTGGCCCCCATCTGCACCACGCCATTTGCACGCTCAACAACAGCGTTATGTTTCTTATTTCCTGGGATGGTAGGATCATGGGCAATATTGAGCTCGCAACATGGCCTCGCAAGCTCTCTTGCGCCATCTGTATAACAATACTATAATTTCTCATCCGGGGCTTTCAGGTTTACTAAAAAGTTACAAACGTGAACCGCAGACTTGTCGTGTACACCCTGAGCGGCAAGAAAATCCGTAGCTCGGTCGGGAAAGTCACACACGCGGTCTCATCGTGGAGTCCCCAAGAGAGTTCATCCATCGCAAACCAATGATCCATCGTCGTCAGGTGTCCGAA
Organism: Prorocentrum cordatum; assembly: GCA_963575745.1. Classification (NCBI taxonomy): domain Eukaryota; class Dinophyceae; order Prorocentrales; family Prorocentraceae; genus Prorocentrum; species Prorocentrum cordatum. The sequence continues at coordinate 290,071 of CAUYUJ010000004.1, read as the reverse complement.
CGAAGTGGGGTTAGCGCATGGGCGGGGGACCTTCAGCCCTTTGTTTTGCGCCTTGCGCTGTTGCTTTCTGATAGCTTTGGCCCAATTGCATACTGAACAATATGGGTTCTTGGGAGTATGAGTTAGAAGGTGCGGCAGGGAGGCTGCGGCCTTTTTGAGCCGCTCGGCAAGGGTATCCGACACCTCAACCTCCGCATCGTCTGGGTCTACATCTGGCGGTGCGTCGACGTCGACTAAGTCGACACCGTCAGCGTCTCCAACTGCACCCTTCTCGGGTCCTGGGGCCGCGTTGCACGCATTGGAGTCCAGTCCTCGGTTTATGTCGTAAGGAAGGTATCCCGAAACTCCGTACCCATAAGAACACCTGTATGTGGCAGCGCAGGCCTCGGCTTTGCCGGGCTGCTCGTCGCACTGACCGACGGCTTGACCGTGGTCGGGCAAAGTTGAAAGACTTTTGGAGGCAACGATACTGGTCGGCGTCCGATTCCAACCGCTTTCGCTAGCCTTTCGAGGCGAATAATAGAAGTAGGTGATGGTATCCGCAGAGTCTATTGAAGATGGAAAAGCGGGCGCGATCTCAGTCGGCCGTCCATCAGCGTAGCTGTGGGTACCAATCAACTCATGTGTATGCAGGTCTATGGTTACGCGAGTCTGGACAGCATGGGGCGGAGGGCCTCCCGCCGACTCCACATTGCCCAGGAATGCCTTGGCGCCTGGCGTCACGCAACACCGCCGCTCGGGGGGTTCACCCCCCCCGGCGGCAACCGCGCACATCCACTGACCCAGCGCCTCTTTGCCTGATAGGGTCAAGTATGGTATCTTGCCCTCAACAGCCAGGTCCGCTCTTTGGCCATTGGGCAATAAAAGGTAGGGCCTTTGGCCTGCTTGCCAAAAGAAGCCAAAGCCGTGATCCATGCACCGCTCTCCTACCGAAATCACGCACGGAGTCTCCGGCATGACTAAAGCGTTAAAACTGCCACCCTTAAATTTGGGACATGCGATGCGAACTGAACCGAGGGCCTTTGATTCTCCCCCAGCAGTGTTCAGAGTGATCGATTGCGGAAGCTTTCGAATCAATCTCATTGCACCTGCACTTCTAATGCATTTCTCCGCTATGATGTTTTACCCACACCCAGTGTCGATGATGAAGCTCAGCGCGCCAAGATACGCAGCGTCTTTGTCTGTGCATCCAGCAGCGGCTGCGCCGCGCGGGCACTCTCCCCCCTCCTCAGTTCTCAACCAGAGATGCCAGACATCATCTTGCAGGTCCGACGCTCTGATCAGAGCTTCCGCAGTAGATGCCCTCGACTGAGTAGGTATCTGTCTGCGCACTTATGCTGGGAATGTCCATCTATCTTTGCTACTCGAAGGCAACTCTTTCAAGTCGTGGCGACGCGCCTTTCTCCAAGTGATAGTGGGTCCCTCAGCAGAGGGGTGAAAACGGACACGGAGATTGCGCCTATCGTTGTTCCGATGTGGGATGCAACTCTTACTAGGGGGGACGCACCAGTACTTCTTGATGGCGCCCCGAGAAAGAGGATACAGGAAATTCGCAAGGACATTGACGATACTCTCGACCTGCTTCCTGCTTTCCTGGTGAAACTCACCGCCGGAGGGATTCCAGTAGTCTCCTCCGCCGGCATCAGCAACAGCTTTCAAAAACTTAGGGCTGGTCTGTTTCTGCCCCAGGAGGCCCCGAAACAACGGAGTAGGGCACGCATTGGCACCCAAGCTGACTTGGTCAGCGGGTCTCTTCTGACCCCCCCGCTTTCCGTTTGACCGACGCGGGCTTCGCCGCATCCGTCGAGCAAGGAAGATAAGAAATAATACCCTTAACAAAATTATATGCACCATTCCTCCGGCACTGGCGGCTGAGCCGCCAGTGCGGAGCCATTGTCACGGATGACAGTCCGTGGTCTGGGCAAACCAGCACTCTTTGCCACGCGAGCACTTGCCCGTCTCCTTGAAGGAGCGACAGATCATGTCTTTGCCTTTGCCTTTGCCTTTATTATTGTCCCCATCCTTTTTACGTTTGTCGGAGTTACTGCTGGAGGCTCTCGAGCCACTGTTACCTCCCGTCGATGAGACATTGGCGGCGGCGGCATTGTCTTGTAGTGTTCAATCCGACGATTCATTCTGGCTCGGACCATGGTGGCAACATCGTCCCACATCGGACCGACGCCGTTTTCGCCTTCCTGCCAGCAATTCGAGTCCCCGCCGATGTACATTATATCTATAGTCCCCTCATGGGACCGCTGCATTATATCATCGAGCAATTCCACGGCGTCCTTTACCATCTGTCTGAGGCCCCCTGCAAATGCGAACGGGTTCTGATATCTTTTGGGTCCGCTTCCGACTCCATTTAATTTGGATGAATTGTCGACTATGTCGTTGAAATTCCAGAAAGCGAAGCGAATTGGAATGTGTGTCCCCTTTTCATAAGCCCATTGATCCCCCCACCGAAAGCTTGCGGAGGTGCCGGTAATACCTTTAATTTGTGCTCCATTCATAGCTGCCTGTACGCTTCCGAACACTGATTGTCGCAGGCTGTATTCAGGCAGAAGGCTCGGCTTAGCCGCCCCTGATGTGTCTTTGATCACAATTGTAGAATCAGAAACAATATGAACAGAACATGTTCAACTATGATGTGACCCATTCCGCATTTGACTAAGCGGGCGAAGAAATCCGTCACGGGTTTCCCCGTGGACGACATAGCGGCAAGGTCTTCTCCCGTGAACGGAATCCACGAATGTCCATTGACTTCGGCGACCTTTGTGATCGCCTGACATTTCTGGACAAAAATCAAGCTATTCGACCAAAATTTCATCTTTGGATCCGTGACCCCCATATAGAGTTCCGGGATTTCTTCCACCTTTTCTTGCCACCCATTTTGGGGGGGGTCGGATCGCGCCCGAACCTCCCTTGCATCCGAAGATACTCGAGAACGTTCCAAGGGCCGCGACCGAGGTAAGGTCGGTCTTCCGGCTCAGGCTCTGTCGCTGTAAGTCCCGAATCCGGCAGTCCTCCTCCCCCACCTCCCCCTGAGGGCGGGTTGTTTCCTGAGGGAAACCCGCCAGCTGGTGGTTGCTCCCCATCCCCGCCGGCTGAGCCGTGGGGCGGTGCACCACCGCTACCCCCACTGGCTAAGCCAGGAGGGTTTTCGATGTAGGGAGGCTGGCCGGCAGGTGGTTCGCCGGCCGCCTGTTTCCTGGTCCCAGGATTATCCAATGATGGCTGATTACTGCCCACGACTGCTGGTTGGCTACCCACGGCGATCGGGTCGTCAGGCGCCTCCGTTGCAGTCCTCGGCTTCTTTTGCGGCGAGTCCTCATCAGCACCTGGGTCGAGTCCGTCCCCAGCAAGCCATTATTCGAAATTCTGTGGCCTTTTCCAAGGACGTTGTCTTTTCCCCCAGTGCACGGCCTGATTGGGTGCATCCTCGAAGTATGCCGCCTTTGCGGCGGCGGTAAGGGCTTCCTCGACCACGTGCACCGGTGCGCTGTATTTTCCTTTGACCGCTGGAACAGCGAACATCGTTCCCCATTCTTCCCCAGCGGCTGAGCCCTGGGGAGGCTTTCGGGGGGGAGGCGCCCAAACGTCAACCCAGGCTTGCGGGGGGCCTTCTCTCCAGTGATCCCCCACCAGTACGCTCGCGCAGTTTCCCCGGGGGGTCTCGCACCGAACGGCTGGGCCGACGGTAGGACCAAATACTTCTCCCAGCTCGAGCGGTCGTACTATGCCACGATATCCTCCCGGGGGGTTCGCGTATATCCTACTGATCAACTTCGTCTTCTCATCAGGATGTGTCTGAAGGAACGCACCCACGGGGATTTTGTCAATGTCAGGAGGGGCGCAATCGAAACGGCAGGTGGCCTTCCGCTCAAACGTAGTCCAATGTACAGTCCATGGATCTTGCGAGACCTGGGAGTATAAACGCTGGAATATCGTCTGAGACGTTGATTCCAAGTCCGCCTTCAATGCGGTCACGACCGCGTCACTCCTCGCATAGAGTATGTCGTTCTTCCACATCGTGTAGCGCCAACCCCAGCCTTTTGACTGCACAAACGTAATAGTCCCGTCTTTGGGTCCCGGTCGGGACCACTCCCTTAGTTTGTCAGGTAGGCACGTGAAGATCGCTTTGTCTTTCCATGAATCGACGTCTTCAGCCTTGGGGCAGTCGCTTTCTCTGAGCGAGGGTTGTCCTGGGGGGCAGTCTCGGCTGCCCTTTTCTGAGCAGTTGTTCCCTGATTGATAGTCTCGACATCAGTTCCCATTTTAGTATCAATCTCGGGCACAACGTCATTTGGGCTAAAATGATTGTTTCTTGCCCCATCCGGCTGAGCCGGTGGGCAGGCCTTCCCGCTCGGCTGAGCCGGCGGCGAGGCTTTTCGAATTGTGGTGGGAAGAACATTGTTATATTTCTCTTCCTCTTTGCTTTTGTCTCCAGCAACGTCGGAATCAAACTCATCCACGATGTCATCAGAATGGATCGAGATCACGTCCTCGCCCAGTGGCACGACCGCTTTCTTTTTCAGCGGTCGGCACATGGGTTCAGTCGTTGATCTCTCCGGCACGCGGAAGCCGCGGCAAGCAAGATTCGAGCTGTCGCCGCAAGGCAACCGCTCGCCTCTACAGGGGGCCGGTCGCGGGGCAGCCCGCGCAGGCTGTCGAGCCGAAACGGCAGCGGCACAAATAGGATTGGGAGAGGAAGTAGGACGACGACGAGACGGCACAACTCTCTCTGCGGCATTGGCAACGGCGAAATGAACCTGCTTGGCAAAATCATCAGTGTAATCTTCAGCGCTTTTACACTCTCGTCCTCTAGCCTCAACATGTTCATGTGTGCCATCACATCTGCGCTCTAACCCCTCCGCAACAATGGGGGAGGTGGTGGCTATCGTCCAAGGCTTTTTCATGAAATTACCCTTGCTATCTTTCAATCCGCATGCGCACCCGTGTAACGCCGTCTTGACAAAGTCTAACTCTCGAAGACAACTCTTTACCCGAGGATCTCTCCAATAATTACATTGGGTAGGCCATTCAATACATACAACGCCCCCCGCTTTGTGCACAGCGCGGGCAACCTCACGGAAATTCCAAAACAAGTATCGGAAATCGGTTCTAATACCCCGAAGCCTACGCGTAGCTCTATGATTTCCAATACGGAGATAATGCGCCTCGTTCACATATTGCCAGGGAGAGCCACCTGTGCACGGCATGGAGCCCCATAATGTGTTATGTTTTCCCTTGAACGTAGCTATATCGTTCAACGCTATTTTTAGTCCCTCATCCGTCCTCATGTCTTCCTTCTCGGTGTATCGAATCACTTTACATGATTTGTCAACGAAATTCTTCGGGTATCCTATTCTACTTTGGGGGCCGCAACAGTATTCTAACAAAGTCTTTCCCCGGTCCACTGAGTGGCTGGGGCGCAATCATCTCGAATCCTAAACTCTGTGTGTCCCGTCCATCTGCTTAGGCAATAGTCACCGTCGCTAGAATCGCCATCTGAGTCGTATTCAAATTGGTGATGATACCTGCTGTCCTCGTCGCGCCAGTTACCAATGCGGTCTATCGTCCAACCTTGTTGGGCATTGACGGCGCAGGTGCGACGTTTGTCATCCAATCTATCGAGTTCGACGGGACAATCACCGATTGCCGGCATGAATGTAACGAGTCTCGGGACATAGCGCCATCGTTTCAAACTCTGTCCTTGTCTCACCCATTCATCCCTTTTGTCAGAGAAGTTGGCAGCCACCGCAGAGTGCGGATTAGGACGCGGGCGGTTTTTGTTCAGAACATCCTCCATATCTTCAGGCCTCATGGAAGGCTCTGGTTCGCTTTCGCTACCCGTTATTCCAAACATGGTTTTCATTTCACGATCAGAGCTTCTTTTGGTTGTGTTCTCGATCGCTCTCGTTGCTCGGAGCTTCTGCTGTAACCTTCTTTGACCTTTAGAGGAGTGATATTACCTGCATCATCAGCTGAGCTGATTGCATTCGTTATCGCTAATGCCTCCTCGGCTTGGCCGGGGGCAGCCACAACGGGTTTACCTTTGTTGGGGCGCTTTTTCTTGTTGTTTGACTTTTTACTGGGCAGAGCAGCCCCTCTCCGCAAGGCCGAACTAGGGCCCAGGCGGGGCCTGGGAATCCCCCCGGGTTCCAGGGGAAGTCCGTCAGAAAACATTGAGTCAAGATAATCTTGGCACCGCTTAGCGGCCCAGAACTTAGGCGTCACAATGTTGACAATATACAAGACTTTGACCCATGCCATAGGGTCAACATATCGTTGTGTTCCAATATCAGCAGCCTCATTTTGCGTTCTTTCATATTGTAGTTGAACGAGGCCACGAGAAAATTGTTCGGACACAGCTGCTGCATCAATTCTGTGCGTTCTCGGTAGATGCATCAATTTCATCGACCCGCCTGCCTTAATGACCTTACAAACTGCTTGGATATCTTCCAAGAATAAACATCGCACCGGTCTAGCAAGCAGGATTTCCCACAGCGGTAATGCCGCAAGCAGCTCCTTGCGCAACGCAAGGTCGGCTGCGACGATCTCAGCCTCAAGCGTACTGTGAGATGCGCATGCTTGTCTTTGCGATCCCATCGATTGGCCTGCCCGTGTATACGGGCCCCAAATGGCTTGATAACTGGCGCTCGTGCTCCTGTGTGTGCGAATGTCGCTCGCCAGATCTGCAGAGTATTGCTTTAACAGAACGTCCTCCTTTTTGCCACCCACCCACGAGGTCATACGATAATGGGACGTACATTTGATGTAACATATGAAGCGGAAGAGGTCCATGTCTTGCTCTTCTGTCCACTTCGTAATACAACTGGCAGTTTGACACACAGCACGGAGTAAGTCGCATCTGGCCACTCTCGCCCCGTAAAGTATCTGCATCAACACTTGTGCTGCAATGTGTTGAAGCACGCCCGACTGAGTCGGTGGCTCAGGGTCATCAGGGCTAGCTGCTGCGGCATCAAGGCCAAGCACTTCTATCTCCTGGTCAGGGGGGCCGGTATCAACATTAATTTGTAACGCTGACGCTATAGCCTCCTCAGCTGGGGAGTAAATTTCTCCTCTGGGGCCGCTCTAAGTCGGTAAGTTCAGGGCCAAACGACGTACCCGCGGCCGGATGTGCAGCCGGGTCGGTGTCCGTCAATTGAGCGTGTAACGTAACACAGGAATCCAATAATTCTGTCATATCGTATTCTATGGCCTTAACTAGTTTTGGTTCATTCGGCTGGTATGGCTCGGTCGTCTGGGACGCCGAGTCACCCCCCGTTTCCTCCTCGCTACTCTCGTCTGCGACGGAGGCGTTTTTCTTAACTTCGGGAGGAGGTGGGTCAAGTATCGTAGGCAATTCTCCGTGCCACTCAATTGTCTGAGTTGATAATCTATGCTCGCATCCTAAATATCGTCCAACAGCCGTTGGAGGATCTATTTCTGTGCCCTTAGGGCAATGTTCCGAAGGTTCTTGAAGTAACTTCCACCCCTGGGCTAGCTTGTCGGCAGGTCCCGACAGTTTGAAATCATCAACATAGATGATCAGGAAGATTTGCAGTTCTTTGTGGAAATAACAGCTACGCCACGGACTACATTTCACAAAGCCTTTAGCAAGGACATGTCCCTCGCAATGCTGTTCTCAATATCCGCCCGAATCAGGGTGCCCGTACAGTGACAAGTACAAGGGACATACGGGGTTCCGCATGTTGGACCATGCTTTGGGCCATTCGCCACGAGGCAAGAAAACCATGTAGGAGTGCCTCCCAATTTCGATTGCGTGTAAGCTTGTCGAGCATCAGCTTGTTCGATACTATGGCCTTCGAACAGCCCGTAGGTATCAGCTGCTCTGCTGGCCTGCATGGTCGCGGGACTGCTGGGAAGCTCCTGAAACAATGCCACGTCCTTGTTTTGATCTCTGACACTTGAACCGTCAAAGACTACCCGATCTCTGTACTTACGGCATTTGTGTCCTAACGGCAATTCCGAATTCTTTTCAACGAGGATCGCAAATAATCGGCCAAAGTGGGCTGTTTTCCCTTTGAGTTCGGCAACTACATCGGAATATTCTCTAACGCCATCCTCTATCCACGTGCCAATGTCGCGCAATCTGCCCCACTCTTTCCTCCAGGTAGCTCGAGCGTCTTTGTTTGCCTTGGCCTCGTCTTTCGAGACAGATCTGGCAACAGCGGCATCTACGCGGGCGCAATGCCAGTCACTGGGAAGCTGGAAGGGTTCATCGATGACAGACACTATATCAGTAAAAAGATTATAGAAATATTGCAAATCAAATCTCTTTGTCACGATGACTGATGTCTACAGCTGAGTTATCTTGCAACGGCATGCGAGGCACGCTTCGCCGCGACGCGGCGGCCGCCGGACTCGAGGTCTGGCTTGCCCCACACATGTCCTCACATTTTTCGTTATCATCATCGGACAAGGGATCCCTACCGGCTGAGCCGGAGGGAAGCCCGTCTCTTGCGATAGCGCCTCCATACCATGTCTGTGTCCACCAAATGTCCTCGTCATCCGACAGATGTTCTTTGGGAACTTCTTCTGAAGAATCGTCGGCCTCAGATGAGGCTCGGCAGCCCTGGGTGTTTCGCGACGCCGCCCCTCGCCCCCTGCCAGGGGTGCAGCACAGGCTGCCATTCTGTATGCGACGTAGCTGCTCAGCCACCTTAGGTGCAGTTAGCCTAGCTTCGGGGAGAGCCGCAAGTGGCTGAGCCACTGCGGGATCAGGCGGAGTCGGTGGGTCATCCACATCTAGGCCGATGTCGCGCAGGAGGCCGAGACAAGGGCCGGGATCCTCTATACCGAAGAATCCTATCTTTTCTGCCTTGTATTGTTCCACGGCCTGCCGGCGCTGTGCTTGATTCATGTTGAACCATCGTCCAGGGTGTATTCCGGGATTGGTAGATTCAGGCAACTTCTTCAGCCATTGGGCACTGTATTTTGGGTCTGGGTCTGTGACCCACACTCGGGTTATAGGCACATAATCAGGGTCATAATAAAGAACAACTCGTATACTACATGTCTTCGACGGCCTGTCAACGGAAGCTTTTGAGTTAGCTCTTCTTTTGTAAGTCCAGCAACAATCCGTCTGTCTTCAAAATATTCCATCGTATCCAAATTTTGAGATGTTCGGGCAAGAAGTTGCCCTTTCCCTGGAACCTTCTCACGTGGCTTAGCCGCTGAGAAGCTGGACTGTCTGTCCAAACGATACTCGAGTTGTGCGAGTCCCAGTTTTTGGTTCCTGTCTGGAGGATGGGAATCGCGCCGGGGGTCCCTGCCGTCAACTACCAAAGGCACATCACCCACATACAGACCCCCAGGGCCGTCTTCTTCCAAATCGGCATCAGAGTCAAGACGCGGGGCGTCCCCGCCTTCTTGAGGAGGCGGTGGTAGTGTAATGGCAGGATCATCAGCATTAAACGTGTTGTCCGGTATTATCCCTGTGGCTGGCTGTGGTCCGTCTGGGACGGCCGCAGTTTCTCCTGTCTCTGTAGGGATTGTGACGGAACGTACCTCTGTCGCCGCTTTCTCGTATGCTTTTCTTAAGGGGAACTGAGGCGATTGGTCATCAGCAGTACCATCTAAGATGTTGCTGTACACTTGATCAGACTTCTCGATCGTAGGTCGTTTTCCCTCTGGGGTACGCCCTGATTACATATTCAGACCGTCCAATTGTCTCAGAGGTATAACGTAACTATCTGGTCCAACCAATCCCCCCGCTTTGTGCACGTACCCCAAGTATATCCCTGGCATCATCGTCGCGCCAGTCTTGGCGGTGCGAAACCGGGATTCAGGCGGGGGCACATAACGGACAAGTGATCCGAAGGGAAGAAGCGGAGCATTAAACTGGCATCCGACGCGTCTTTCCCAACTGGACTGCCCTCCAGCGGGGGTCCTAGCATTGTAGCGTAGACAGAAATACCGGACCGCGTAGGTCCAATATGGTGGTGGAAGACCAGCCTGCATGAGTAAGGCTCTGGCTCCCATCTGCACAACGCCGCTCGCACGCTCAGCAACGGCATTTTGCTTCTTATTTCCTGGGATGGTAGGATCATGGGCAATATTGAGCTCGTAACATGCCCTGGCAAGCTCCCTTGCACCATCTGCATGACAGTATTCTAAGTTCCCCTCCGGGGCTCTCAGGTTTACCAAAAAGTTGCAAACGTGAGCCGCAGACTTGTCGTGTACACCCTGAGCGGCGAGAAAACTCGTAGCTCGGTCGCGAAAAGTCACACACGCGGTCTCATCGTGGAGTCCCCGCGAGAGTTCATCCATCGCAAAACAATGATCCATCGTCCTCAGTTGTCCGAACGAGGTGGGGTTAGCGTATGGGCGGGGAACCTTTAGCCCTTTGTTCTGCGCTTTGCGCTGTTGCTTTCTGATAGCTTTGGCCCAATTGCACACTGGACAAGATGGGTTCTTGGGAGTATGAGTTAGTAGGTGCGGTAGGGAGGCTGCGGCCTTTTTGAGCCGCTCGGCAAGGGTCTCCGACACCTCAACCTCCGCAACATCTGGGTCTAAATCTGGCGGTGCGTCGACGTCGACTAAGTCGACACCGTCAGCGTCTCCAACCTCGCCCTCCTCGGGTCCTGGGGCCGCGTTGCACGCACTGGAGTCCAGTCCTCGGCTTACTTCGTACGGGAGGTATCCTGAAACTCCGTATCCGTAATGGCATCTATATGCGGCAGCGCAGGCCTCGGCTTCGCCGGGCTGATCGTCGAATGGACCGACGGCTTGACCGTGGTCGGGCAAAGCTGAGAGACTTTTAGAGGCAGCGATACCGGTCGGCGTCCGATTCCAACCGCATTCGCTGGCCTTTTGAAGCGAATAGTAGAAGTAGGTGATGGCATCCGCAGAGTCTATCGAAGACGGGAAAGCGGGCGCGATCTCAGTCGGCCGCCCATCAGCGTAGCTGCGGGAACCAATCAGCTCATGTGCATGCAGGTCTATGGTTACGCGAGTCTGGACAGCATGGGGCGGAGGGCCTCCCGCCGATTCCACGTTGTCCAAGAATGCCTTGGCGCCCGGCGTCACGCAACACCACCGCTCGGGGGGCTCGCTCCTTCCGGCGGCAGCTGCGCACATCCACTGACCCAGCGCCTCCTTGCCTGATAGGGTCAAGCATGGTATCTTGCCCTCAACGGCCAGGTCCACTCTTTGGCCATTGGGCAACAATAGGTAGGGCCTTTGACCTGCTGGCCAAAAGAACCTAAAGCCGTGATCCATGCACCGCTCTCCTACCGAACTCACGCACGGGGTCTCTGGCATGACTAAAGCGTTAAAACTACCACCCTTAAACTTGGGACACGCGATGCGAACTGAACCGAGGGCCTTAGACCCCCCCCCCCCGAAGTGTTCAGTGTGATCGATTGCGGAAGCTTTCGAATCAACCTCATTGCACCTGCGCTCCTAAGAGATTTCTCCGCTATTAGGTTATACCCGCACCCAGTATCTATAATGAAGCTCAGCGCCCCCAGATACGCAGCGTCTTTGTCTGCGCATCCAGTAGCGGCTGCGCCGTGCGGGCCTTCTTTCCCCCCTTCGCCCTTCAACCAGAGATGCCAGACATGATCTTGCAGGTCTGATGCTCTGACCAGAGCTTCAGCGACGGATGCCCTCGACTGTGTCGACATCTGTCTGCGTATTTCTCCTGGGAACTTCCATCTATCTTTGCTACTCGAAGGCAACTCTTTCAAGTGGTGGCGACGCGCCTTCCTCCAAGTGATAGTCGGCTCATCAGTAGAGGGGTGAAAACGGACGCGGAGATTGCGTCGGTTACTGTTCCGATGTCGGATGCAACTCGTACTAGGGGGGGCGCACCAGTACTTCTCGATCGCGCCCCGAGAAAGAGGGCACAGGAAATTCGCAAGAACATTGACGAGACTCTCGACCTGTTTCCTGCTGTCCTGGTGAAACTCACCTGTGGAGGTATCCCCATAATCTCCGCCCTCGGTATTTGATGCAATAGTCAAAAATGTAGGGCTATTTTGATTCTGCCCTGGGAGGCCCCGAAATAATGGGCCGGGGCACACGACGGCACCCAAGCTGATTGAATCAGCGGGTCTCTTCCAACCCCCCCGCTTTCTGTTCAACTGACGCAGGCTTCGCCACGCCTGCCGAACAAGGACGGCAAGAAAGAATACCATTAATAAGATTATGTTTTTCATTCCTCCAGCACTGACGGCTGAGCCGCCAGTGTCGAGCCATCGTCACGTGACTGGATGACCTGGGGTGGTCTTGGCAAACCAGCATTCCTTTCCGCGTGAGCATTTTCCCGTTTCCTTGTAGGAGCGGCAGACCATGTCTTTGCCTGTGCCACCGCCTTTGTTTTTCTCTCCATCCTTTTAACGTTTGTCGGAGTTAGCACTAGAGGCTCTGGAGCCACTATTGCTTCCCGTCGAAGAGATATTGGCAGCGGCGGCATTGGCTTGTTTGGCTGTACGCTCATATCCCAAAGATTGTCCCGCGTCAAGTTTCGCTTGTTCCCGTTTGTCACGCTTCAGCTTCTCAGCATCGGATAGCCCTCTATGGGCTTTGTTACATCCGTCTTCTGGTCCTCGACAATTCTTCGGATCTCGGGAGAATGCGTAGCACGGTATGGCACTGTCTTTCCCGCGTGATTGGCTTCTATTCTTCTGCTGCCCTCCTTTCCCACGTTCGCCAGTCGGGGTCTGGGATCGACCCTGCCCCTTTCGGCCCCCGCCCTTCGATCTCCCTCTAGGGTTCTTATCCTGGGCAGGAGCGGCACTGGATTTTCTCCCCGCACTCGACTGAGCCGGCGCGGCATTCTTGGGCTTCTTATGATTGAAGGGGCAGCCTTTTCCTTCATGCGGGCAAATTTCGCCCTTGTGCACGCATCTGCACGTGGTCTCGCCCTTAGTCTTTCCGCTTTTCATGACATCTGAGGGCTTCCCCAATTTAGCAGCAATCTCCGCCGGGGCGGCTTTGCAGCCGGCATTCTCCCGGTTGTCATTGCCTCCGCCCCCGCCGAATCGCGCTTGCCCAGCACGCTGATTCAAGGTGCCCTCATGCATGCCGATGTTCCACTCTTCTTTTTCTCGCAACATCTTTTCTTCAATCTGCTCCATCAGCCATTCATAACTCTTCGCGCCATGTCCCATTTTCCCGGAAAGGGCATAGGCCCAGGGCTCTCTTTTCCTATGTAAACATATCCCCACGTGCCCAACTTGAAGGAGGCCGGCGGATTCTTTCCCTGATAAATATCGAAGTCGAAGGAGGCCGGCGGATTAAAATTTGAGGATGTCTCAGGCGAAACGCTTGTTTTTGAAATCCCGATCGATAAATCACACAGCGCGGGGCTTTTCAGCACGACCACGCCCCAGCACGACCACGCCCCAGCACGACCACGCCCCAGCGCGACCACGCCCCAGCACGACCACACCCCAGCACGACCACACCCCAGCACGACCACACCCCAGCACGACCACACCCCAGCACGACCACACCCCAGCACGACCCGATCGATAAATCACAGGGTGAACCCACCCCAGCACGACCCCACCCCAGCACGACCCCACCCCAGCACGACCACGCCCCAGCACGACCACACCCCAGCACGACCACGCCCCAGCACGACCACGCCCCAGCACGACCACACCCCAGCACGACCACACCCCAGCACGACCACACCCCAGCACGACCACACCAGCACGACCACGCCCCAGCACGACCACGCCCCAGCACGACAGCACGCCCCAGCACGACCACGCCCCAGCACGACCACGCCCCAGCACGACCACGCCCCCAGCACAGCACGACACCCCCCCAGCACGACCACACCCCCCAGCACGACCACCCCCCAGCACGACCACACCCCAGCACGACCACTCCCCAGCACGACCACACCGCCTTGGTTGAGTGGTTGCCTGTCGTCGTGGAATGTTTCGTGGGGTGTCTCGTGGAATGTTTCGCGGGGTGTCTCGTGAAATGTTTCGCGAGGTGTCTCGTGGAATGTTTCGTGAGGTGTCTCGTGGGCTGTTTCGTGAGGTGTCTCGTGGGATGTTTCGCGAGGTGTTGCCCAGTTGGGTATCATGAAAACGTGTCCGTGCTCCACATGTCTATATCCCTTTCCGGGTTCGTGGGTCCATCATGTTTATTTGTTGGCAAGTCGTATAACTGGCATGCAAAGTTCAGTTTGCTCGGCTTTCTGCATTGTTCAAGAAAGTGTGCATGAATCGAGGCCCTCATTCCATCGGACGGAGGCTTAGCGCCATAAAGCTGTCGATACACATCTGTCCATTCATTGTAGAAATGATACAGGTCAGCATCAGGCTTGTGTGGGTCAATGATTACCTTGAAGAGGTCACGCGACATGCGACGTTGTCCCAACTCCGATCTTACCGAACACCAGTGGCAAATTGCTCGCACCATCTCGCGTCCAGTCATGCGTCTTCCCTCGTTCTGGGCGCTGGATTCCATACGAGTAATCTGTTGGAGGAAATGAGTATGATGACCAGGCTGATATCGATTCTTTCGCATCTTGTTGAATTTCTCGATGAGATTCGTTGCGATCATGAGGTCGAGACGCTGGAATCGCCCTGCATCTTTGAGTTGCTCATCCTCCACAGCTGGATCCATAGCCTCAGCAATCCAGTGCTGTGCAGCCTGGCTCTCGGGCGATGATCCAGCGATTGCGCGTGCTGCGTGCATTTGCCACTCGCGAATGTTCGTAACATCAGGGATGTCAAACAAATCAATTTTCTGGTTGTTACCAACCTGTCTCCATTGATCCAACGGCGTGCTTTCGTCAATTACTACCGAGTCGCGCGGTCCGCCGGGGCCCCGAGGCCCCCTGCGCCCACCCACCATCAGAGGGATCTGAACCCCCCCCGGAGGCGACCCACGTGGTCATTTACCACGATCATCTTCATGTGAAGATGCGATCTCAGTGCTAGGAGCGTCGCTCATGTCGTCTCCTTCTCCGCCCTGTCCTGCTTCGCCCGACGACTTAGTCGCCGTCATTCCCGTATGACCATCTCCACAGGATGGGCGGCAACTGGCGAGAGTATTACCTTCGTTAGGTCCAGTTAGCTGGATCCCAACAGGAAGTCCACTCTCGGCGGTGCTCGGCTTCGCCGGACCTCCTAGGGCAGGGTCTGGAACAGTAAAGTGCCGACGCAACAACGGCCTCACGGGAGTTTCTTGCGAAAGCAACGCAAAACCAAATGAATTTGATGTGAATCCGGTTTCTCGTTTATTCTCGGTATATGGAGTCGGGTCGGCGATGATAGCCTTAAGCCTCATCTTTCCTTTCTCTGCATTAGCTGCGTTCGAGATGGCCTCTTCTTCTTGCATGTCGGCAGCTGATCTTTCACTCTTCCACAAGTCGCATCTGGAGCATCTTCTTGTGCTTGCATCGATATGTTCTTCACGTGCCGACCTACCACATCCGACGCACTTGTCCATCTTTAGACGAAAGCCGACTGCGCAGAATTGGCCCACGGAAAGTGCATGTCCTCTCTCCTCGGGAGGAGGATGTCTTACACCTCCCATCAGCAGGGTCGACGCCCCCGCATTTGTCAGAGTCGTCTGATCAAATTGCGTTGGAACGGGCACTATGCCGGACGACTGAGCCGTCGACGATTGGCGTACATTTGTTCCAGTCGGCTTAGCCGGCGGGCACTTAGCATTGCTCGTTTTTATGCGCTGGAGGGAAGATCTAGCTTCTTCATGCGATTTGAGTCCTTCCAGATAAAGATTGCTCTGGTCGGTTATCTTCGCAGCTACGGCTTGGGTGTTAGCTGCTTCCAGCCTGGCGTTTTTGAGCTCTTCTTGTAAGCTCTGTTTTTCTCGTTCCGCCATGACTGTAGCGATTGGTTCTCCTTCTATCCTGGCCGCCGCAACAGCAGCGGCAACCGCGTTGGCGTCGACAGATTCCTTGTTTGCTATCGCGACGGCCTGTCTCTCCGAAGTCAATAATTCTTTGTATTTCTTTTCGGTTTCCAGCTCCACTTGCCGTTTAACGGCCTCGGTCTGATTACGCAGATGTTCTATCGGCGCCTGTTCCCGCTCTCTAGCAGCCATGGCTAGGGCGATCCGTTCAGCCTCGAACGTTTTTCTCGCTTCGACCACAGTTTAAGTTAATTCTTCTCTGTCCAATCGGGCCCTTTCGGCCAGCTGCGCTTCATTGGTCAGCAACTCTCTCTGAGTGTTAGTCCCCGCCAGCCTGGCCTGGCCCTGAATAGATTGCATGGGGAGATACGCGCAGTTATGCTCGCCCATTGGGTAACGCTCTGCGCACAGCCACTGCATGTTATACTTATGGCAAACGTCCGAGCAACTCTTGCACACTGGATTCCTACATGCGCCTTCTGGCCTGTTGCATTTTCCTGGGCATCTGCTCTGCGCCTGAGGCGCGCAGTTAGGGTTGGGGTTCCACCAAACCTCCATCATGGAGACGGCACTGTTGCTCTTTGAAGTGGATCTCGCCCCTGATCTAGATATCTTGGGTCTTCCCCTGCTTGAAGCATTTGATCTGGGGCAAACGAAGGTATTTCCTGGCGGTTTAGGCGCATTTAAAAACTCCTCATCCTTCTCGTCTTGTGTTATTAGCTGGGCATACGTAGCTGGTTGTCCGACGATTTCTTCATCCTCAACAACAGCTGGAATCGAGGGTTGCCAGTCACCTGAGGCGGCGGCATTACGGGAGAAACCTTCTTTCAGTGGCGAGACGTTTAGCTCGTAGTCCTCATTCCGTTGTTTATTGAAGTGAGGCGCAGGGGTTCGCCCTGTGGACCCCCTCTCATGCTTCGTCTGGGCCTCCGCCCTGTCCGCCTGAGGCGTCAGGATACTAGTGTCTTCATCGGATCCATCTGGAGACCATCTTTCGTCTTGAGCAGGGATGTCTTTTTGTCCATCATCACGGACAATGCTCGGCTAAGGGAAATATCATTATTGATGTTATCAAAATCTTCTTCCATATAATATATGTCATGATCTGTTTCAATTGGGCCATCACTGTCCTGACAGCATTGTCCGTTAAGTGCTATTGGGATTGGGGCGTTGGCACTCGTACCCACCCACTCGGTCGGGATACTAGGGTACGTATGCATGTTCCCTTGGGCTTCCCCTGGCCGGCCGGCTTTACCAGCGGCAGTAGCAATAGCATGTGGAGTGTTCGGAATTGAGCTGATTGACTCCGTCGATTTGGCACTCCATGACGAAAACGCATTTCGTCTAGGTCTTGATGTTACGCCATCTCGCCCGTACGGGCCTGGGGTTTGCTCGCGATCACCGATTCGAGTTCCCGCGGGAGAGACGTCTACCGACATCTCTGTTACTCCTTCGGTACCTCTGCCCCTTACTACCCGAGTGGCGATGTATGAAGGAAGGACTCGGTCCTGAATTGGACCGTCCTTGTTTGTGTCATGTCCGTCATGTTGTACAACGCGCTTATCGGCACTTCTCGAGCTGTTGGACACGATGTCAGTCTTATCATAGCTCGTTCCCGCAGCGACTGAGTCGCGGGGCACATTTGAAAGTTCTTTTTTTGTATGTGACGACCCCGCGTCGATTGAGTCGCGCGCTTCG
>CAUYUJ010000004.1:240000-265000 GCA_963575745.1 Prorocentrum cordatum | reverse complement strand
TCATCCTCCCTCTCCGCGGCAGAAGGCCGGCCGCCCGCGTCCTGCCGACGAGCGCGGTGTGCACGGACCTGCCGCCGGGGAGGCCGCGCCGAGGGGTCGTCGCCGCGCCACAGGGGGCCCGCAGGCGGGGCGGGAGGGCCCGGTGCCAGTGCTGGGCGACGCTCTCACTGGAGGGGGCGACACTTCTCGTGGTGCACCTTCCGAAGGAGGAGGAGGAGGAGGAGGAGGAGGAGGAGGAGGACGACGACGACGACGATGGGGGCGACAATTCCACGGGGGGGCACCGAGAAGGGCACCCTTCGTGCCCCTTTTGGAGCCCAGGGGGCCCGCAGGCGGCGCGGGAGGGCTGCGCGCCAGTGCTGGGCGACGCTTCCAATGAAGGGGGGCGATGCACGGGGGGGGTCGGCGTCACCCCAACATACTTGTACTATGTGTGCGTCGTCCCCCCGCAGGGGCGACGCGCGCACCGAGAAATCTCATAGCATATGCGTCTTTGCGGGCGCTTCCTGGCCACACCGCTCGGGAAATGATGCACTACAAGATGGATGTACCATATATTCGCGTCGGACACGCGCCTGCAAGTAGAACATATAGTATTAGTATCTCTTCATGCGTCCCAGGGGGGGGTGAAACGCAACCAAAGCTGTACACAGTGTTGACCCCACACGCTTGCGAAGCCCTAAAGGTTGTGCACGCCCTCGATTGGCCTTCTGGCCAATGGCGAGCATGGAACAGCTCGTCCGCATTACCGCTCTCGCACGAGGAGCAATGCCGAGCGAAAGCTGTGACCCGGCAGCGAGGCCGATATTCGGCCGCTGCCTGGGTCCATCAAGGCGGGAGCACCTGGGGGGGGGGGGGGCGAAGAGAAGTGCACCCTTGGCGCCAGTTTTGGGCCCCACGGGGCCCGCGGGCGGCCGGGCGCCGGGCGCTGGCGGTCGCCCGCCGCCCGGCGGGCCGCGGTGCCCCTCGGTCCCCGCCGCCGGCTGGGGGCCTCGCACCGACGATGGGCGGAGCTTTCGCTCCGCACTCGGGGGCGCCTACGGGTAAGGATGCCCTCGTTCCTCCCAGCCCCATCCTCCAACCCCTTCCCCTCCTCCTCCTCCTCCCCCTCCTCCTCCTCCTCCTCCTCCTCTTCCTCCCCCTCCTCCTCCCCCTCCTCCTCCCCCTCCTCTCCTCCCCCTCCTCCTCCGCCTCCTCCCAACCCGACCGTTGCCCTCCCGAAGCAGGAGGCTGCGACAGCAGCCAGCAACCGGCGGCAAGGATGAGGGATCACATTTACACGTCGGTCCACGCAGGCATCCACGGAAGACTGTCGTCCTAGCGCCCGTGACGACAAGTGCACATGCACCGACCGGTCTCTGTACATATATAGATCTATACATTATATATATGTATGTACATATATAGGTAATGATGTAAGTATGTATGTATATATGGATGAAATACAAATACATGTATACAGAAACACAAAGCCATGAACATGTAGTTATGTTTACACATATATATACAAACAATCATGTGTACATGTGTATGTATGCGTGTGTGATGTATACATATCCGTGTGTGCGCGCTGCATGTTAATAGCACATGTACACTCCAGAACAATGGCGCACACTTCGCGCAGGCTCAAGTCCTAGCTAGCTTGGGCGCTAGGGCGTAGAAAGGAAGGCGGGCCGTGCCAAGATGAACCAGAAATCGGAAGGTCTCGATGGCATCTTGGGGTCATCTTGGGCTTTGGTACACCCTCGATGGACACTCCTCTCTCATCTTCCAGACACGCCGAATAGCTACATCAACCCCAAAAAATGACGATCCGAAAGCTCGTCAAACAAACAATGAATGCCAAAGGGTGAAGGCTGAATCCGACTATGCGGAGGTCCTATGTCGCACCCTTCTGTTCTCTTAGATGGGGAGATGCGAAGAGGTAGATGAAGATGACAAACTGAAATAAGATGAAACAAATAAGAATTATGCTGAACTAGCGACGACCATCCGGAAACTAAAGACGGAGGAAATACGAGTGAAGGGTGCACCCTCGTCTCTCCTGTGCATACAACGCATGTAGGGTAGTGCTGCTTGTGGCAACGCGCGAACAGTATACAATGCAGAATACACTTGTTTGTAACAATCGCCGCGGTTGAATCCAAAAAGAGAAGGCGAGGGATACATGAGGGAGGATAACGGATAAAAGGAGGATCAGGAACGACCGGCTCCTGAGCATAGGATGCTGAGCTGTCCGCGTACATATATATATACACACACGTATATATATATCATACGCGTATAGTGAAATTCATACATGTATATGGATATACACATGCCTATATGTCTGTCTGCCTGTCTGTCTGTCTGTCTGTCTGTCTGTCTGTCTGTCTGTCTGTCTCTGTCTCTGTCTGTCTGTATGGGTGTTTGTATGTATGTATGTAGGTAGGTCGGTAGGTGTATGCCTATATATATATATATATATGTATGCGTGTATGGAATTATGTATGTATGCATGCACGCATGCATGTATGCATGTATGCACGTATGTATGTATGCCTGCATGTATTGTGAGTGTATTAAAATTGCCGGAATGTATGCACACATGTGTGTATACATATTCATATATATATATGTATATATGTATACGTGTATGAATGTATATGTTTGTGTATGTAAATGTAAAAACACATATGTATATATATATATAGAGAGAGAGATATGTGATTACCTTTTCCTCCTCTGAAAGCCTGGCCGGAACGACGGCACCCTCGCCCAAAGCGCCGCTCACGGGCCAGACAGGGCGCCCCCCCGGCAGAGGAGGCGCGAAGGGGCCGCCGGCGAGAGGGCAGCGGCGCGGGGACCCGACGCGGACACGGCAGGGAGGCGGGCAAGGACGAGCTGGAGGGCAGCCGGGAGGGGCGCTCCAAGAAAACCGCGCGGAGCTTCGCAAGTGTATGCTCATGCCGTTGGTCTGCCCCGAAAATCGTATTACACACCTGCGGCGTCGCCGCCTGGGCAATCCAGGACGTGGGCGTCCACTACCGATGCAGATCCAGGCCAAAGACCTGCGGTGGAGGAACAACGTGGCATAAACATCATGCAGGGAGGCGGTCACGGACGAGCTGGGGGTCGGGGCGGGGTCGGGCCAGGGGGGCGCCACCCCAACATACGAGTACTAGAACCACGCGCGCGCTTCGCGCGCGCTCAGGCTCTTGTTCCAGTCGACCACGAAGAGGGTGTCAGTTGAACAATTTCCATGGGACCTTTTCCATGTGGTCTTCCGGGCTTCTCCTTTTCACTCAAAATTACCTGCTTTTCGGGCGGATGCTGCTGTGTTCAAGGAAAGGCTTGGCCTGTAGCGTACCAGCGACGACCGACGACGACGACGACGGACCACCGACGAGCAGCATCATTGTCACCTGGTCCACGTGTGCGGAAGAGGCGTTTCTGGAGCGTTTTGCAAGCGTCATGGGGGCGTCCTCGGGCCTCGACATTGGGCGAGCGGGTCGGGGGGTGCAACCAGGTGTGAAAGTTATATTAGCAAGGATGTGAGTTATAGGATGATGTTTAGAATTGTCTATGTTATTGCTCTCACTCGCACATGCTTGCACTCTCTTGTTCACTATTGCCATTTGTGGCTTGGACCCGCCCAGCTGTGGCGGGGGGGTGGGGCGCATTCTACGACTGTCTAGCTTGGCATCGGAATAAGAACAGATCACACTCTATCTATTTCTTCTTGCATCAAGGAGTTGTGGGTGGAGAGATTTGGATCAGTATTTACACTGGTAGCGTGAGCTGAATCAGTCCACGGTACGAGGATTACATACAGAGTGGCCTTGCAGACATATATGCTGGCGCTCAATTACATCCTCGGGGTGCTTAACCACTGCGCTCATCAACAGATCACGGTGATCGACAAAACGCTCAAAATCATTACCTACAACAGCTTGGACGGAAATCGAGATATCAACAACATCCCGGGCGAGCAGCAGAACTACAGCAACGATCGAGACAGCTACTACATCGGTAACAAGCTCAGTAGCCTCACAGTCATCAAGATGACGTCCAGGCAGCAGCAGCAGTTCAATGACGGCCCCCTCTTCGTGGACAAAGAGGGCGTGGTACACTACAACGGCGACCCATCCTACGGAGAGGAGTTCGAGGAGCGTGCGATACTCGGCTACCACGCGAGCGAGGAGAAGATCAAACAGCTCTATGCGATCAAGCTCAAGAATTCTCTGAATGGACGAGCGTGGACACTCACACGAAAGAAGGTTGAGATCAATACGCAGGCAGTTTTGGACGAAGCAGGTAATGACCCACTTGCTGCAGTCAAACTGGTGGTAACTACAGTACGACAGGCGTGCGAGAGAATCGCACCACTACAGAAGCAGCAAGCATTCAAGGAATATTTCTTCCGAGGTTTTCGCAATCGAACGGAGTCTGTGCAGGACTACAGATCGAGAAGAGAGACGGAGTACGAACGGCTCAAGCCACTTTCAACGAACACGACAGTCAGCGAGGACCTACGGACATACTTTCTACTGAAGCTAGCGAACATCAACATGCAAAAACACAAGGCAATCCTTGGCCAATGCAACAACGAATACATCTGGGACGACGTGGCGGCGGCCATGCTGATACAGCTGGACAGCACAGGCCGAGACGATCGTGGACATGGACGATACGGAGCCTACCCGGTGGACTACGACGACGAAGAGGAAGAAGCTCTCCTCGGAGATGAATGTGCACCGTGCGATGAAGATGTTTTCCCGAGTGATGAGGACTACGACGCACTTGCAGCGGACATCGACGAGTTCGAAGGAGTAATTGATGACGTAGACCCGGACGAGATCAGCCAGGAGGAGTGCGACACTCTGGCGATGGAGGCTCAACGTCTTGGCTGGAAAGCTGGACGGCGAAACCACAAGCCCAACTACAAGCAGGCCCGGGAGCGGCTTGCTCAGAGCAAGTCGAATAGAGGCTGGAAAGCCAACATCAACAAGCAGGGCTCTATCAAAATGGACAGCAAAGAGGCTGAGGATAAGCTGAAGCAGATCAAGGCGCGCACGATCTGCAACGCGTGCCACAAGAAGGGTCACTGGAAGGGTGACCCCGAGTGCGAAAAGACGAGGTCACCAGCGAGTGGATCCAGTACGCTACAACGTGGAGGACGAGGAGGCGGACGTGGAGGACGAGGCTTTCACGGACGACCTGGAGGTTTTCTACGACGAGCTGGATTCGCAATGGCGACCGCAGTCAAGCTGCTGATGGCGGACAGCTCGATGGACATGACCGCCATACATATTGTCAGCGACCAGCTGGCAAGCATAGACGTGGCGATGGAGGAGATCACGAGTCTGACGAAGGTGAGAATCAACACCGAAGAGCAGATCGTGAACACCTACGCGGTATCAGCAGCAGGAGGCCAGCCGAACTTCCAAGAGAGGATCGACCAGGCACACGAACCATACCCAGTACCTGGAGAGCATCAAACACAAGAATCTGACGAACCCCTGAGCACTCCAGTGAGCTCAACGAGTAGACCGACACCAGGGACGTGGTCGAGGACGGATCCCAGCAGACCAAGTACAGACTATCTGGAAGATGACAACACGGAGACCGACCTACAGAAGATACGAGAGCGTGCAGAGCAGATCGCAGCACTATGGGTAAGCTGCGAGAACATGGAAGCGGCCTACAGAGACTATATGGATTTCTGTTTGGATTGGGCCCTACATCGCTTCCAGCAGCTCATGCACATCACCATGGAGATGGCACCGAACGGTCTCAGGAATATGGCCTACGATCTATGCCAAGCAACCTGGGACAGGACCTCGGAGCTTCGTGACATCGTAAGGAGCACTTGCGAGCGCCTACCGGTTGGAGTACGACCGACATGGTTGCGGGCGCAACGCCGAGCTGGAACCAACTACGCTCCAGAGGGAATTGGGCGGCAGCAGCCTTGCGAGGAGCTGGAGGAAATTGAAGCCTACGCAGTACGAAAAGGACCTATTCCAGATGGACATGCTGTACTGGACACTGCGTGCCGACGTGGATGTGGAGGTTCAATATCACTGGACGGCTACACAGAGGACGGCAGAGTCACCACGCGGATGAGAGGATCATCCATGCGCTTCCGAGGCGTGAATGATAGCGCCCCGGTCATGGCAGAAGGAGAACAAGAGGTGACGGCTGGACTTGCTGGAGCTGACGTGAACCTACGCTTCCAGAGGTTGCCGAAGTCAAAGACGCCAATACTGCTGAGCATCCACCAGCTGGAGGAGCTCGACACAGTGATATACATCAAGGATCAGAAGGCGGACTTCAAGGCGATCAACAAGTACGGAGTGCCTCTCAACAAGACGGAGAAGGGACACCTGACGATCTCGCTCAAGGAGTGGCCGAAGAAGGAGACGACAAAGATCGAGCCATCAGTCACGTCCGACGAGATCGACATCTGGAATGCGGAGGTCCAGGAGATCGATAAGGGCATCCTACGGCGGAAGCAGAGGAAGCAGATCGAGACGTGGGAGAAGGAGATTCAGGACAAGCTGGACCAGTGCCAGCAGATCGTGGACACGCTGAAGGCGGACCCGGAGGAGAAGCGGCCCATCATCTGCGAGCTCTACGCAGGTGGCATGGCAGCCACATCAGAAGCTCAGCAGCGGCGGCATCCAGTGACGAGGCCGAGGGACATCCTGATTGGGGACGACCTGCTGGACGCGAAGTCGCAGAAGACCGTCCTGAAGCAGCTGGACGAGGATGACCCCTACATGACCATTGTGGGTTTCCCCTGCGACCCGTTCACGAACATATCCCACATGTTCCCGAGGGACACGAAGATGCGCAAGTTGGCGATCGGCATGAAGCGCTTGCAGCTTGTCAAGAAGATCTGGTTCAACTGCAAGCGCCGAGGAGCTCATAGGCTACTGGAGAACCCATTGACGTCAAGAGCCTGGCAGCTTATGCCATGGCTGAGCTCAGAGTTCGTAAGCGCGATGATGCACCAGCGCGCCGAGGGCAGCAAACTGGTGGACTTCGTGGGCGATCCGGTCAAGAAGCCGACGAGGTTCCTGACGACGGCCATCATGCTCGGCAAGAAGCTCAACAACATTAGGTGTGACGAGCAGCACGTGCACACGAGCGTGATCAACAGGCCGAAGGGAACAGCATCGAGCCTTGGGAACTGGACCAAGGGGCTGGCCAAGACGATCTTGGACGGCATCGAGGATCAGCGGGACCTCGAGAAGCAGCATGGTGGCTACGCCCGGTACGCCAACAACTTCGACGACATCAACTGTGACGAGTTCGGGGCAAACCCTGCGGAGACGGAGGCGCCAATGCACGCTAGCGCGGCGGCGATCTTCAGCAAGCATGGCGAGGACATCGGGATGTCGGAATGGACGGCGGTGCCACCGCTCATGCGAGCAGCTATCAAGAAGATGCACGAGAGCCATTCACATGGACCCTACAAGGAGTCACTGGTACGGTATCTACAGCATGGTGGAGCTAGCCGACGAGCGGCACAAGCAGCACGTCTCTTCAGATGCACGACATGTGAAGAGCAAGCTCGGACGGCAGCGAGACCTGCGGCAGCTCAGCCTAAGGTTAAGGACTTTAACGAAGCCCTCAGCATGGACTTCATGATCATACCCGACCTGGACAAGAACATGCACGTGGTGCTTGTGATCGTGGACGTGGCCTCGGACTTCGCCGTGGCGATCTACACGTGTCCCGGATCGAGACCTGCGGCAGAGTTAGCAAATAAGGCTTTCGAACTCGGACGGCTTTCCTGGGCCAGGCCACCACGCATCGTGGAGCAGGACCAGGGCTCTACCTTTATGGGCGAGTTCGAGACACTGCGCAACGACCTGGGCATTGTGATCAACAGCGCGGCTCCAGAGGCCCACTGGCAAATGGGCAAAGTCGAAAGGAATATACGACACCTGAAGGAGATGGCGACGAGTGTCTTCAACGCTGGGGACGTTCGTGGTCAAGATTCGGTTGCAGCAGCAGTACGCGGCATGGCCAACGCGTGCAATCAACTTGTCAGCGCGGCAGGCTTTTCACCACAGTAATGGGCACTTGGAGCTGGACACCGACTGCCTGCAAGTTTGGCGAATCCCGACAACGACCCAGCAGCGGTTTCACGAGTGGCCGAGAACACTTCATTCTGGAACCGACTACACCTTCAACAAATCTGTTCGCAATCCTTTTTTCAAGGCAGCAAACTCATCAGCATTGAGACGGACAGTTCTGGCGAGGACGAGGCCCCAGCCAGGGCCATTTCAGCAAGGTGATTTATTGATGCTTTGGCGGTCTGATGACCTAAAGCGCAACCTTCATGCACGATGGCATGGACCTGCCCGGTGCCTGGGCAAGGATGAGCACGGTCACTGGCTGATCCATAACAGAATCCCGATCCTGAGATCACCCAGTCTCCTTCGAAGGGCGACTGAGCACGAGGTGAACACCATGCAGTTTACCGACCTGTTTTCAGATGACGGACCTGCACGTGGAAGAGCTGGTCAGCGTGGTTTTCTGGATCTTCGAGGTCAGTAGTATAACCCAGCACGAGATGATCAACAGCCAGACCAGCAGCCCGATCAACAGCCAGATCAGCAGCCAGATCAACATCAAGATCACCGAGATCTAGGACATCAGCAGCACCCTGGACAGGGCGATGTTCCACCACAGCCAGCAGGAGGACAAGGCGATGCACCCTCGAGCGCACCGACGACGGCACCAGCAGCACCTGCTCAGGGCAACGTGGAGCTGACGAAGCCAGCGGACAGCAGGAAGCGACGATCGGAAGTGGTACACGATAACGACGCGATGCCAATGCGTCAGAGGCTGGACGACGAGTACGAGACAGTACCAGCTGATCAAGACCAAGCGGAAGAGGACCTTCGAGCACGACTTGTTCGAGCGCACCAAGCTTGGTGGCGGCCAGCAGCCAAGGCAAGACCGTCTTCGGTCGGCCTCGGTGCACTCGCCCTCCTGCTCGAGCGGGAAGGCCGTGGCAGCGGCGCCGGTGTCGAACGTCATCGCAATGCACTTCGCGCACTGCTTCTCACCCTTTGCCCCCACGCTGTTCAGCTCCAGCACGCGCCCGAAGGCGTCGAAGCTGAGCGCGGCGGGCGACTGGTTGCATACGCCGGCCTGCGAGGCCCCTGTCGGCAGCTGCGCGCTGATCGTGCTCTGCGCGTCGCCCTCGAAGTTGTTGAGGTAGCCTCGGCGAACGCCTTGCTGTTGGAAACGCTGACCCTTCGGATCCTTGCCGTATCCTTTGCCCTTGCCTTTGTCATCTTTACTTCCTCTCTCGGTGGGCTTCCGGCAATCTTGTGCCCGATGGCCCTTCTTTCGGCAGTTCCAGCAGATCACGTTCGAGTTGTCCGTCTCCCCTTTTCCGCTGCCGTTCTCGCCCTTGCCATATTTGCCCTTGCCCTTGCCGTGCTTGCCCTTGCCGTCGCCTCTCCTGACGAACGCGTCGACCTCCATCGGGTCGCCTCTCGACCGACCAAGGGCTCCTTGAGCTTGTCGTCTCCAGGAAGCTCCTGACCTCCTCTCGCGTCCGTCTGGTGCGGTCGAGGGCAAGGTGCATCTCGACGTCCTGCGGCACAAGGCTCTCGAGCGCACTCATCTTGATTTCGTCGTCTAGGTGTGCGTCTCGACCATCGGCTCTGCGCCTCTCGCAGCGCCTGACCAGCTCTTCCCACTTCACAACCTCTGCGGCCAAGTTCTCGAGCTTTGCGGCCCTGGTCGGCGCCATGATTTTCTTGAGTAGCACGCGGCGGCGACCGCCGCTGGTAGGATCCCAGCGTCGTACCAGCAATCGTAGGGCCTCAGCTCCATTGCCTTGGCCTGCGCTGACCACCAGGTCGAAGGACTCGCCCTCCGTGGGCGAGACGAACACCGCGTAGAGCTGCGACAGCTTCTCGTCCACGTTGTCGACTGCCTCGCCGTCCTCGGCCTCATTCACGAACTGCTCCATCGCAGCGGCCGTGATGAGCGTGACCGTGTCGTTCGCATGGTCGACTGCCCACTCGATCACCGGCCGGAAGTTCACGCCGAAGACGCTGAGCACGTAGCTATTGAGCTTCTGGAGCCACTCACTGAACTTCGACTCTTCATTCTTGAAGGCCTGTGGCTTCCCGATATCCTTCGCTTGAATCAGCTGGGCCGCCGCCGGCGGCGGCCGTTCTGCGACTCTCTCGAGCACCTCGCCGAGCCGCCTGATGATCTGAGGCTTTCCAGCCTGGTCTGCTTGTCGCTGGAGCGCGGCGTTCTGTTGCCGTAGATCGTGTATGTCCTGTCGAGCCTTTTGCACTGCGTCGCGCATCTCGTTGAATGTCTCTTGGTCGAGCGCCATCTCGGAGACCGAACCGCTCGGCTCCCCTGTGGTTCTTCACGTAGTTCAAATACTGCCCGAACTCGTGCCAGTATCCCTTCAGTCGGCTGAACCGAATCAACTTCAGCACTGTCCGTTGCCATTCGTCCTCAACGCCCACTTGAGTCCAGCGTTCGTGGGTGTCCGTCGCGGAGCTCGTGGTCTCGAACTCCGTCGGCTCGATCTGTCGTGCCGCCAACGGCGGATCTCGCGCGCGCTGGCGCGCGGGTGTGGGAGTGGCGGGACTGGGAGCTGGAACTAGTCCAGCTCCCCCACCATCTTTCTATCTTTTGAACCACGATGGACTACAGACAGAGCTCTGAATCACCTCTGGTCTTTCTCTATTCTTAAACTCACCCTCTAGATCATATCCGAAACTCACTTAAGTTCCAGGCAACCTCCGAAACAGGGCGCTGGCCCTAGATATCCGAACAACAAACCTACATATATACCTATACGACCACCCTTCGGGTGATAAGGAGGTTCGGGGGGGAGGAACCAACGTCTCACTCGATCGGTCTCACTATCGATCTCACTATCGATCTCAGTGTCGGTCTCGCTCGATCGATCTCCCTCGATCGATCTCACACTCGATCCTAGTCGATCTCACTCGATCTATCGCACACTCGATCTCACTCGATCATCATCATCACCACCATCATCATCATCGTCCTCATCATCATCAGCATCATCATCATCAACATCACCATCATCATCATCAGCATCAACATGTGCATCATCATCATCAGCAGCATCATCATCAGCATCACCATCATCATCATCATCATCATCATCATCGTCATCATCCCATCATCATCATCATCATCATCATCATCATCATCATCATCATCATCATCATCATCATCATCATCATCGCGGGACACCGCGGGACACCGCGGGACACCGGCGGGACACCGCGGGGCACCGCGGGACAGCGCGGGACACCGCGGGACACCGGCGGGACACCGCGGGCCACCGGCCGCCCGGAAGGGAGACACTTGGTCCGGCCGCGCCTCAGCCACACGGGACACCAGCGGGACACCGGCGGGACACCGCGGGCCACTGGCCGCCCGAAGGGAGACATTTGGTCCGGCCGCGCCTCAGCCACAGGAGACTTTCTTCTCGCCCGCCCACGCAGCTTCGCCTCGCCCGCACGCACGGCACGCACGAACACGAAACCGAAATCGATTTCCCGGTAGGGGGGCTCTCCGTTCCACTTCGATCTCACCCCCTCACCTCCGAACTATCAGTATCTATATATGTGTGTATATATATATATGTACGCATGCATGCGTGCATGCATGCATGTGCTTATGTGTATATGTGCATACGTTTACACGACACACATATAAGTATACACATACGCGTGCACATACACATGTAACTATACATACAGAAAGAGAGGGTGAGAGATCGTGCGCTTCGCGCTCGCTCACAGTCGAGCGCGGGGCAGGAGTTGCTGGAAGTATATTTGGACAGCGCTATCATGCACAAGCGCGCGCCATGGTCGCATCCATTTTCATCGTCCTCATCATCATTCTTGTCTTCGCCATCCTCATCCTCTCCCCTTTATGATATTTATCACGTCAATCAGATATACAATAACCTCAATCACAGTCATCACCATCATCAACATCATCGTCGTCATGGGGGGCATCCTTGGGTAAGTGCTGCTAGCCATGTTGTCGCGTCACAATGGCGTGTCCTCGTCGTCCCCGCAATCATCATCAACATCACAGTTACCCACCCCCGTCGTCATCATTAAAGCCACTACGCTAATCGTGCACGTCGTCACCGTCATCGGTCTCCCCGTCATCCTCCCCGTCATCACAATAGTGAGCATCAACATCGTCGTCGTCGTCGGCCAGCTGTTCCCGGATAAGCCTCCAGGAACATCCCGTCTCTGCGGCTGTCGGGAAAGCCTCTCGAGTCTTAGAGAGCCCCCCAAGAAAGAGGTTTAAACTGTCATTGGGCTCTTTTGCGCCCTTGAAGCGCATGGTTGATGGAACGCTTGGGGCCGTTATAGGGCATCTTGGGCGCTTCTAGGCTGGCTGAGTGCGCCTTTTTGAAATCAGATTGGGACTGGATTGGGTCCAACCTGGGCTGTCGTGGGGCCCTGTTGGGACCCGCATCGAGCAATCGAGGAGGAATGAACAAGGGGGGCCAAAACCGAAACGCAGCTCCCCCCCCCACGAACGCAGAGCGCCCGATGCGGCCGTCTCCCACCGGCAATGCGCCCGCCCCGTGCGTCCCCCCACAACCCGTCCAATCGATGCTTGCCGTTTCGCAGCGTTCGTCGAACCTGCTGCTGGGGGTGGGGAAGACGAACAGGAGCCTCTAAACGCTCTGCGACCGTGCCCCACTCAGCACCCCCGCCTCACCTGGCGTCGGTTCCCAGGCTCGGAGGGGCTGCCCAAGGGGAAAGCACGACCCCCCGGGGTCACCAGGCAACGCTCCCTGTGGGTTCCTGGTGCCCTAAGCCCATTGAAGAAAAAAGAAGACGGGGCACCCGGCGCAACCCCAACATGAGGGGACTGAATGTACGCTCGCATTGCATTATCATCATGATGCCATGCTCGACGGTGAAGTTGTCCTGGGCCTTCTATCCTCCTTTGTCCTCCTCCCTCCTTGCCTTTTTGACTCGGTCTTCCCACTCTCCTCGTCCGACGGGCAGCGCGGCAACCAGCACGGTACTCGGCACGGCACGCTGCACAGCCCACGGCACGGCACCAGGCACATCACCAAGCAAGTTGCTTGACGGAAGCAACGTCAATGTGGATTCTCGGTGCCCCTCCTACGGATGATCCTCGGCACCCCCAGCCTGTTGCTAATTCGCGGTGCCCTTCCTGGTGTGAGGGCTTCCTTCCCCCTCCTCCTCGTTTCTGGCATGCTTTCTTCTACGGATAATCCTCGTGATCACCGTTCAAGTGTCCTGAGTCTGATCCGCCTCCCTCTCTGACTCCGCATTGTCCTCCTCCCTCCTCCTCCTCCTCCTCCTCCTCCTCCTCCTCCTTCTCCTCCTCCTCTTCCTCCTCCCTCCTCTCTCCTCCTTCTCCTCGTCGACAGTGACATGATCCTGGGCCTCCCCCCTCTTTCCCCTTCCGACCGCCCGCGGCCACTGCCTCCCTCCTCCACTTGTCTTCATTCAAATCGCCCTCATCCATCCGCCGTCCTGCCCCTCGCGTCTGACGGGTGATGCTCGGCATCCCCGTCCCCGCACAGATTCCTCCTCCCCTTCCTAATGCAAATCCTCTCCCTCCTCCTTCTCCTCTTCTCCTCCTCCTCACCCTCCGTCTCCTCCGCCTCGAAGAAGGGGCAGGCGGCGGAAGCCAGACAGCGCCACGTGGTGCCTTCGGCCCATCCCGCCACCGTGTCTGGGTTGTGGGTTAGAAGCTTCTCGGATGTTCGCTGGGATGATATCGTGGGATGCCTCTCGGGGGGCCTGTTGGAAGCAGGTTTGAAGCCTCCACGGGGGCGTTGTGGAGCTTGTCGGACCTCTCTTAGGCATCGTTGGGGCCTCTTTGGAGCCTCTTACAGCCACTTGGGGGCCTCTTGGGGCCTCCTGGGGGCCTGTGGGGGCGGGAAGCTCGAAAAGTCGGTTCGCGTTCCCTCTCTTGGGCCCATCTTGGAGCCGTCTTCAGGCCCTCTTCAGGCCCTCTTGGGCCGTCTTGGAGGCCTCTTGGGCCGATCATGCGGCCCTCTTGGGCCGTCTTGGGGGACTCTTAGGGGGCCTCTTGGGGCGACGTTGGAGGCTTCTTGGGCAGTCTTGGAGTGTCGGCCGCTCGAAAACGTCAGAAAGCAAACCATTTGGGAAAACACAATTAAAATCAATGAATTTGGCGTCGTGGGGCTCGTTTGGAGGTCCTTGCGGAGCGACCTTGGGGCCTCTTGGGGGCCTCTTGGGCCGATCATGGGCCATCTTGGGCGGCTTGGAGCGCTCTTGAGCCGTCTTGGCGGCTTCTTGCCGTCCCCAAAAACCTAGGTGGACGCCTCAGGGAAGCGGAAGAAGTCGCCCCCCCCCCCCAGGGGCGACGGGCGCACCGAGAAATCTTATAGCATTTGCGTCGTGGCCGGCGTTTTCTGGCCACACCGCTCGGGAAATGATATGCTACAAGATGGGTATACTATATGTTCGGGTCGGACGCGCGCCTCCAAGGAAAACATACTAGTACAGTGGAGGTCAGTCCACAAGAAACCTTCCACAAGAAACCCAACCCTGAGACCCCAGGACGTCCAGTGATTTTTGGTGTGGGAACGTCACGCTCTCCATCGCAAAACCATCGAAACCCAAGAAACGCAGGGAACCCTGGAGGCAAGCAGGTTGTTTCTTGGCATGGGCCTCCACTGTATGTCTTCGTGCGTCCCGCCAAGGGGGCGCGGAGTGGGCGGGACGGGGCGGGGAGCAACAAAAACACCGAGGCCGCTGCCCTGAGCAGGAGATCTCGGGGGGAAATCCAGACGTGGCGGTACGGGGGCTTCCGGGGAAGGTGGCATCGGTGCAGCTTTTTCCTCCGAGGAGCAGGGTGGGGCCAGGGTGGGGCGGGGTGGTGGTGGTGGTGGTGGTGGTGGTGGTGGTGGTGGTGGTGGTGGTGGTGGTGGTGGTGGTGGTGGTGGTGGTGGTGGTGGTGGTGGTGGTGGTGGTGGTGGTGGTGGCGGTGGTGGTGGCGGTGGCGGTGGTGGTGGTGGTGGTCGTGGCCGTCGTGGTCTTGGTCGTCGTGGTCGTCGTGGTCGTCGTCGTCGTCGTCGTCGTCGTCGTCGTCGTCGTCGTCGTCGTGGTGGTCGTGGTCGTGGTCGTGGTCGTGGTCGTGGTCGTGGTCGTGGTCGTGGTCGTGGTCGTGGTCGTGGTCGTGGTCGTCGTCGGGCTGGTGCGGAGAAGAGCGGAGGTACACGAGTCGCACGGAGTGGAACGGCGCGCGCGGCCGGGGTCGCGGGGCGGCCTGTTCTCCCGTTTGCTGCTGCTGGCGACGGGCGCGGGTGCCGCAGGCGCCGCGCTCGCCTGGCCAGCCTTGGTGTCCTCGGGCGCGGCGGCCTGGTACTTGACCAGGTCCTGGGGGATGGAGGGCGGGAGGAGGAGGAGGAGGAGGAGGAGGAGGAGGAGGAGGAGGCCCAAGAGAGCCCCAAAACGACCCCAAGAGCGCCTAAGAGTGTCCGAAGAGCGCTCCAAAAGGGACCCTTCATCTGCGCGCTGCCCACTTCCCTGATCGAGGCAAATCATCTGGGCATCGTCTCTGGATGGGCTGGTTGGGTTACTTTTTTGGTCGCGGCCGCGCAGCAGAGGGCAGGCGGCGAAAGGGGGTCCGGGGCACGGGCCAGCCTAATTAGCTACTAAGCGCCACGCGAGCCAGCCGGGCCAGCACTCAGAAGCGGCAGCAGAAAACTCTCTGCTGGTTGGGTTACTTTTTTTGGTTAGCGGCTCCGTGGCGGCGGACACGGAGCGGAAGGCGTCGACTGGCTGGGCCGGCAGGCGAGGCTAATTACTACAACAGGCAACACACCTGCAGTAAAAACATGCAATGAATGCAAGTGCACGTGCAAAAAGCAAAATGCCCCTCATTCGGCAGCGGAGAGTCGCCCTGTCGGCGCCAGTCCGCGCGGCCGACCTATCCCGGGCAGGTAGTACCGGGTACCACAGCCGTACCGATGTCGGCTAAGACAGGGGCAGAAGAGGCAGGAACCTACAGAATGCTCACTCCACGATCCACACCGTTGCCCATGGTGGGGCCGGCCAGCCAGCGAATCCGAAACCACTCACGAGTCTGAACCACAATGATAGGACACGCCTGCCCAAGCGTCAGTACTGCTGCCATCGGGTAACAGGCGAGGGCTGCGGAGGTACGCTGCAGCCGCAACCAGCTTAAAGGCGTAGGGGTGTAGCCAAGCCTGGGCCTGCCAGCTGGTTGGGTTACGCGGAGCGTCTAGAATTTGGCATTCGCTGCGTCTCGGCCTTCCGACGGCCCAAGACGGCCCAAGAGACCACCAAATTGCCAGAAAAGCCTCCAAGATGACCCCTTGACGCCCCAAGAAGCCTCCAAAACTGTCCTCAAAACGGCCCCAGACGCCTCCAAGACGCCCAATATGGCCTCAACGCCCCAAAAGGGCCCCAAATCGGTTCGGAGAGGCATACAAACCGGCTTCCGACAGCGCCAGACGGGCCAGGAACGCCCTAAGATGGCCCAAGAGGCCCCCAGGAAGCCCTCAATCGCCCCCAAGCAGCCCAAGGAGGCTTCCAAAACGCATCCGAAAGGCATCCAAAAGGCCCGCAGGAAGCTCCCAGGCGGTTGCGGCTGGCGGGCAACACCCACAGGCCACCGACACACCGCCCGAGAGCCCGCGCGTGGCGACGTCATCAGCGACGGAGCTGGGACCAGCTCGCGCGTGTGGAAAGGCCGAGCAGTGGCAGTCACCCATGGCGTTGATCACTGACAAGAGGCAGGAGCAGCAAGGACTCCTCAGCCAGATCGCTGGGAGCGGTCCGTGCGAGAGACCAGGCGAGCATGGGCCAGCCAAGATCGGCAACGTCATCAACTACATTGCTGGGAACGGCTCGTGCGGCGAGCAGGGACGAGCCAAGATCGGCAGTGGTAGACACAGTGCTGGGAACGGTTCGTGCGAGCCAGAAGGAACGCAGCGGCAGCCCGCGTGGGCGCTGCGGGAAGCCGAAGGACGGGCCCGATGACATCAGCTACAAGGCACGTCGACGGAGCAGGGAGAGCCAGAAGGTCGAGCCCGATGTCGTCAGCTACAGCCGACGCGATGGACGGAGGCCGCTGGCGATGAAGGACGAGCCCGACGCCATCAGCTACGGCGCTGGGATCAGGCCAAGACAAGCTGGAGCCAGGCCATACGCTGGAGCCAGAATTGAAGGACAAGCCCGACGTCATCAGCTACTGCGCTGGGATCAGGGCAAGAAGCGGTGGTCACCTCACTGCGAAAAGCGGGAGGCGAAGTTGGAGCCCGACGCGAGAACGCCAATCGAAGGTCGAGCCCGACGCCGTCAGCTACAGCCGACGAGCTGCGTGACGCGGCAAGTCGAAGGTCGAGCCCGACGCCATCAGCTGCATCCGACGAGATGTGGGAAGCTGGATGCGAAGATGGAGCCCAAGAGGAATGTAGCAAAGCCTTCAGCCACTACTATGCGAGAAGTCGGAGGCGAAGCTGGAGCCCAACTCTAACTTCGACACCCTGCTGCGAGGAGCGGGAAGCGACAATAGAGCCCGATGTCGCTACTCCGGGGATGGGGAAGGTGAAGATGGAACCCGATGTCCGCACACGTCAACCCCTAGCGCTACTCTGCGAGAAGCGAGGGGCACGCCTCATCAGCGCCAATGTTGTTGGGGCCAGCTCGTGCGAGAAGGCACTCATAGGATACAACGCTGGGATCCGCTTGCGCGCGACATGGCAGTGGGTGCAAGGCTTGTGTGGCAGGCCGAGGGAACAGCTGGGGGCCCACGTCGTCAGCTATCAGTCGAGAAGGGCTCAGGTTCGCACCCGCCTCACGAAGGGCTTTTAAAGCCGAACTGTGTCGCCTAGGAACGGCCTGGGGTAGGGGAGGCTTGTTGTCGTCGGCTGCGCTCTCTTGCTCATTGTGTAGCAGATCAGACTAGCAGCAACATAATCCTCGTAGCAGAATCCTCCTCCTGCTCAGCCTCCTCCTCCTCCTCCTCCTCATCCGCCTCCTCCTCCTCCTTCTCCTCCTCCATCTCCTCCTGCTCTTCCTCCTCCTCCTGCTCCTCCTCCTTCTCCTCCTCCTCCTCCTCCTCCGGCTCCTCCTCCTCCTCCTCCTCCTCCTCCTCCTCCTCCTCTTCCTCATCCTCCTCTCTATTTTGCCTCCCTCTCGTCCGCTTCTTCTTTCTCCCCCGCGTGTTCCCCGAAGGGTTCCCACAACGGCTGGGGGACACATGGTCCGATAGCTTGGCAGAGCTCTGGCTGGCCAAGGCGTTTGGCCTCATGGGCGATTCCAACAGGCAGGGGGCGGCGGTGGTTCGCCGCCGTCGTCTTCGATCAGCATCAACGTCATCAGCATCATCATCATCATCATCAGCATCATCATCATCATCATCATCAGCATCAGCATCAGCATCAGCATCATCAGCATCATCATCATCATCAGCATCATCATCATCATCATCATCATCATCATCATCATCATCAACATCAACATCAACATCAACATCAACATCATCATCATCATCATCATCATCATCAACGTCATCATCCTCCTCCTCCTCCTCATCATCATCATCATCATACTCATCACGATCACCATCATCAGCATCATCACCAGTATCAGCATCACTATCAGCATTATCATTACCATAACCATCACTATCATCATCATCAACATTACATCATTAAGATCATCATCATCACCATCACCATCGTCATCATCATCATCAGCAGCAGCATAACCATCACCATTACCATCATCAGCAGCATCGTCATCATCGTCATCATCATCATCATCACCATCATCATCATCATCATCATCATCATCGCAATCATCACCAGCATCATCATCATCATCATCATCATCATCATCATCATCATCATCATCATCATCATCATCATCATCATCATTATCGTCGTCGTCTTCATCAGCATCAGCAGCACCAGCAGCATTATCAGCAGCATCACCATCATCATCACCACCATCACGCGTATCAGCATCAGCATCATCACCAGCATCATCATCAGTATCATCATGAGCAGCAGCATATGCATCAGCATCAGCATCACCATCAGCAGCAGCATCAGCATCAGCATCATCATGATCTGGATCATCATCATCATCATCCTCATCATCATCCTCATCATCATCATCATCATCATCATCATCATCATCATCACCACCAGCAGCAGCAGCACCAGCAGCAGCCGC
Source organism: Prorocentrum cordatum (assembly GCA_963575745.1). Classification (NCBI taxonomy): domain Eukaryota; class Dinophyceae; order Prorocentrales; family Prorocentraceae; genus Prorocentrum; species Prorocentrum cordatum. The sequence goes on along the minus strand of CAUYUJ010000004.1, from coordinate 245,744 downwards.
CGCCGCCGTCGCCGCCTCCTCCTCCTGCTCCTCCTCCTCCTCATCATCATCATCATCCTCCCACGCAAACCGAGTTCAGCACAGCAGGCCTCGCCCTGTCCGCGGGGCAAAAACCTTCTCCTTCTCAATCCCCCTCCTGCCTCTCCTTCCACTCCCTCATCCCTGCACCTCCCGGCTCAGAATCCTCCGTGAGCACGATGACCTCCGTGAGGTCATTCTTCAGCTTCACCAGGGAAGGCTCGTCCGGCTGCTGCTCGAGGGCCTGGAGAGCATGGGCGCGCGCGGCGCCGAGGTGCCCGGACGATCTTCTGGCGGCCCCCTCCTCCAGGACGGACGGGAGGGAAGGGGAGGGAGTGTGAAGGGAGGATGGAGGAGGGAGGAGGAGGGGAAAGATGGAGAAGGAGGGGGACAGCATGAAGGGATGTGGGAGGAGCACGAGCAGGACCAGCACGCAGACTGAATCATGAGTTCGATTGTCTCTGCCCGCCCTGCTAGGCGGGGCCCCCCCTTCGCTCGCTGACGGCTTGCGCCAGGGGCGGTGGGAGACGCAAAATGAACGGCGAGCCTGCACTTCCCTTGGGGTGTCTTCCCTCCGCGGCTCTCTATGACTGGAGGACCCTACCACTGGCACGCCCTCGGGCAGTCCATCTGGAAAACTCGGGAATCAGACTCGCTGAAGAAGCCACACCGGCGGCAAATCAAAATGCGCGGGGGCAGATTCGCGTCTAGACGTCCGAAATAGTGCAGACGTCGTGTGATCGCAGACCGGCGATCAGTGTCCTGGGCCAAACTCTCTGCACCTGCTGGCGAGGAACTCTCTCGCTTCCACGTCTGACTCTGCACGCCGCACAGTGCCGCACAGACGCACCTGCTCCACAGCGCGTGTCCCCGGTGGGCCCGTCCGGGTTCCCGGGCCTCGGGAGCGCAGGGGCCCGGAGGAGGCGGAGCACAAGGCCCAGACCTCAGGAGGGCCCAGCCGCCGCCACCCCTGTGGGCGGACCGCACGCTGCTCGCAGGCCCACGGTGGCACGAGCGCTCGAAGACGCAAGCGCGCCCGTCGTGGGCGGGCACGACTCAGCCTGGGTTGCGCGTAAGTCGTGCGCGCGGCAGAGCGACACGACCGCGGCCTCGTTGCGCAGGCGAGGGTCATCGCGCCGTCGGGGCCACCGTGGGTCAAAACGGCAGGGCTGCACAGGCAGACCTCAAACAACTACTCAACAGCTTACTGCCTGTTTCTCTGCGGCTTCTGCCTCGTGCTGACCAGGCTGGGGGGCCCTGGCCGCAGCTACCTTCGCCATTCGATCCGCAGCGCCATTGCATTTGGCATGCCGCCACTGGTCCGAGCCAGGGGTCAGAGCAGCGGCATCTACATGGGCCGTGGCTTTGCGGAGACTGGGGCCCGGTGGGGGCCAGCGCGGCCCCTCCGAGCACGCGTAAGCATGCGTCGTAAGCATGCGAGCGGGAAGACCGAAACATCTCGTGCACATCAACGACGCCCTGACAATCTACATAGATTTCGGCCGTCGGGCACGCATAGAGTCCTGCAGCGAGCACCGCGCGGTGCTCTGCAGCAGGGGAGGTCGACGGCGAAAGGCTGCCAACCCTCCCAATCATGTAGGCGTACAAATATCCGTGCACATCGATGGCCGCAGCAGTCCATCCAGCCAGGCTACATAGTCGGCGCCCCCCAGGTTTAATGCACGAGACGTCAGTGCAAAATTCCACCGCAAGCCTTTGCTGTGGCGACGGGTCGGGGCCCCGACTCCAAACTCCGCACTTTCGAAGCCGAGTCCAGCAGGAGGTCCCGTGTCAAAGTCTGGCAACCACTATAAAACCATGGCGCAAAATTGGTATATCAAATTCGCTGCGCGCTGCAACTCACTCTCGGTGAAGGCTTCCATGACTGCAGCGGTCTTGAAACATTCTGAAAAGCCGGTGCCTTAAATTGTCGTGCTGGTGGCCAAATTCTCACTCTGATTCATCCGGATATCCTGCAGCGATCAGCCTGGGTTGCGCCCGCGTGCACTGCGTGAGAAGACAAATGAAAGTCGATCTGGCCTTTCTTAGGAGGCAACTGCTGGGAGGTTTTCGTCGGAAAGATTGAGGAGGATCAAGCCCCATTTGGGAGCTATTACGCCGGAGTGGGCCTCGGATTAAGCGGAATTTAACGGGATTAAGCGGGATTAAGCCCGATGAAGCGGGATTAAGTGGGATTAAGCCGGATTAAGCCGGATTTCGGACCAGGGCAAGATCAGAATTTGACCTCCCAGGAGTTGCATCCGAACCTTTCTGTCCAAATCATCTCCTTGTATGAGCCCACGGACAGAGCAGACATCAAGGACCTCCAGGGGGTATCCAAGCTTTGCTGCGGCTCGTTCGTATGTCGCCTGTCCCAGGCCCCACATATCAAACTCGCGATGCTGCTTACAACTTCCTCCAACATTTTCAAAGCGACATCGACCTCCAGCAACCCCGCCCTGACATCTGAGACGACGGCGCTGAGAGACTGCGACGTGCTGCTGAGGCTGGCAAGGAGGGCCTCGGACTCCTGAAACTCCGGCGGGGGTTCGCTGAGGCAATCGAGGTACTCTGGAAAGTGTCGGCGTCCAGCTCCTGGACCTGAAAGAAAAACAGCCGCGCGACATTCCTCGGCTGGCGCGCTGTGCCCGCGCGCGACTTCCATGAGACTCGGCGCTTCATGACTGCCCGACAAAACCGCTGCACGCGCGAACCTCAGAAGACGCGCCCCTCGGCCTGGGTTTCAAAACTGCCCGCGCCAAATCAGCGACGGTGCTTTCCGAGCCCCTGGCCAAGAGCTGGCGAAGCTGATCCGCAACTCTCTGAGTCTGCTTGGGGCCCAGCTCGGGGATCTTCTGACCCCGGTCAATCCAGACCCGGGTCAGCAGGAAACCAAAAACTGCAATGCAGGAAAATTAGCCTGGCGAAAGACCCAACCATAAGCAAGTGTTAATACCGCAATTGTGGGCAGCATCTTCGGTGGAGCTCCCGCAATGGGGCCACGTGGACGTGTGAGGGGTGCGCCTATGACCCTGGGCTTCACGAACCGTGTGAGGGGTGCGGCCAATATGGGGCGGGGCCGCCATGCCGGACCCTGCCACTGGGGCCTTCGGTGGAGCTCCCTATGGGGCCACGAACCGTGTGAGGGGTGCGCTAAAATGCGGGGCCGCCATGCGGACCCTGCCACTGGGGCCTTCGGTGGAGCTCCCTATGGGGCCACGAACCGTGTGAGGGGTGCGCCAAAATGCGGGGCCGCCATGCGGCCCTGCCACTGGGGCCTTCGGTGGAGCTCCCTATGGGGCCACGAACCGTGTGAGGGGTGCGCCCCAATGCGGGGCCGCCATGCGGACCCTGCCACTGGGGCCTTCGGTGGAGCTCCCTATGGGGCCACGAACCGTGTGAGGGCGGGCCAAAATGCGGGGCCGCCATGCGGACCCTGCCACTGGGGCCTTCGGTGGAGCTCCCTATGGGGCCACGAACCGTGTGAGGGGTGCGCCAAAATGCGGGGCCGCCATGCGGACCCTGCACTGGGGCCTTCGGTGGAGCTCCCTATGGGGCCACGAACCGTGTGAGGGGTGCGCCAAAATGCGGGGCCGCCATGCGGACCCTGCCACTGGGGCCTTCGGTGGAGCTCCCTATGGGGCCACGAACCGTGTGAGGGGTGCGCCAAAATGCGGGGCCGCCATGCGGACCCTGCCACTGGGGCCTTCGCTGGAGCTCCCTATGAGGCCACGGAACGCGTGAGGGATGTGCCGAAACAGAGACATGCGGAGGGCAGAGGCAAGGGGGAGGGAGGAGGGAGGGGGCAGCGGGAGGAAGGAGGAGGAACGCGGGGCACCGTCTCTTCAAAACGAGGACCCAACACCACAGGATGGTTGGGAGAAAAAGAAAACTGCAACGCAGGTCTTCGCAGACCCGGGTCAGCCAATGTGCGTGGCCGCCTCGCGGCCACGAGCGGCTCGCGAACCCGGGCCAGCCAAAGGGGGTCTTCGCAGGATCCTGCAGGATCCTGTGCCCTGGCTGACTCCCGTTTGCACCGAGCCCGTCTCTTCTTGAGCCCCGATGCCAGCTGGGCGGCGCCGGCGGCCGGCGGCGCCGCGGCCGCGTCGAAAGCGGCCCCCGTGGAGCTCCACCCGCCGCCGGGCGCCTCGGGGCCGAAGGCGGGCCCCGGTCGGCGGGCGGCGCGGCGCGCGCCAGGCGGGCAGAGCAGAAGCGTCGCCCCACGGGGATGCGAGCGGCAACGGGCCGACGACGGGAGGAGGGGGGCATCTTCTGCTGGCCATCGCTCGGGCGTCCATTCCCTGTGCTTTGTGTTCGGTTTCGTGCGTGGCTGTCTCGCCAAGTGATCACGGGCGCTCCTCGATGGTCCTCGCCGAACGAAAAATGCAGACGTCCGAGCGATACCAAGTCCATGAACCCGAGGATATCCCAAGACCCGCCCCTGGAGCGCGGATGTCTCCGATCCCAGGCAATTCAAACACGACTCCTGCCATCCGTCCCCGAAGCATCAAATCCAAAGCTTCCGCGGGGAAAAACACCTGACGCATTCCCAAATCCAGACCGCCCCCTGCCGAAGTAGCCTGAGTCGAACTGAATGCGCCGTTCTGTAATGCTGTTGTCCAGACTCTACGTTCGCACCACTGGCCAGCCTGCGCCATGCTGGCCTCGGTGCAGAACTTAACCGCGCGCAGATGGTGCGATCATGCTCGCCGAGGGGCACCTCGGTCAGCTGCCACCTTCCAGCAACTGCCGTTGACCGTGAGTGTGCTGTTCACCCACATTGTGCACCTGCCGCGTCGACCTCGGCCTTGCTGCTGACGATGGCCTCGCGAGCAGACTTGAGCCTCTGGGCCGCATCATCCGCGACCGAGCCTGCCTCCATGAGCGGGCGCGAGACCCTCTCGAGATCCTCCACCGCCCTCTTCCACGCCTGCGCCGTCTGCTCGCCCCCGTCGTCGCCCAAATCTCCTGCAGGGATGTCGAGCCCTCCGGGGCTGCAGGCAGCTACCGCCTGACCTCCAGCTGCCGTCTCCACTTCACCTCCTGGCGCAGGTGCCACTGGTGCTTTCACTCCCGTGGGAAGCTGAGGATGTTGTCGCTGAAGCTGCTGCCGCTGCTGTTCGTCTTGCTTGACCACCTGACTGGACTTGATCGAACCCAAGATCGTCGCCATCCCTGCCAATCTCACGTCAAGCTCGGGTGGTAGTGCCTGCGAAGGCACCGGGATCATTGACGAGATGAGCGCCTCGAAGGCATCCACACCTGTTCCATTGCTGGTGATTGCCGGCGCTGCTGCTCGCGTGGCATCTTGAGCTGTGCTTCCAGACACTGCATGTTTTCCATGCAGTCTCTGTACTCTGTGATGGACTCGACCTTCGCGCTCGCCAGCTGATCGATCTGCTGGCTGCCATCGTCGATGTGGGACTGATGACTGGCGAGACGTCTCTTTGGCTGCGCGAGCTGGTCCTTGATCGATTGGGCCTGCTGGTCTGGCGCCTCGTCCGCCAGCGCGAGCTGCTTCGCCTGCTTTCGGTTCCAGATTGCGTCCTCGTGCTGCGTTGATCGGTCCTTCGCCCACTGTGTCCACAACGGAACATGAGCCTGCGCCAGGTCGACGGGGGAGGGCTGATACTCCACATCCTGCTGTCTATCCGAGGCTGCTGCTTCTGCATAGGTTGGCACTTGAAGAGCTCGAGAACCTGCGCCCCGCCGACGACGTCGCCCCC
>CAUYUJ010000004.1:215000-237500 GCA_963575745.1 Prorocentrum cordatum | reverse complement strand
GGTTGTCTTCGCCCGAAGCGGGCGGGGCCCCGTCGGCAGAGCAAGGATCGGTTGTGTCTCCACTCTGTCGCGCAGCAAAGGCTGCGAGTCGGCGCGCGACCTCACGCTGGACTGAAACTGGTGCGTGCGCGGGCGGGGCCAGCAAGCAGGCTGCAAAAAGGGACAAACTGGTCAGGCGGCGCCAGCGTTCCCGGGGCCGCTGGTCCCCCCGCGGTGTTAGGAGGTCGCGATGCAGACGACCGCTATGATGGTAGGAAAAAGAAGGGCGGGGGGAGAGGCGTTGAGCGGTGTGGAGCTCTGTTCGCTGAAGGTAACAGCAGGCTGCGCCAGCCAGCGCGTCTAGGGCCCGGCGGTTCACACCAGTAACCTCCGAGCAAATCCTTCGACAGCGCTTGCAAACAAAGGCGTAACACACACTGCTGCGGGTCCTCCTCACAGTGCTTTTCGGCCACTTTTTTGGGTTCAGCACCGCAGCCCACAGTTGCCAAGAGACGGTGGCGCTGTACTAGATGACAGCTCGTGCCAGCGACGAGGGTCTTCAGGAGCAGGGACAGGGGGGATTTGAGATGATAAAGCAGGAGGAAGGGCGAGAGGGGTGATCAAGACTGTGTACGCCAGCGGGGCTGCATCGGGGCGGCGGCAGCGCCATTGCGCCGCGGGGTCTCCTCCGACCCCCCCTTCCTCGCCGCCCCCCTACGTGCGATGCCCAGAGCCCATGCGAACAGGCGCGGCCGCCTCGGGGGCCGCGATGAACTAGGAAAGGGGAGGAAAGTGAGGGAGGTGGGGGTGCCTCAGTGCCTCAGGGGTTGTCCAGAAAACGCACCTTTCTCTCAAAAAGGAAACGTGCCGTCTCGAGTGGGCCTCCGAGGGCGCTGCGCCCGCCAGGGCCTCTGGCTCGGCCTCGCCGTCGCGCAAGGTCTCGCTGGAGGGCGCGGACTGCTGCCCGAGGGCGTCGGCGCAGATTTGCCGTGGCCTCCGGATGCTGAGCGGCAGCAGAGGCGCCTACTCCTTGTCCATGGCGAGCTCCCGACGCGGCTGACGCGGTACCCAGGCTGCCTTGTCTTCGGGAGGTAGCCGGTCTCTCAGTGCTTGCTTCTCCGCGGCTATCGCAATGCCTCGCCGAGGCCCCCTTCAATGCTCGGCCCCCTGTAATGCCACTCCATGGCTCCCTGTAGTGCCGCTCCACGGCTCCCTTTAATGCCACCCCACGGCTCCCTTTAATGCCACCCCACAGCTCCCTTCAACGCCACCCCACGGCTCTTTCAGAGCCTTTCCATGGCTCCCACGGCCCTGTAGGGCCTCACCAAACGTCGAAATAATGGCATCTAGATTGAATTGCTTGTGCTTCTATGCAAGAAACAAAGCAATGAAATCTACATTCGAATGTTTTGTGCCACAATACCTGTGCTCAAACGTGAAAACAATTAAATATATATTCAATTGGTTTAAAACCGTGATTAGACTCATGTTCGGTGGGAGGGCTCAGGAGGGGTCGGCACAAGTGGGGCACCAACAGGCGGGGGGGGCACGAGAGACGGTACAGGGAAGAACACACTAGGAGGCCCAGACCCAGGCCACACCCCACGAGGCCCCCCAAGGCCCGCGGCTAGCGTCCCCCCTGAGGCCGACCCTCCCAGAGGATTCAGACCAGCCTCCAGCTGAGCCAAGCCTCCACTAACCCCAATACCGAGCCTAAGTGACGACGGCCTCCACGCAGCGCAGCAGGCTGACAGCGCGCCAGACTCCTCGGAGTCTGCAAGCCAGCTGCACCTCGAGTCCTGACGACCCACAAACAACCCACGAGGCTGCCGTACTCGTGGTTCCAGTCGTACTCGACTGCCCTCTCCAACGATCCCCGCTACCCGAATTCCACAGGGGTTGGGCCTCCACTATCTCAGAAGACAGCCAGGGCCACGCACTCCAACTCATCCCAATCGCAATCGACGATGCGACTGCCCCCTGGACCTGCACTAGCAGGTCGCCGAACGGGTTAGGAGCACGATCCCTTTCCAGCGCCAGGGCCCTTCCCTGGCTGCGCGCCCTTGCCGTTCCCCACGTCGAGGATGCGGCGAGCCATATCACGGATCGGATCGTCGGGCGTGGGCAGGTCGTGCGCAGCAACATCAGCGGCCCCAGCAGCCGCCGCAGCTGCTGGAGCGCTTGCATCACCTCCAGCTCCTTCGCCAGCACAGTCCGTCGGCTCAGCACGCCGGCGCTTCGCCTTGAGGCGCTCCCGAAGTTCATCTTCGTCACGCTTGGCCTGCTCGGCCTTGGCTTTGAGCTCTCCGAACAGCGCCATCGCCGTCTCCTGGAACCATGCCTCGAGCTCCGTCTCGCGCGCCTTGGCCTGCCTCTTGCCATCCCCTGTGACGTCCACGAACTCTGCCAGCCCAAACAAGTCCTCGCCACACGTGAGCTCCAACTTGCTCGGGTCGCCCGAGATGCTATCAGCAAGATTGAGCACAGCCGTGCTGTGCGGTCTGACCACCTCGTGCAGCTCCGCGGTGGCGTCGCGGTGCTGCTGCTCCTGGACGGCCAGCTGCCCCGTGGTGTGGGAGAGCGCCGCATTCTTATCCCGCAGCTGGCCCTGCATGGCGACGTACTCCTCCGTCTGCAGCTTGACGAGCCCTTCCAAGGTCTTGATCGCCTTGAAACCTGCGTCCGCCCTGTGCTGCGGGGACGGCTTGAGCTCTTTGACAACCAAGAGCTGCTCATAGTAGGACACCATGCTCGGGGAGTGCGACTTCTTGGCCAGCTGCAAGGCCTGCCGCACCTCCTCAACAGACATGTCGGGCGCGGGGTCTGAGGACTGCACCAGGCCAACAGGCATAGGCATACCACCAGCGCCAAGCCCAGGAGGTGCCTCCACGCTGTCGCTGCCCTTGTCCTTCTTGGACTTGCCCGCCCCTGAGTCGGCCACGGGCGGCTTCCCTCACTCTTCCAGTGCGCGTTGCAATGCTTGCACCTGGCTGACTCCCAGGGTGTCTTCGCGCAGCCACACTGCGTGCACTTCCAAAACCTCGCTCCCGCGCCATGAGAAGGGGACATGAAGAGAAAGCGAACCTGGAAGCGCGGTGGCTCGAGAAGGCCTCCCCACCCTGGGCAGGGCTTCTGGTCGAGAAATTGGCCGCGGTCCCTCAACCACCTCGAGCCCCAACCCCAGGGGAGGCGAAGCCCCAGGCAATGGCTTTGAGCCAAATGGCGACGGATCCTCCTCCTCCTCCTCCTCCTCCTCCTCCTCCTCCTCCTCCTCCTCCCTCCTCCTCCTCCTCCTCCTCCTCCTCCTCCTCCTCCTCCTCCTCCTCCTCCTCCTCCTCCTCCTCCTCCTCCTCCCTCCTCCTCCTCCTCCTCCTCCTCCTCCTCCTCCTCCTCCTCCTCCTCCTCCTCCTCCTCCTCCTCCTCCTCCTCCTCCTCCTCCTCCTCCTCCTCCTCCTCCTCCTCCTCCTCCTCCTCCTCCTCCTCCTCCCTCTCCTCCTCCTCCTCCCTCCTCCTCCTCCTCCCCTCCTCCTCCTCCTCCTCCTCCTCCTCCTCCTCCTCCTCCTCCTCCTCCTCCTCCTCCTCCTCCTCCCCCCCCCCTCCTCCTCCTCCTCCTCCTCCTCCTCCTCCTCCTCCTCCTCCTCCTCCTCCTCCTCCTCCTCCTCCTCCCAACATTCAGAAAAGCCCGGGGGCACCCGAGTGGGTCTCCATCCCCGTCACCAAAAGGGACCCCAGGCTTTGGGGTTTTGGTCCCAGCTCACTCGCAGGCCGCCGCCAGGACACAACCTCTTCGAACTCTCTGCCTCCGTGCCTCCCTCGCGCAAGTCCCCGTCCCCGCCTCCTCGCCTCTGCCGTCGCAGCGCCTACGACACAGCTTCGCGGGAAGGGAGCACGAGGCGGCGACGGTGCGACAACAGCGCGACCATCTGGACAACTATGACCCTGCGGCGGTCCCCCTCCGGGCTGGGCCAGGCCAGGCCTCCTCCACCTGCGCAAGCTGCTCACGGTACGTGTCCAGCTTGGTCAGCAGCTCCTCGGCCGACTGGGTGAAGTCCGCCATCGCTCCGCCTCGGTCGGGCGCGCACGCGCGCACGGCCGGCTGTGGAATGCGGTCGGTCGTGTTGAATATGTGGGAGGCCCTCTCAGTTAGCCCCCTTGGGTCTGTCCTCCTCGCCATACTCGAGGCCATCCGAAGCTACTTGAGGGAATCTGGGGCCACATCTGAGAACATCATAGGCCATCTGGCGCCGAACAGTGCAGCAACTGTCGGGACGACAGCGGTCCCCCGCAAGTTCCGCGTGGCGGACTCCAGAACACCTGAACCCGGAATCTGACACCCGCCAGCTTGCCTCCGCGGGCTTCCGCCGGCCCTCGGACCGGCCTCCGCCCAGGACGAGATACTGACCTCTCGACCGCTCGAACGCGAGGCCATGCCTGGGAGCGCCGCACGCGAGGTCAGCATTCGGGGACGAGGGGCGAGGGCAAGCGGGAGGGGAGGGCATGGCCTCTCGCACGCCGCCCCCCACTGGGCTTCGCAGCGCGCCTGTCCGGAGAATCCAGGAGGTCCCCGTGCAGAGGTCACCAGAGGCCCCCGGGAGCCCTCCAGAGGCGCGAAGCGAATTCTCGGGAGACGAACGATGTCTTGAAGACAATGGCTTGGATTCCTTGGATTCCTTGGATCGGTTTTCTTGGATCGGCCTTCTTGGATCGGCGCTGGTTTTTCTTAGATTTCTTGGAGGTCCGCTGGGATTTCTTGGATCGGCGCAGGAGCCCCTGGCGCAGGGAGGAGGGGGTCCAGCGCAGTAATGCTATGGGCACAATGAGGAGCCACAACCACAACCAAGTGGATTTTTCGGGGAGGGGGGGGGGCCTCGGGAGAATACCCACCGACCTCGACACGAGCACTCTGGTTGTGGTTGTGGCCGACCTGGCCGTCCTGGGAGGCCACACCGCCCACAACCGGTATGGAGCTGGTTTCGGTGCTCCGACAGTTTTTGGCATGCGCAAGACATCCCCCGATGTGGTTGTGTCCTCGATGTGGTTGTGGTCGCTCGCTGCCCCCGAAGCCTCCGAACATCTCTCCAGCAACCTCTCCGAGGCCCCCTCAATCGTCGAACTTCGACCCTCGAGGGGGGCCGCCGCGCCTGAAGTGGCGAAGCAGAGCGGGGCCACTCATCTCGGTCCTCAGATATGACTGCTGCCCTCGGTCCCCTCCGACAAAGGGGAGGCCTCACAGCTCCGCCGCGGAAACCTCCAAATACGTCGTCGTCGTCGTCGTCGTCCTCGCCGCCGCCGCCGCCGTCGGTGTCGTCGCCGTCGTCGTCGTCGTCGTCGATGTCGTTGCCGTCGTCGCCGTCGTCGTCGTCGTCGATGTCGTTGCCGCCGTCGTCGTCGTCGTCGTCGTCGCCGTCGTCGTCGTCGTCGTCGTCGTCGTCGTCGTCGTCGTCGTCGTCGTCGTCGTCATTGTCACCGTCGTCGTTCAAGGTCGGCGGCAGTGGCCGTAAGGCCTCTCCAATCCACTCGAGAACATCTGAAAACGTCAAAACATGCAGCACATGTCAGCCAGCGTGGACCCCAAACAGTGATGCATTGCACTGTGGATGTGCAGGCTGTATGACGCGGTCTGCGTGGTGCCAGCTATGTGGTGTAAGCTACATGGCGCAAATTATGTGGTGTAAGCTAGGTGGCGCAACCTCGACGGACCCCCGAAATGGGCGGCAACTAGGCGGCAACGGGCGGCGGCGCGACGCGAAACCTCGACGGACCCCCGAAGTGGGCGGCGACGAGGCGGCGACGGGCGAAACCTCGACGGACCCCCGAAGTGGGTGGCAACGAGGCAAAATCGAGGCGACAACGGGCGGCGACGCTGCGAAACCTCGACGGACCCCCCAAGTGGGCGGCAACGAGGCGGCAACGGGCGGCGGCGCGGCGAAACCTCGACGGACCCCCGAAGTGGGCCGCAATTAGGCAGCACGAGGCGGCAACGGGCGGCGACGAGGCGAAACCTCGAAATACCCCCCAAGAGGGCGGCAGCAAGGAAGCAACAGAGCGGCAACGGGGCGGCAACGGGCGGCGGCGCGGCGAAACACAAAACCCCCAAGGAGGACGGCACCGAGGCGACAATGAGGCGGCAACAGGGCTGCAACGGGCGGCAGCGAAACTCCGACGAACCTCCGAAGTGGGCGGCAACGGGGAAGCAACGAGTCGGCAACGCGGCGAAACTTCGACGGACCCAATAAATTATTGAATGTGGCAAGCATGAACCTCTAACTGCAAGCGCTGTCTGGGGAACATTCAGTACACACCTGAAAGCATTCGAAAGTCCTTCTCGTGACGACCTCCCAAAGGTATGGCAGTTCCGCCGAAGCGACGAACGCTTCCCCCTCTTATTTCCGCACTCCTCGCTCCTCACTCCTCGTTCTTTGTTCCTCGTTCCTGCTCCCCTTCCGTTTCCAAAACTCCTCCTCCTCCTCCTCCTCCTCTTCCTCCTCCTCCTCCTCCTTCGCATCGTCGTCGTCCTCCTCCTCCGCATCAGCATCCCCATCCTTATCATCATCCCCATCCTCATCCTCAGCATCATCACCATCACCATCGCCAACAACAGCAAACTAAACAGCAACAACAACAGCAACAGCAACAGCAACTGCAACAGCAACAACAACAATAACAAACAACACCATCATCAGCAACAACAAAATAATCAGCGCCAGCTCCGTCACTGTCACCATCATCAACATCACCATCACCATCATCATCAACATCACCGTCATCATGATCATCACCATCACCACCACCATCACCATCAGCATCATCATTGTTGTTCCGATTGGGGCACACTCGGAGCTGTCGCGAAATGCGTCGATACTAAAGATCGCATCGTATCCATGCTGAAGAAAAGCATGCGCTGCTCCAGCAGCCCGCGCACTGACGAAGGCAGTCGTGACGCCAGCGGGCCCGCTGGCGGTGGCGGGAGGTGGGATCCACTTGAAACCTGAACGGCCCAACGCACGAGAAACAACCGACGTCACTGTTGTTCTTACTGGGGCACGTTCGGAGCCGTCGCGAAGCGACAGACGATTAACGATTGAATCCTCTTTTCCCTCCATACCCCAGGAGAGCCCGTGCTGCTCCAGCAGCCTTCGCACGGACGAAGACAATGACGACGCCAGCGAGCCGCTGGCCCCCCAGGGCTCAAGCTGACTCCAGGGCGGCGGGGTGGGCCCATCACGTCAAGGTGCGCCGCCAGGCGAAAGCTTTACCCCGTGCAACCAAGCCATCGAGTGCGCTATCCGCAGCAGGGGGCCTGTATTCGACCAAAGCTGAACAACGCAAAAAGCTGAGGGCATCTACGCGTACAAATGTTTGAATTACCTGGCAAATTTCCCAACAACTGATGAGCCTCGAGCTCCTGCACATAGTGATTCAACATTTCGACGCTGGCCCATCGCCCTCTCCACTGCAAACAGTTCATGTCCTCGTCCCATTTCTCGAAGAAGCACGCGGCGCCACCCAGGCGCAGGGACGAGGGCAGCGCGATGGCATCGTTCAGGCCCGTCACGCAGCGCGACGCAGGGCATCAAAGCGTCGAGAGAAGGCCGAACCAGAGCTGCCCCATATCACGTCGGAGCCCGTGCGCCTCGCGGCACACGTCGCCAAGAAAGCGACTGCACTGGGCTTGTCGAGACGCGCGCGTTGTCGGCGCGCGCGTCGCCCGTGCGTCTTCGCCCGGCGTGATCTTCGCCCGGGCGAATATCACCTCGCCTCCCAAGCGCGCACGCGGCTGGGCGAAGTCGCCCCGGGCGAGCCCCAAGCATTCGCGCGGCGGCAACAACGCGTAGGAGCCGCTCAAGAACAATCTGGCAATTTGCCACCGCCGCCACCAAGACAGCGCTGAAAGCACCATCGCACGCAGCGGCCTCTGCGCGCGCGGGGGCGCGAGGCCGGCAGCCCCAGGGCCAGCCCACGCCGCAAGCCTGCAGCGCGAACTCGTCGACCCAAGCGGAGGGGGCGCCGCGGCGCCAAGTCGCGCGGCGCCCAGCCCGGCAGGCCCAGCGCGCCCAGGCCGCGAAGCGCTCTGGCAGCTCCGCCCGTCGCGCCGAGATCTTGCCCCGCCCCGGGTCGCGCCGCTCGCGAATGCGCGGCGCCGAGGGCCGAGCTGCCCACCCCGGCCCGGCGCCGCCGGCGCCGAGGCCCGGGCAAGCCAGCAGACCCCAGCGGGCCAGGGCCCGCGCGGCGCAGCTGCAGCCATCCAGGCCGCTGCGCGCCGCCTCTGGGCCGCTCGCCAGGAGAAGCGCCAGCCGCCGCGGCCCCGGCCCGAGCGAGGGGCGGGCGCCCCCCGCCTGCGAGATATCATATGTGCGGACGCTCCTGGCGGACGCGCGCATGAACTGCGGGTGCTCTCCGCCCTCGAGTCTAGACTCGGAGATGCGCCGCGGCCCTCGGCCCCAGCCCCCAAACGCACCTTCGAGCCCATGCAGATCACTGGTCTGCCGTTGGCTAGGAGGCGCTTCGCGGGGCTTCGACGCACCTGGCTTTCCAAACATCGACCCAACATGGGCTTCCACGATAGGCGTTCTGACAGGCGGGCCGCCCGCAGGTGGGGCGCGCGGCGCCTCGAGGCCGCCGGTCGATGCCCCTGGGCCTGGCTCGGACATGCGTCGCGGCTGTCTCGTTCCAACCGCGCCAACTTGGCCATGGCGCGGCAGGAGGACTCATTCTGGCAGGAGGCCCGCGTCGCGTAGCTCCCGAGGAGGGAGACGCGCCGGGCGCCCGCGGGGCACTTGCAACGCTGGCCGAACGCGGGGGGCAGGGAGGCATCGCGGAGCAAGGCCAACGACACAACGACATCAATCGAAGACAATACGCGGCGAATCCAAGCATTCCAACAGCTGCCACGTCGGGAAGAACCGCGCCCCGCGCCGGCTGCCCCCGGCATGCAACCCACCGACCGAGACCTGCAGCGCAGCCAGGAACATGCTCTGGAGCGAGTGGCCGTTGCCTTCCAGGGTCTGAAATTCCCGCGCGTCGTAGCCCCGCGGGGCTGCACTGCCCCGCGGGCGCAGGCGCCTCGCCGGGCCCGCAGTCGCGCGCGGCGGCCCACGCCCCAACATTCTTGCGAGTGATCAGGAACACTGGCCATGCAAATATGCTCCGATGTAAATCCCAGCCCCCCTCCAGCGCTAAGATCGGGGCCACCGCGAACCGTCTCGAACCCAGGCGCGACCGAGGCCCCCCCCCCCCCCACACCGCGCATCTCGAGAAACCCGATGGTCAAACGGAAGCGGCCCCACGGAGGTCGAGGGAGACTCGCGACAGTCTGGTCGGCACGCTGAGCAAAGTCAGCTCTTTTTCCGTCGGAACTCGATCGGCGCGCCATCTGCCTCCAACTCGGAGTCGCCGCTCAGATCTACATCCTCGCCCCGCCTCCGGGCGGCTGCCGGGGCGCGGCAGGCTTGTCGCGAAACCCGCGCGGCCGCAGCGCCTCCACAACGCTGCCGCGGCCCGCTCAAGGGGCCGAGCTCGGCGCGCCCCGGCCGCCGAGGGGGGGGCGCCACGCTCATAAGAAACCCAGGGTATGTGTATGTGTGTATGTGTGTATGTGTGTATGTGTGTATGTGTGTATGTGTGTATGTGTGTATATCGGAGGTTGGGGGTGAGATCGCAGTGGAACGGAGACCTCCAACCGGGAAATCGGTTCGTTTCGTTCGTGTCGTGCGTGCGGGCGAGGCGAAGCTGCGTGGGCGCGCGAGAGGAATGAACCCGCCGTTGCTATGGCGAAGTCAAGGCACATGTTGCTCCCCTGTCCGTCCGTCCGTCAGTCCGTCCGGCGGTAGCCCTAGCGGTGTCCCGCGGTGTCCCGCGGTGTCCCGTGGTGTCCCGTGGTGTCCGCCGTTGCTAGGGCGAAGTCAAGACAAATGTTGCTCCCCTGTCCGTCCGTCCGGCGGTGGCTCGCGGTGTCCCGCGGTGTCCCGTAGTGTCCCGTGGTGTCCCGTGGTATCCGCCGCTGCTAGTGCGAAGTCAAGACGCATGATTCTCCCCCGCCCGCCCGTCCGTCCGTCCGTCTGGCGGTGGCTCGCGGTGTCCCGCGGTGTCCCGCGGTGTCCCGTAGTGTCCCGTGGTGTCCCGTGGTATCCGCCGTTGCTAGTGCGAAGTCAAGACGCATGATTCTCCCCCGCCCGCCCGTCCGTCCGTCCGTCTGGCGGTGGCTCGCGGTGTCCCGCGGTGTCCCGTTGAGTGAGATCGATAGTTAGATCGATAGTGAGATCGATAGTGAGATCGATAGTGAGATCGATGTGGTGCCCCGAGTTGTCCCGTGGTGTCCCAAAAAGTGAAATCGATAGTGAGATCGATAATGAGATCGACAGGTGTCCCGTGGTGTCCGCTGGTGTCCCGTTGAGTGAGATCGATAGTGAGATCGATATTGAGATCGATAGTGAGAACGATGCGGTGCCCCGAAGTGTCCCGTGGTGTCCGCTGGTGTCCCAAAAAGTGAGATCGATAGTGAGATCGATAGTGAGATCGATAGAGAGATCGATGCGGTGTCCCGAGATGTCCCGAGGTGTCCCGTGGTGTCCCGTGGTGTCCCGTTGAGTGAGATCGATAGTGAGATCGATAGTGAGACCGATAGTGAGATCGAGAGGTGTCCGGCGGTGTCCCGTGGTGTTCCCTGGTGTCCCCTTGAATGAGACCGATAGTGAGATCGATAGTGAGATCGGCAAGTGTCCCGTGGTGTCTCGTGGTGCCCCGTAATGTCCCGTTGAGTGAGATCGATAGTGAGATCGATTGAGTCAGATGTTGGTTCCCCCCCCTCTCCCCCCCCCACAACCTCCTTATCACCCGAAGGGTGGTCGTATAGGTATGTGTATATATATATATATGTGTGTATATATAGACCTATACGACCAGCATTCGGGTCATAAGGAGGTTGGGGGGAGGGGAAAGAACCCATGCTGGCAACTGCGATGGGTGTGATGATGACGATGCTGGTGGCGCGCCCTCGAGTTAGCGACGACGCGTGATGACGAGGCTGCACCGCGATGTGATGTCACTATCGACCCCGCTATCGATCCCACTATCGATCGGAACACCATCGGGACACCACGGCGGGACACCACGGGACACCGCGGGACACCACTGGAACACTGCGGGACACCACGGGACACCACGAGACATCATCGGGACACTACGGCGGGATACCGCGGGACACCATCGGGACAACGCGGGACACCGTGGCGGGACAACGCCCCAGCCACCGCGCGCCCACCAGAGGCCCGGACTTTTGCATCCGAATCGCCCTAACGATGGCGGGATCACTCCTGCGAAACACCACGGCGGGACGCCCCCAGCCACTGCGCGCCCACCGGAGGGCCAGACTTCTGCATCCGAATCGCCCTAGCGACGGCGGGAACATTCCTCTCGGGCGCTTGCACAGCTTCGCCTCGCCCGCACGCACGACACAAACACGAAACCGCAACCGACCTCCCTACGGAGGGTTCTCCGTTCCACTACGATCTCACCCCCCAACCGCCAATGTATCCTTATCAATGTTTAATGTTTTCATTCGTGACCCCAACATTGAAAATTACGTCACTCCAGACTTGATAATTTCAAGTTTAAGATATTCGAGTTATAAGTTTTCAATTCGACGGTGTGTAGCTTCAAAGTCTGTACCACTTCTTTTCCATGCTCCATTCCACGCGGCGGACCCGAATCATTCTCCTGCGAGCCCACCCGAACCTCCATCCTCGAGAGCAGGAAGCACGGCAGCCCCGCCGCGGGCGCGAGCGAGGCGTCGGCGGCTCCCGCGGTGCGCGCGGCGCGGCACCCGGCGCGCGGGGGCAGCGGGGGCGGCCGGCGCGGCAGCGAGGCCGGCGCGGCTGCGTCCGCGCCGCTCGCGCGCGCAGGGCTACCGTCGCCGCCGCCGCCGTCGCCGCCGCCGCTGCCGCCGCCGCCGCCGCCGTCGTCGCCGTCGGGGCCGTCGTTGGGCAGGAAGGGGAGGGGAGAGGGGAGGGTATGGGAGGGGAGGGGAGGGTCGGGGTGGGGATGGAGGGGAGGGGAGGGGGGAGGGCCCGACGAGCCCCGGTGGCCCTTGTACGAACACCGACGACCGCGACCACAGCACGACGTCCCCGACGGCCACGCCGACCACGACTGCCGACGACGTGACTACCGACCCCGTCGCCCGACACCCTGCCTCGCATCCCCTCCCTGGCCGCCAGTGCCATCTCCCTCTCCGAGTTCTTCCTCCTCCTTCTCTCCTCCTGCTCATCCACAAGTGGGGGCCCTCGCAAAGGAAGGCGACCTAGCTTGCCAGAATGAAGGGGCCGAACGGTATTGCACAATCCCTGGGTGAGTGGGTGAAGCGGGATTCCGTGGCCCAAATTGTGGCTGTTCCTTGTTCGTCGTTGATGTCGTCCCCCCCCCCCGCGAATCACCCGCGATCCACCCGCGACCTACCCCGCGACACACCCCGCGACCCACCAGCGACTCACTCCGCGCACGCCCACGCACTCTTGACCGCAATTGCGGGGCGCTCCGCACTTCCTTGGTCGCTTGCACAGAAGGAGGGTGACCAGGAGAAGGAGGCAGGGGGTACGAGCGAGGAGACACAGTCGGACAACGAGAGACAAAGTCGGAGCAACCCCCAACCCCCAGAGTCTGGGGGCGCCCCAGAGTCTGAACAGCACCTTTTTCAGATCGTTTGCGTAGATAATTCACCACTTCGCGTAACTGGCTTGCTGTGGACGGCGCAGCCATCAGGGGCCGCAGCAGAAAGCAGGCGTGGAGGCGCACGAAGGCCAACCCCCGAATCCTTGCGCAGGACCCTTTTGAGGGGTGGGTCCTGGGGGAAAACCCACCCCTCCCCCTACCCCTCCAGCAAAATTATCCCAGTGCGACCCTACCTAGGAGTTGGAGCCCCTAGGAAAGCAGCATTAGTAGTAACAGTAAAGCTAAGCTAAAGCTAAGCTAAAGCTAAGCTAAAGCTAAGCTAAAGCTAAGCTAAAGCTAAGCTGAAGCTAAGCTAAAGCTAGGCTAAAAGCTAAGCTAAGGCTAAGCTAACACTAAGCTAAAGCTAAGCTAAAGCTAAGCTGAAGCTAAGCTAAAGCTAAGCTAAAGCTAAGCTAAAGCTAAGCTAAAGCTAAGCTAAAGCTAAGCTAAAGCTAGCTAAGCTAAGCTAAAGCTAAGCTAAAGCTAAGCTAAAGCTAAGCTAGCTAAGCTAAAGCTAAGCTAAAGCTAAGCTAAAGCTAAGCTAAAGCTAAGCTAAGCTAAGCTAAGCTAAAGCTAAGCTAAAGCTAAGCTAAAGCTAAGCTAAAGCTAAGCTAAGCTAAAAGCTAAGCTAAAGCTAAGAAGCTAAGCTAAAGCTAAGCTAAAGCTAAGCTAAAGCTAAGCTAAAGCTAAGCTAAAGCTAAGCTAAAGCTAAGCCAATGCTAAGCTAGCACTAAGCTAAAGCTAAGCTAAAGCTAAGCTAAAGCTAAGCTAAAGCTAAGCTAAAGCTAAGCTAACACTAAGCTGAAGCTAAGCTAAAGCTAAGCTAAAGCTAAGCTACAGCTAAGCTAAAGCTGAGCTAAATCTAAGCTAAAGCTAAGCTAACACTAAGCTGAAGCTAAGCTAAAGCTAAGCTAAAGCTAAGCTAAAGCTAAGCTAAAGCTAAGCTAAAGCTAAGTTAACACTAAGCTAAATGTAAGCTAAAGCTAAGCTAAAGCTAAAGCTAAAGCTAAAGCTAAGCTAAAACTAAAGCTAAGGCTAAAGCTCCCAGGGGACTGGGGGAACCGCGGGGCGGGGACTGGGGGAACCGCCCGGGGCGGTTAGCACTGCCCGGCCCTTTTCAGCAAAGAGAGTAAGAACCCTTCTAGGCAGAGCCTAGGGAGGGAAAAACGGTGGGGCCCTGGGGGGGAAACCCGCCCCCCCCCTAGCCCCCCCCCAACAAAAAGCCCCCCTTGATGGGGGGGATCCTGGCAGACCCCCCCCCCCCGTGGACCCAGAATATGGTTCTGTGTAACGAAGCTGTTTTCTTACGCTTTTTTATTGCAGCCAATGCGGATATGCGACGATTGTGAAATTGAGACCTCTTTCGGGTGCTAAACGACCAGACAAGAACACACGCATCTAATGTGTGAAGGTGCTGTGGTACCTAAGCTAAGATGGCCACGGAGGGAGGGGTGGAGGCTGTATCTCCGTGCCCTGGAACGTGAGATTAGGTTGCAAGTTTAGTATCACCTGGGTGTTCTTGGACCTGGGATGTGTTGCACCTCGACCTTGCGATCTTGCAACTGTTCAACGCGAGTTCCTCAATCCCTCCCTCCCTCCTCATCCCATGAAAATACACATGCTCATTGACTCTTCGATTGCATTCCTGCTGGAGGAGGAGGAGGAGCAGCAGCAGCAGCAGCAGCAGCAGGAGGGAGGTGGAAGGATGGAGGGAGAGGGATTGACATACCTTTCCCTCGCGTTCGCATTGCATTCGCATTGTATCTATATTGGAGGAAGGGGATTGAGGACGGGAAGGGGAGGGGCAATCCCGATTGCATTCGTATTGGATGAAAGCGGAAGGAAGAAGGGAGGCAGGGAGGGGAGGGGAGGAGAGAAGAGGGGCGGAGAGAGGGGGGAGGGGGACCCCGATGTGCAGCGACTGGCTATGCCTCGCACTTTCCCCGCACAACACAGAGTGGACAGTGGAAGGGAACAACGGTTGTCCCTTACACACTCCGCGCACAACGCAGAGGAAGAAATGGGGGGAGTGGTCGTTCTGTTCTTGTTTGTTTGTTTTGTTCTTTCTCTCTCTCTCGCTCTCTCTCTCTCTCTCTCTCTCTCTCTCCCCCCTGTTTCTCTCTATCTATATATTTCTTCATTTCGTTCTCTCTCTCTCTCTCTCTCTCCCTCTCCCCCCCCTCTCTCTCTACAAACAAATCCCTCCCTCTCTCTCTCTATTCCTCTCTCCCTCCCCCTCTCTCTCTCTCTTTCTTTCTCTCTCTCTCTCTCTCTCTCTCTCTCTCTCATTCCATACACGCAACGCTATCCCTCAGTCCGCACACCCAGTCGGATGGGGGGAAACTTGTGAGGGGCAATGATTGCTCCCCCTCTATCCCTGTCTTTCTCTCTCTTTCTCTCTCTCCCTCCCTCTCTCGCTCTCTCTCTCTCTCTCTCTCTCTCTTTCTCTCTCTCTCTCTCTCTCTCTCTCTCTCTCTCTCTCTCTCTTTTCTCTCTCTATATTTCCCTCTCCCTGTCTCTCAATCTCTCTCCCTCTCATTATTTTTCCCGCCCCCCCCCCCGTCCTTCTCTCTCTCTCTCTCTCTCTCTCTTTCTCTCTTTCTGACGTTCGCTCGCCCTGGCCACGCGCAGCGCCAGAGTTAGCAATGGGAGGAAACATCGGTTGCCCCTCCCACCCTCGGGGAAGTAGGAGGCGGAGGGGTCTCTCTCTCTCTCTCTCTCTCTCTCTCTCTATCTCTCCAGCTCGCTTTCTCCCTCTCTCCCTCGTTCCCTCTCTCTCTCTCTCTATATATCCCTGTTTTTCTCTCTCTCTCTCTCTCTCTCTATCTCTCCCGCGCGCTTTGTCCATCGCTCTCTCTCTCTCTCTCTCTCTCTCTCCCTCTCTCTCTCTCTCCATCCCTGTTCCCTTTCTCTCCCCTCATTCGTTGTCTCAGATGTGCGCTCTCTCTCTCTCTCTCTCTCTCTCTCTCTCTCTCTCTCTCTCTCCCTCGCACGTCATCGGCGCGAGCACGCCCCGTCGAGCGCGGCGGGCGCGCGCAGCCCGACCACGCAGGGGCGCGGCGCCTCGCGCGCCGTGCCCGAGCACCAGGGCGGCCCGCCCCAGCAGGCCGCAGGCGGCCGCGCGCGGGCGCGCAGCCGAGAAGGCCCCAGGCCGCAGCCAGCAGTGAGCCCGCGAGCCGCACCTGGGAGGCGGCCGCGCGCGGGGCGCGCGGCCGACGGGGGCCCGCGCGGCCAGCAAGCGGGGCCCGCCAGCAGCGTGGGCAGCGGCGCCCTGGGGCCGCGCGGCGGCGCGGCCGCCAGCCAGCAGGGCTGCCAGCGGGCGGCGCCGCACCAGGCGCAGCTCCCTCGCGCTAGCGGCTTGCCCGTGTAGGGGTCCTTGGCGCTGAGCAGCCTCGTCAGGCACTGCCCTTTCTTCTTCTGGCCCGCCGTGGCCTGAGGTCCAGGCGGCAGTCGGCCCGTGCAGCCAGCTTTGAGGCCCTTGGCGCGGTCCGCACCTTCGATCCCGGCGAAGGCGCCGCACTTGCAGCAGAAAGCATAGCCGCCAGCGGTGCGCAAGGCGTGGCCCAGCTGCGCCTCTGGCTTGGCATCCTCGCCCCGCGGCTGCCTGCCTGGGGCCCCTCGCTGCGGGCTCCTGGACCTCGCGCTGGCGCCTGCCCCGTCGCTGCCCCAGCGCCGCTGCTGGCCAGGCCAAGCCCCGCTGCCACCGCTGCCGCCAGGGCGCAAGCTGCTGCGAGCGGGAGGCCGCCAGGCCCGCGCCTCTCCGCAACACTCCCGTCCGCTTCGTCCGCCGCGCCGTCGGGCTCCCAGGGCGCTGGGCCAGCGGCCACCCCGTCGCCGCCCGCGTCCCCCGTGTCCACCAGGTGCTGCGGCGGAATACCATGGATGGCCGCCTCCACGGTGGGGTCGCCGCCCAGGCCGGGGCCCTCGCTGGAGTCTGAGCCATGCGGCGCCGTCTCGACCTGCCAGCGCCTGCGGTTGCCAACCCCCAGCCCTGGCGGCTGTCCGCCAGACCCCGCAGCGGCCGCCAGCGGCGGCGGGGGCAGGCCTGACGAGGCTGCACCAGGGTGCGGAACAACGTCGTCGTCGTCGCTGGCGTCGAGGCCCCGCTGCTGCGGCAACGGGAACTGCGGGTTGCGCCACGGCTGCCGCACTGCCAGGTAGCCGCCCAGCACCAAGAGGCCTTCGGGCCGCGGAAGCCCAGCACTCCTGGGCGGCTCCCGTCCCGCCACCCGCGCTCGCAGAACTCCCTGGCCTTCCTCAGCCGCTCCGCGTTGCGCGACTCGGGGGTCGTCGTGTACGCGAAGAAGCCTCGAAAGGCGTCCTCCCCCAGCAGCCTGTAGACGTAGTCCACGCACTCCTCCATCCACGAGGCGTAGGCGAGGCTCTGGTCCAGCAGGTCCGTGATCCACGAGCTGGCCAGCGTGCACAGCGTGGCCTCCAGAGGGCCCGCTCGCTCCCAGGCCTCGATGGCCAGCAGGTCGTTGCCCGCGGCAGGCGCTGGCCCGCCAGGGTTGGCAGGTGGCCTCGGCAACGGCCCTGGCCGAGCGTGCGCCGCAGCTGCCGCCGCCGCCTCCTGCCCATGGCTGCCCGCCGTCGGGCCCAGGCCAGCAACGCCTGCCGAGTCGCCTTTCGCCGCCGCCAGGAGGTGCTGCACCTTGCGCTCGAACTCGCTGCCCGTCGCGCCGCCCTCCGTGGGGCTGAAGGCCTGGCCAACCTCAGGCGCCGCACTGCTGTGGCCAACCTGCTCTGCTTCGAACAAAGCCGCTGCCTGGGCCCCCGCGTCCACCATGGCCGAGCCGGCGAGCAGCTGCGCCCCGCCAACATCGCGGCTGCGAGCCGCGCGCAGCCGCCCCAGCGCCGACGGCTGGCACGGGCGGCAGTCCAGCAGTGAGCGTGCCTTCTCGGTGTGCGCCTCGTCCGCAGTGGAGGCACCGGACCCCTCTGGCGTTGATCGCCTGGTACTCGTGCCGCGTGAGGCTGAGCTTGGGAGGGGCGGGGCACTTGAGCTCTGCCCGGCGCTGGAGCTCCCCGTCGCCCCCGAGCGGCCGCCAGAGATCCAGCTGGCAAACGCGCGCCGCCGCCCAGCCCCAGTACGTGGCGGTGTCCAGCGCCCGCTGCAACTCCGCCTTGAGCGCCTCCACCGTGTTGTTGGGCAGCCTCGTTTCGGCGGCCCCCAGGTTGGCGAAGAAGCCCGCCCAGCAGTTCCCAAGCCAGTCCATGGGCCTGATGTCCTCCTCCAGCGCCTGCTCCAGGGCGCGGTGGGCAGGCGCCCATCTGAAGCGCGGGGGCGGGCTGCCTCGCGCCTCCGCAGCTGCATGGAGCTGCCGCCAGATGCTGGCGTGCCTCGCGCCAGCCGCCTGCGCCATGGGGCTCCAAAGGTTGCCCTCTGTGACGAGCGACTGCAGGTCGCTGACGATCAGCTGGACCTCTCCCGCCTGGGACAAGGGTGCCAGGCAGGCCTGCCGCTCGGCCCTGCCCACCGTCTGGCGCGGCCCAGGCAGCGGCCCATAGGCGGCTTTGAGCGGCACCCCGTCGGGCCTGAGGGTCACGGCCGCCCAGCCGCACCTGCGCGCCTCAGGCACCTGCGAGGCGTGGCCTGACCCATCAGTGTAGACGACCGCAGGCCAGGCCACCTGCGTGGCACCCCACTCGAAGATGACGCTCGCAGCAGGCGCAGGAGGCGACAGGGCAGGCAGCAGCGGCAGGCCATAAGCCAACGGCAGCTCGCTGTCCCCGATGGTCCACTGCTGCTCGGCCTCCGCCATCTGCTTGTGCATGGCCACGATCGGCTTGCGAAAGGGCTCCTCCAGCTCCAGCTCCTCGCCCCGTGGCTGCATGACCTCAGGGCAGGCGCACCACCTGTGCATCAGGGTGTCCCTGTCCTGGCCGCAAGCCTGACACAGCTCCGTGGTGGCGAAGCCGTGGGCATAGCGCCAGACCACGGTGAAGTGGCCGCCTGCCCACAGGGCCTGGATGGCCCCCAGCTCAGCAGCGGGCCGAGACCGCCTGGCAATAGCCCGCACGGCCCGCGGCCAGAGCACCTCGCCGCCGCTTTCGGGCAAGTGGGCGACCAGCCCCCTGCACTGCCAGCGCTGGGTGCCCTCCGCGAGCGCGTCTTTGACGTCCCTGGGGGCCACCCTTAGCAAGGAGATGACCTCCCCCTGGTCGGTCCGCAGGGCCCAGACGGCCGCCATGTCCCAGCCGATGCGCGCGAGCGAAAGCAAGGTAGCCTCAAGCGGCCCCTGCGCCGAAGCCCACGACAGGGAGCCCGCTCGCACATCCGCAGGTAGCACCTGCCAGGTAGCCTCCAGCCCCGCCAAAGAGCCGCGGCCCTCCCAGATGCGACTGGCCAGCCTGCAAACCAGCGGGACCGTGGAGCGCAGATCGGGTCGAAAGCCACCCGCCTCTGCAGCACCATGACGGCCGCCGTGCCGCAGCCCGCCTTGGCCCCAGCGGTGGCCGCCGCCAGCGTACGCAGCTGGGCCAGAGGCTTGTCAGCTAGCCCCGAGACCCCTGCGCCATGCCCCGCCGACGGCGAGAGCCCTGTGGCCACCGGGGCGGCAGCGCGCCTCCCAGCAGCCCGCCTGGGCATGGCCATGCGCCCTCGCCTTTCAGCCAGGGCCTGCAGGCGGCGTTTCTCCTGAGTGCGGATGACCTTCCGCCCGTGCAGCTCGTGGCCCAGGTTGCGCACCCAAAACTTCTCGGTGAGACCTCTCCGCAGCATGTGGGGGGCCAGCAGCTTCGCCCTCCGCCTGGAGGGCGCCAGGAAGCCCGACTTCTGCGGCTGCATGACCAACTTGGGCTCCATCATGTCGGCCGAGACTCAGCGCTGTCACCAGACTGTCGTCGTCCGCCTCCTTGGGCCCGCTCCAGCCCAGGGTGACGTCATCCACCAGGCCCCGCGGGGTGACCGATGGCGCCAGGGCATGCGCCTTGCGCAGGGCCCGCAGGGTGAGCACCATCAGCAGCGAGTTGGCGTGCCCGCACCCCGCGATGTTCCCCTGCCAAGCCACGAACGGGTCCGACATCGTGCCGAAGGCGGCCAGGACGCGCGGCTGGCGGTAGGTGCTGGGGAGCATCCATGTGAGCCGCATGGGGAAACCCAGCGCCCGCGCCTCCGCCAGTTGGGCCTCGGGCGCCACCATCTCGTAGGCCTCCAGAGGTCCAGGGCGGCCTGGGCAGAGTCCCAGCCGCCGAGCTTCGCCTGCTCCTTGGCCAAGTTGAGCTCGTGCGCCGAGTCCGAGCTGGCTCTGCCTGACCCCGTGCCCAAGACCAGCTCCGAGGGGTTGTCCAGCTCCCACGTCTTCGTCATAGGCCTGCGGGCCCGACCCCACACGCGCACCAACGTCGGCATGAGCCCGATGAGCCTACAGCCGCCGCCGGGCTTGGGGAGCCGCGCCATGGTGTTGATGAGGCGGCTATTCGGCCATGCCAGCAGCCCCTCGCGCTTGTGGAAGACCGCGATCATGGCCAGGAGCGAGTCGCCTGACAGGTCCTCCAGCGCCCTCGGCGGCATGCCTGATTGGCCCACGCCCGTGCGCCACGGGAAGGAACGGACCACGTCCCGCACTGCATGCACCTGCAGCGGCGGCAGGGCGTCCCACGTGGGAGCATCGGGGGCAACTCCATGCGGGTCAGGCCGTGATGGTTCCAGATGCCCACCCATGGCTGCAACTCCCTGGCCACTAGCGCCTGCGCTCCCTTCCGAAGGATGAGCTGGGGGCACTTCCTGAAGCACGGAGGCCTTGGAGGCGGCGTGGGCGGCGCCTGCTCCTCCCAGGAAAGCCCCGTCGGCCCACTCCTTCCAGCGGGCCTCGTCTTCCTTGGCCTGCTTGCGCTGCCGTTGCTCCGCCGCCTGCAACACCCGCCCGAGGTCCTGCGCCCAACCCTCGCTGCCGAAGTCCGCAACGTCCAGGAAGGGCTCGCGCGTCCAACTCGGGAGGTGATGCCAGTGCCCCTGGCAGTGCAGGGGCTCCAGGAAGTGCCGAAGGTGCACCAGGGCCTTTGCAATCGCGCACATGCACTTGGCACGTGCCGCCGCGGGCTTGGCCCCCTCCTCGACAGGGTGATCCTTCAGGGCGCCGAACATCTTCGCCAGGTAGGCCTGCTTCTCCAGGAGCTCCGACGCCCAACCTGCCAGCGCCGCCCAGGCGTGGGCCTCGGGCCCTCGCCGCTTCCGCTTGTGAGGAGGGTGCCACTGGGCCTGTTCATCTTCATGCTCACATCCCCCTTCGCGCCGCGGCCCGCGAAGGTGCGCCGAGCGTCGCCGACCAGATCGCGCCTGTTGAGGATCTCCGTCTCGATACCCTCCAGCAGCACGTCCCAAACTATTTGGAGGCCCTGCTGGTCCGTGGCGGCGTTCACGCACCCCGCGAACGCGCCCCAGCGCCAGGGCGGGCGGGCGCAGCCAGGCTTGGCCGCCTCCCTGGGAATCGGTTTGGGCTCGTCGATAACCTGCTGCACGGCCTGCGCGCGCACCTGGCTCAGCGTCGAGCGGACGGGCCAGCGCGGCCACGCGTGGGCACCGACGTCCAGGATGGGGGCCTCCCCTGTGAAGGGGATGAGGCTCTTTGACGCCGCGAAGTAGTCGATGTTGGACCCGCCGCCCTGCCTGCACGACTGGCCGCTCGCCTGCCGAACCTGGGCCCGCAGCTTGCCGACCCAGCCAACATCGAGCGCGTCCGCCTCCATGTTCCAGTCCCCCATGACCGCCCAGTGGCGGCCGTCGGCCTCGAGCCGCCCCAGGTGCTGCACCAGCTGCCAGATGATGCCCACGCCGCTGCCCGAAAGCCCTTCGCCGTCGCGCAGGTAGATGCTGAGGGCCACCGCGCCGCCAGCAGGGCCAGCACGCACGTGCCCCGCCACCAGGCGCCCTGGCACCAGCACGGGGGAGTCACGCCCAGGGGGCGCCGTGACGGAGACTACGGTGGGAGCCAGCACCGCTACGCCACCGACGGAACCCGAGGTCGACGCCGAAGACGGATTGGCCGCGCCCCATACCCCATGCCAGCCCGCGCCTTTAGACGCCCGCTGCTGCGTCGCCAGGTCCTTGGCCAGACGGTGGTGTTCCTGAACCGCGATGGCCAATGTCGAGTTGCCGTCCGCCCTCAGGAGGCACTCGCCCGGCGGCCCCCGCGACGAAGCATTCGCAGTGGACAGGCAGCACCCTGCTTCCGCCATCGGCTTGGGCTTGCCAGCGAGCAGCCGCTCCAAGTGCGCTGCACTGGCCGACGCGGTCGCGTCGGGGACCCGCGGGAGGGCGGCACCTTCCCGCGGCTGGGGGGGGCGGAGCGAGCGGGGGGCTCGAGCTCCGTGCGGGGCGCGCAGGACAGGCTGCATCGCCGCCCGAGGCAGGGTCTCGGAGGCTGCAGGCTTCCCGGCATGCAGGGGGCCCGAACTCGCCGAGCACCTGGTCCCCGATGCCCTGCTGCGCAACGAACTCGGAGTCCGTGCGGGGGAGAGGCTGCGACGTCGAGGGGCGGAATCCCTCCGCCCCCCCCCCCCCTGGGCCGTGCCCTGAGGCCGACGCCCTTGGTTGCCAATCGGGGGAGCCCTCCTGGCCAACCAGATCTGACATCCTGGGGCCGCACCCTTGATGGCCGAACGCCCCCATCAGCCCAGGGAGGGTCTGACGGTCCGCATCCCCTGAGAGCCCGCCTCCAGGGCATCATGCAGGCCGCACCCTGGGGCCGACACCTGAGGTTGCCAGTCGGGGGTCCTCACCTGGCCAACCCAATCTGACATCCTGGGGCCGTGCCTTTGAAGGCCGAACACCCCCTGCAGCCCAGCGGGGGTCTGCAGCCACCCGCCCACGCC